>OU015753.1:68513446-68531823 GCA_907169655.1 Acomys percivali | reverse complement strand
GAGAGAGAGAGAGAGAGAGAGAGAGAGAGAGAGAGAGAGAGAGAGAGAGGATATAATTAGAGTAGGCAAAGCAAATAATAAGAAAGGGGAAGTTAAGGGGTGTGACTGCAGTGCCAAACCCAAAGAGCCTTCCCTCAGGGCCCATAGAAAGCACCAGATGGTTGAGAGCAATAACAAAAGGCCTCACTTTCCTGCAGTTGCCGCTGTTCACTGTGCCATCCTTCCAGCCATCAAAGTCTTACAGGCCATGCTTGTACCACTGGGTGTTTGTGCCTTGCTACTTCTCTGGGTGATGAGTGCTGCTGAGTGGATGAAATCAGAAGACAGTGGGTACTGCTTGCTGAGTCAGCCATCTCAACAGTGTTCAGAGGAGCCTTGCTTTCCCTCCTAGGTGGCCGTACAGGAGTGACTGGCACCTGCCTCATATTAGGGTTAAAGCTCAAAACATTGTAAAGGAATGTGCACTGGCTTTTGGGTAAGAGACTTGTGTTCATGACCTTGATGGAGTTCAGGACACACTCCCTAAGTATGGGCAGCTGGGCATTTGCTAAAACAGAAGCCCGTTGTACATTCTCACCTCTCTCGATAAAGATCCCAAAACCTACAAAGACTACTCCAGCCTTTCTCCCAGGCAGGTTATGGGATAGGTCTTCATTCTTTACTGGGAACAAAGAAGCTGAAGATGCAGAGGTCTCAATGAGAATCCCAATGAGACTTGCTGAGTTTCCCCTAGTTTATTATTAGAACAGAGCTCCTGTCCCACTCTGCTCCCCTCCACTGTCCACTCTTTTTCAGACCTACACATTAAAACACACACAGGTTTTGGGGTCTGCGGGGATCGTCGAGAGGTTAAGAGTGCACATTTGCTCTTTTAGAGGACCAGAGTTTCATTCCCAGCACCCACCTCGGGTAGCTCACAACCACCCATATCTCCAGCTCCAGGCCATCCGAATTTCCTGCACACAGACATACATAATTTAGAAAATCAATTAAAAAGCAATTCTTTAAATAACACACAGGTTTCCCACTCCTGTGGATTGCCATCTCTGAAAATTCTCAGGCCACACAAACCCATATCATATAAACGGGTATGTTTTCTCCTGTTAATCTTTGTTAAACGGCCCCTACTCATGAGCTTAGTGGTGCTTGAGGGGACACTTCTCTTGTTACGATACCCTGGCCAGAGCAATGTTTTTCATTTTGCTCATCTCCCAGTGTCCTTCTCCTACAGAATAAGGGCGACCTGGCGCCCGATTTAGTAAAGTGCTCTCTTGTCCTGCCCAGTGACTTGTGTACAAGGAAGTGGTTCTGAGAGTAGCACCTTTGCCAGCCTCCCTGGGAACGGCCCTAGAAATGCAAACTACTGGGCTCCACCCAAGACCCAGTAAATCAGAAACTCTGTGGGTGGAACCCAGGTTTTTAGTATTACGGACTCCTCCCAGAGATGCTGGCTAAGGTTAAAGTTTGATGACTGTACCTAAGGGGGTAAACTTGAATAAAAATTACTGAACCAAATGAACTTCATCTTCTCAGACCTCCTTGCCAAAGTTCCACGGAGTCACCAGGAGATGGCGCCCACGGACCTGCCTTTTCCCTTCCCAAACTGCAGAGCCCTACGTGAACGTAAACAGCAGCCACAGCAAGTTCTATCCGCTGCCCAAGTAAATCACAAATATATAAAAAGATACTTCAAAAGGCCGTGGTATCAAAGCGTCAGTTAAAGAGAAGGCGACATTCAAAGTCACAGCTGCGACGACGCAGGCTGCATCAGCACCTCAGATTCCGAAGCATTTAGGGCTGAAACATTTTCCCTCCAGTATTTCTTCGAGTCCTTTTCCTTTGATATACATGAGCCTCTCGACTTTCCTTTGTTCTTTTTCCACGCGTCAGGTTTTCATGCCGTTTTCGAGCTGATGAGCTTCCCCCGCAAAGACATTAGATCCGCAGCATCATCTGTTGGGGATCCGCAAAGCTCTGCAGCTCTAGCTGGATTCACCACCAAGGGCAAGCCGGGACTGTCCCTCCTCCTCATTTCCCCCATAGGACCCCGCCACCTTCCACACAGTCAACATTTTGACCTCTGGTGTGGCCTGTGGGCCCAGCTTCTTTCTCCCCCTACTCTGGAGCTGCCATTGTTTCCAGGTCTAGTTTCTGCACCAGGGGACTTTTTGCAAGAGCCAAGCTACAGTGGGGCGGGATCAGTCACTGAGTGATGGGGCAGTAAGTGGCAGGAAGACTGAGTGAGACCCCCCTTTCTTTTCTCTCTGCCTGGCCAGCATATCTGGCATTCGGACCAAGGCATACCAGCGCCCCCACCCCACCACACCCCCACCCCTGGGTAAGAGGTACAGGATGACTTGAAGGTTTGCATTTGCCTTAACTGTCCCCAAACGAAATGTGTTACCTCTCAGAAGAATGAGCTGCACTGGTATCTTATAGCTCGGGCTCATGGAATGCAGTTTAGGGAATCCTAAGCAATTACATTCTGCACATTTCAGGCTAACACAAGTCAAAAGATTCTCCCTTCTGAAAAGTGTAATTAAAACAACAGCGAGGTTTCATTAGTTTAAATTTACTTTAAAAATTTTAATTAAGTTTTTTTGACAGATCATTTTTATATTCTTTTCTCTAAGGTTCAGGGAACACCCAGGAAGAAGGAACAAAACGAATTCAGGCAGGAGAGGCAGGAAGGGCTGCGAAACGCTACCTCCATGCCACTGCAAACATGATCTCACTGCAGAGGAGGCAGCATGTACCTGGCCTGCACAAGACTGGGCTTATCAACAGCCAGCCATGGATAGGAAAAGGTCCATAGGGGCCTACTGTCTCTGCCAACTACTAGCTACTGATGGATTCTGGGTAAGGGATAGTCATTATCTTCAGTCCTGTACCTAAGGTGAGCCAGCCAGGCTATGGTGGATAGTTCTGCAGTCACACAGATAGCCCTGGTTAAAATCAACGGGTCAAACAAAACAAAAATGCATGAGCTGATTTAAAAAAAAGAGCTTGTAGGGAGAAGGAGGGATGAGAGAGATAAGAAGATATGGGGGAGGGGATGCAAATAATCAGGATGAATTGTGTACATGTACATAACTGTCAGAAAACCAGTCCAATCAAAAGAAAAGGGAGAAGGAAGACACCGGATGGTATGCTTGGGGATAGAAGGAAAATAAGAAAGGAGTGTTGTGTGACAGCCTTTTCTTGTAGAGACCTGAACAACCATTTATGCACGCCGGATAGGGAACAAACAACAGATCAAAGTTCGGATACCACTAAAACCCAACTTGATGAACCAGTGGTTTTTATTAGGGTTACTTATTGGAGTATGGTAAGCAGTTATTTACAGAAAGAAATGACTCAAAGACGGCTGCATCACTAAAGGCCATCTCAGCATGGGAGTCAGCTTTGGAGAGCTGGAGCATACCTCAGCTCAATAGGTTAAGGGGAGTCCTTTCTGGTGACTCTGGTGGTTGTTTTGAGCCTCTTCCAGGCAGTCAGCTGGTTTTTGTTTCTTCTAGTTTGGTGGATCTCTCCTTCAGCTGGCCTTATCTCTGCTTCTTCCAGACAGTTAGGCTTGTCTGGACATGACTTTTAGCAGTCTTTACTATTTCTATACTTGGGGTGGAAGGGGAGCAGTGAATCTGGTCAGTTTCAGGAGCTTCCTAAAGCTATTTGAGTTGCTTACTTTTTGTCTTTATGAGTTTGCTGCAGGATGGAATGGTTCAATCTGGAGGACACCACTACACAGCAAAGGCGAAGGGGAAGGGGCAAGATGGGAGAAGACAATGGGAGTGGGAAATACACACACACACACACACACACACATGCTCGCGCGCACTCATGCACACATGTGCATAAATACATGCAAAAATATACATGCATATATGTATAAAGGTGGAAATATCACAATGAAAATAATTTCTTTGTATGCTAATAGAATCAATTTAAAAACCTTAAAATGATAAAATAAAATACCACTAATAGCGCCAGGTGTGGTGGCACACAGCTTTAATCGCAGCACTTGGGAGGCAGAGGCAGGTGGATCTCTTTGAGTTCAAGGCCAACCTGGTCTGCAAAGCAAGTCCAGGACAGCTAAGGCTACATAGAGAAACTCTGTCTTGAAAAACAAAAACAAAAACAAAAATAATAAAAAATACCACTAATATATATGGACTTGGTTTCTCTATGTAGCCTGGCTTGAAATGGCCTTTTAGGCCAGGCATACTTCCTGGGCACCTGCTTTTTCATTCATTTTTAGCATTAGCATATAAAGTAATGTATTTCATTACCATTTTCAATGTAAATGTTCAGAGCAATTCCCGCTCTGGGGATGCCACGGTGGGAAAGGGGTTTGCCTGTCAATATAGGAAGGGTAAGAAGACATATTTTATAGCTTTAAGGCTGTATGAGAGTTTTCTATATTTATAGTGAGATCTTCACACATCTCTTCTAAACCCAAGTTCAGATGGAAATGTTCCACAGCTCCCAGCCAGTGGAGGACGGAGAGGAAAGAAGAATAAAATCATTTAAGCCCACTTCTGTGCTGACAGCTCCGAGGCAGTAGGCACACAGGAAGCTTTTTGCCTCTTAGGGCCAGGTTGCTTACAGTTTGTAGGGGCTCATAGTAAAATGATGGTTTGCAACTGCTGAGTTGTCATCCTGACTTTCAAACAATAAGGGAGAAAACACAGACAACGCGCTCAAGGACGCCCCACAGCTGCCTTGATTTGTCATTATGATACAATCAGGTTTTTGTTTTTTTTTTTCCCTTTTGGTGGCGGTTTGTCTACTGTCCTGCTTTGTTTCATTTTCTGCTGTTTCCTTGGAATGATCTGAAATTCTGAGACTGTCTGAATGTCTGAGGGCGGAATGGAAATGCAGGGAAAACTGGGGCGATATGAAAAGAGAGACGGGGGAACCCCATATGGAGGCATCTGTTTGAAGCCTTTCACCAGGATCTGATGCTCAAGGTCTGTTAGCCTTCCCAGGAACATAGCCGAAAACTCCTAGCAATCTCCCCAGAAGCCAATTTACAGTGAAAGGACATGTATTGTCTCTGTTGTGCAACCTGGTTGGTTTCTGGGTGTATCTCATCAGATTATATTTCCACCCAAGGCATCTTTGGAGCCACCTCTTCCCAAAGGGAGAGAGGGAGTAGTTCTTAACAAAATATGAAGTGTAACTTGAGGGGCACCAACATGGCCTCTACAGCTAATGCTAAGACAATCATGGCCTCCCTTCCCTTGAGAAACCCTTTCTCATACTTGGCACTGGTTACTTTCCTCTTTGACCCCTTGGGAAGCACATGACCCCACTTGGGCATATTATACGTTCTTTTGAGAGCCCGGCCTTTCCTAACCCTTATGTGTAACCCTGAATTAAAACATCCTTAATGAAATCATCACCTTGTTTGCTAACCTGACTAGTCCTGAAATTCTCTTCACTCTCAAAGCTACCAAACTGTGCTTGGCTAGAGTTGAGGTTCTCAAGAGTTAGGAAACCTCCTCAGCCTCCTAAGGGTCGCAGTGTCGAACCATGTCTCTGTTCCCTTACTGCCCTGCAGACAGGTCTCTTTCTTTTCTAGATAACAGAGACTTTTATCCCTTTATCTTTCACTTTGCTGGGTCTCTGCAAATGCTGTGGCAAGCAGTGGCCATCCAGGAAAGGCAAGAAGGCTGTTCAGTACAACAGGATGCAGCAGTGTTGGTATGAACTTCAAAAGTCTGGCTTCCAGTATTTAACTTTAATTATATACATGTATTTTGAGATTTATTTATTTATGTATATAAGCATTCTATTTGCATACCTGCCTGAATGCCAGAAGACAGCATTGGACAGAAGAGGGCATAAGATTCTACTGTAGATGGTTGTGAGCCACCATGTGGTTGCTGGGAATCAGACTCAGGACTTCTAGATGAGCAGCTAGTGCTCTTAGCCTCTGAGCCATCTCTCCAGCCCCTATTTTAATTATATTTAAGCATAGCACACTTTCGGAAAAAAATTTCCTGGTGATAATTATTAGCTCAATGCCACGTGCACAGTAAAGCTTTAGATATGGTTACGTTAAAACTCTTGCAAAGTGCAACTGGCATCTTCCAGAAAGACTGGTTGTATAGGTTAACTGAGAGAGCAGGCTCAAGATAGGGGTCTGAGGGGAGGGGAGGGATATAGACTGACAGAGATGAGCAAGCTCAAGTCAAGGTTCTGTTTGGAGGATCTGGTGTGGTCTGGCCACACAGCACAAAGGTCACCAGGGTAGTCACCGAGTCTCCTCCCAGCCTTCCAGGTAGAAAACAGGTTATACATCGCTCCCTTTGAAGAGACACCCTGTGTGTTTTTAACGTTTCCGGTTCCCCAAGGCCTATCTGTGAGCACAAGGCCTGACATGCCTCCTACTCTATTTCATGTTCACTTCTAAGAACTGAAGGTTAAGATACTTTCCTTCCATCTCAAGCCAAATAAAATAGCATATTCTGTAGTACGTGCAAAAAAAAAAAAAAAAAAAAAGTGGTGTCTAGTTGTAGCTGCTAAGGGGGTGGGGACGTTTAGGCAAAAACTACAGTTGTGTGTGTCTGTGAGGGGAGCTATTTAAAGCAGTGTTAATGTACCTATTGATGTCTTGTTTCTCTTGTTTTGGTTAAGATTCTTTGTAGAATGCTACAATGAAGGGTTGAGTATGTGTCTCAGTTTGTAGGATTCCTGCCTAGCAAGCAGGAAGCCCTAGATTGATAAACCTGGTGTGGTGGCACAGCTCTGTAATCCCACAATCCAGGAAGTACAGTCGGGAACATCAGAAGCTCAAGGTCATCTTTGCCTATACAAGGACCTCAGTCTGGGCCAAAGACACCATCAAAGGAACGGAAAGAAAGAAGGACCAAATGAAGGAAGGAAAGAAAGCAGAAAGAAGGAACTTCATGATGAGCCGGCTAGGGCCTGGAGATCTTTGTGGAGAAGCACCCCTGTGTGTCACTTTTCCTTTTAAACCTTATTTTGACTCACAGTTTCAGAGAGTCTCACGATGGCCCTCTTCATATCATGGTAGACTGGGAAGTGGGCATTAGACAGGACTCAGGGCTAGGCTATTAACCTTCAAAGCCTCTCCCCTAGCGACCTACCTCCACCTTGAAGCTCCCTGTACTGTTTGAACAGTGCCTCCAGCTGCAGCAGAAGCGTTGAAAAACATGAGTTCATGGGCAGACAATTTCAGGACAGTCCTTACTGCGGCATGTGCTTTCCTCTACAGATATACATATTCATATCAATAAAAACCCAAGCCAGTTCCCTTGTTTCACAAGGAACGCTAGTGCTCTCCGTAATTGTTGTAAGTAATAAATCTCTTCCCACACTTCTATCTTCAGGCTGTGCTTGTTGGCTTTGCACTCCCTGAGATGCATCCCAATTGCACTATTACAGTGGAGGCTAAGAAGTACTTGCTGAAAAACAAGCTCCAAACTTGTGATGCTTCTTGTAGCTTTGGCTCTGTCATTGCTGCTTGCCTTTCTGAGTAGGAGTGGAGTCTGAACCTCAGTAATCTCTCACCTGAGCTTCAAACTCAAGCCTAGAGGTTGAGGCACCTACTTACCATATCAAGGTGGACCTCGGCTCTTACCTGTTACGGGGTCCTCCCAGCTGCCATACCTTGCCCTCTACCCTAAAGGTCCCTACATAATACAGCCATTTTCATTCCTGTTACCACTATCTTTGTACCTTTGGGCCTCTTGGCTGCTGCACCTTGCTTTTCTCTTTCTCCTGTCTCCCTTTCCTGTCTCTCCATATGGCACAGCTCAGTCTGGTCATGACCACTCTGGGCTCCTCCAAATGTTCCTGCTCCTAACTATGCTCTCCCTTTCATCTACGATAAACAGTTTCTTCCACTATACCTAGGAGCAGCCATGATCTCTGTCTCTGTCTCTGTCTCTGTCTCTGTCTCTGTCTCTGTTTCTCTCTCTGTCTCTTTTCCTCTCTCTTTCTCTCTGTCTCTCTCTCTCTGTCTCAATGAGGAGACCATGCTGTTTGACTGTGGAGCTCTTACACACTTGCTCCACACTTTCTAGCTGTCATAATCCCTGCGGGACACTGTCCACTCTGGACTTCCTCCAGCTGACATGTTATAGCCTGGATGCTGGGGATCTCCTTGCTCATGTTGAATGGAGGAAGATATGACTCTTAGTGGCATCCTGGTCTTGAGGAAAGCCAGAAGAAACCACTTCCCTTAACACAGGAGCAGGCACAAGAATGACTGCTTGGCAAGGCAATACTAAGATCCCGTTTCCTGGCTTTAAGGTCTTTAATAGTTAATTTTACGTGTCAACGTGACTAGGTGTCCTGAAATTCAAGAATCATTATTTATGGTTGTACCAGGGAGAGTGTTTCCAGAAGAGACCAGCATTCAGAGCAGTAGACTGAGCAAAAGCCTCCCTTTCAACACAGGTAGGCATTGCAAATGCTGCCAGGGCCTGGACACAACACAACAAACAATCCTGGAAGGTGAGTCTGCTCCCTGCTTGGATATCACATTCAGTTTGTCTTGCCTTTTGATATTAAAATGTCTGAACTTGGGCTTGAGCCCTTGAATTGGAACCAGGTCACCATCTTCCCTAGTGTTCAGCTCATTGTGGCTCTCCTTGGCCTCTGTGATGCTCTGAGCAGATTTTCCATAAGAACCCCTGTGTGCATGCTCCTGTTTCTCAGCAGAACTCTTTCCCAAGATGCTTGGGACCAGATGTTCCACTCTTTCCAGTGGTCTCTCTCAGATACTTGTATTTGAGCTATTGTTTCAAGTGTCTCGGCCCTGAAAACATGCGAGTGTGACATTTCAGGGGGCTTACGCTTCTGATTGTGCTGGGATTCCACACCATGGACCTCTCCTTCAGCTCAATCAAGACCCTGAAATCTTCAGCCTAATTTCAAATGCCTGTGGAGAACCGAAGGCCAGTGGGAGCTTCAGGCTGGATGTTCAGTGCTACTGCACAGTCAGTCTCTGATGTTTTCGCTGTCTCTCATATGAATCGAAAACCTCTCTGGAGGGAACGGGTTCTTCCTTTCCTCAGGGTCATAGCCTCTGTCTGGGTAACCCAGTCTTTTATTTTCTGCAGGGCCTGAGCTCCAGACGTTTTGCCTTGCTCAGGAAATACAACCCTTTATAGGTATTCTGGAATCAGGGCTTTGCTGTAGAACACAGGACACTGCTCTGGTTTCCCTCATCTCCTCCATGCACGTTGCTGCTCTGCTTACTCCGTGCTCCCTGATAGTGCTCCAGCTGCCCAGTTGCCCTGTCGGGAGCGGCTGGACTTAGTCACATTGACTTTCTCAGGTATCTGCTCCTGGTAGGGACTTCAGGCAGAGGTCTGTGTGCTGTCAGGGACCAGCTGTCCCTAGGTCTTGCACATCACTCTTATCTCACTCTTTCCAGGTTTCTTTACAGCCAGCCACACACCTCAAGAGAAACCATCTAAGGACAAATGTGTTCTTGTCATCATTCAGCTTAAGCTCAAAACCCTTGAAGCTCTCCGTGCTGCCCTTGGTGTTCTGTCATGAGAATGTACCCGAGCTTGCTTCTGACTCTTTTGAAAACTCCAGCTCAAGGCCCTTGGCCTCTGGCAGTCTGTCTTTGCAGTGAGCTCACTCAGATTACTTCTAGATTCCAATTGAGTTGCTGTGTCCTAGGTCCTTTGGTGTAAAATGCCAATGCCTAGTTGTAGCTGGCAAAGGGCATAGAACAGTGCCACACCATGGGTAAAAAAGCTCAGAATACAGAGTGTGACCACCTGCATTCAAACACTGGCTCTAGTGAAAATTAGCTGTGGGACCTCTCTTTCTGACCTTCAATTTCCTTGTCTGTGGAAAGGTCATATTTACTCAGAGTTATAGTGAGGATTAAAGACGCTAATGTGCCTAACACATTTAGGGCACAATTTGGCACAGTTGTCATCATTTAAATGTTACAAGTTATTAGTTGTCAAGCTTGAGTCTCCAAGACTGAGGGTTACCACATAGTCCGTTCGGGCCGCACTGTCAATGGTACCATCTTGTTTTATATTTACGTCTGTGCCAGACTCTTCCCAATCATGAGATGCACTTTCTATTTCTGAAGCTAGCCTGAGTTCTTCCTGAATTTCAAAACTTAGCAGGACTTTTCCTTCCTCCTTGGTGATTCAGATGAGTCCTTTACCATACACCAGCAACAGCAAAGCCTCCTGTCACATGTTCTTCTACCCGATAGCTCCCACGTTGTTTCTCTTATACCACGGGAGCCTCATCTGAGGATGCACAGGAGTCCCAGCCTTTCAATCTCTAGGCTGCAGAACAGCTTTTGCAGAGAGTAAACAGTCATTGATGGGCCTCACTGTTTGTTTGATATGTGACTATTGCTTTACCTTCACAGGAGGCCAAAAAAGCCAAGTTTGACCACTCAGATTTGAATGTGGTGGCAGTCTTGACTGGTTCCAGCCCCCAGCCACTGTGACATGGATGCAGACCCTTGGTTGTGATGATACACTCTAGGAGAGGGAGGCACGCACTCTTGTTTATCTATTTTGCTATTTGGAGTGTGTTGTGATGGCTATAGCTACCATGGGCACGACAGACCATGAGGCCAAGACCGTCCACCTAGAATAGGATGTAAAGTAGAAAGGCTTAGATCAAAAGCCTTGCTACCATCCTTTGCCTGGGTTCTTTTTTCAGCTTTCTGTCTCATGCATCTCAACTGAGTCCAGCTGGCTTAGTCCTTGCAGGAGCACAAGGGATGCTTCTGGATGCATTTAGACCAGGTCTTAGAACCCAGCCTCAGATCAATACCCCTGCTAGTTTTAGGCTCCGTTGACTCTCCAGGTCTACAGAAACTTTGTCCGAGCCTCTGTGTACCTATCTCGCCCCTCTTTCTCCTCTGTGATACCTGACATCTTTCCTATACTCTTTAGTTTCTTTTAACCCTTCATTTGGACTTGATAAATTTCAATAGCATCAGACCCACTTCTCAACTTGTACCATCTGTGGCTTTACAATCAAAGCCTGAGTCTCTAATCCTGGCTTGCTCATTTGTGTCTATAACTTCCGGACACTCTCATTCTCTTGGTGCCCAAGAGAAGAAACTGCACCCAGGAAGGTGAGAGTCCTGGGAAATGAGCTAAAGGCAACTTGTATGGGAGCCATGGGATCTGGGTTTAAGAAATTTAAGGAAGTTGTGCACGATCTCTCAGGCAGATAATTTCTGCTCTAGGTGATCCACCCGGGACTGCTAGGCGCTGAGAACCCACTGTTGAAAGGTGCCGGCTACTGATTTGTGATGGAAACCATTTTGAAGTAGTCTTAAAGAGGCCATCAGCTGAGGGAATACCACAGCCACCTGGCCTTCTACTCCCACAGTGTAGTTCCCAGCAGCTCTGCCTCCCCCTTGGGATATGTTCATTTCCCAGTGTTAATCTTAATTGCCAGCTTAATTGTCATTTCTTAAGGATGATTATGGCTTTCTCTGATGAGATCAGATCCCATCAGACCAAGGGCTTAGCCTCCTGTACCCTGTTGCTCCCCGTGGGATGACCCTTATCTATAAAGGTTACAGATGCCTCATTAGATCTCAGAGAGGGGAATCTTGGGTTGAGTAACCTGTCTTTCTCAAAGTGGTTCTCCATCTGGGACTGCACTTTAATTAGCCTTCAATTCCCTGCAAGTATTTGACATCACACTTGAAGGGTGCAGATTTGTACGCATGGTCAAAACTTGGGGCTCCCTTTTAAGCTGACATTTCTCAGTCTGGGCCTTTGGACAATGGTCTAGCAGCAGCAGCAGCAAGCCTGTCTTCTATACTTGTACAAAGGTGGCACAAATTGCTATTGTTTCTATGACAACTGATGGCTTTTTTCTTTCTTTTCTTTCTTCTTCTTCATCTTCTTCTTTTTCTTCCTTTCTTTTCATTTCCTAAGAGCTGCCTGTGTGATGGACAGCATAGTGTGGAGGAGGCTCTAGTTTACTAGATTGCCCAAGCATACCAACACAGTGATTTTATTGTCTTCAACAGCCATGGCTCTTTGTCTCTTTGTTCTGTTCCTTTATTTGCCATGCAAGTCACACAGAGGCTGGGACAATAGCAACTAGGCTGAGAGCAGAGAGACCTCCGCAGTCTTATTTGAACTCGGGGGCTGGGGAAGGCAGCTCTTGCCCCCTCCCCTTACTTTTCTAACTGCTGTTCAGCTTCTTGTGCTTAATGAGGCTTTTCCAAAAGGAAAACCAGCAAACACACAAAACACTAGTTCTGCCCTTTAAGCAATTGCATTCTACATTCTTCATCAGAATACAGTTGTACAATGAAGGTGAATTTAAGGATGTCTGTGTTGCAGTCGACAGCACCCATGGCAAAGGAGTCAGACTGGGTGGTTTTCTTAGCAGACACACTGTTTAGTATCTCCTTCCATTAACTGAGAAAACTATTGGACAAATTAACTTTCTGAGGCTAATGATTACTCAGCTAATTAGATACCTTTTTGGTCAATGGTTCCTGGTCTGGGGACTGAATATCTTTGGAAGAGCCTTAGTATCAAGGCAGGGCATGCTATGTCTCACAGCCTCAATGGACAGAGCAGACTCCACAGACCGAGGCTTTTCTTTTTCATTTTTGTAAAGATGCTGCTTCAGATAGTGAAGTGAAACTCCACCACCAAAAGGTAGCTAGACGGGTCCCAGTGAGATGTCTCATGAACAAGCTACTGGACAAGCATCAAGTTCAGATCTCCAGCACCCAGGTAAAAATGTAGCTGTGCATACCTCTAATGGCAGTGCATGCTGGGGAGTAGAGACCAGCAGGTCACAGAGGTCTCAGTGGCCAGCCAGTCTAGTTAAAACATTGAGCTCCAGGTTTAGTGCAAAACTCTGTTTCCAAAGTTCAGACATTGTATAATGGAGGAAGACCCCCACATTGTGTGTTCTTCCACACAAACACATGCACCCACTCACACACACATTTATTTGTATAACGCATTTGTATAAGTGCGCGTGCGTGCACACACCCCTACCTAATTTAGTGGCAGCTTTTGGGCATATTTTCACTCAGCAGATACTAAACAAACATCTATCATAATTGGGGTGGAGTCTTAACTTTTTATTTTGTTTTGTTCTGTTTTGGCTTCTTGAGACAAGGTCTCCATGTGAGTCCTGGGATTGGTCTGGAACTCCTGATTCTGTCTCAGTCTCTTGGCTGCTGAGATTCTAGGTGTATGCCCTACTTCCAGCCCTCAGTGCTTTCGTGTATTATCTGAGGGCTCTTTGGGGCAAATGCTTTGTAAACATCTCTGTATGTTTTTTCCCATTACTCAGAGACGTTCCAGGAGCATTTGGGTGCTGGACTAATGGATACTGAATGGATATTAGAGACGGCATGTGTTAATGGGCAGCAAACTTTAGAGATCCATATGGAAAGGTTTAGGCACATCGAGGGCAAGTTCTGAGTTCAAGGTCCCAAGTCCTAGATGGCTGTGTACATTCTTGCATTACAATCTTGCCTCTTCTTGGGTGACGTAGAAGTTGGTGTGAAGCAGAGAAAAGCACTGTGGACAGAGCCTGACTTTAAAGGGTCGCCCTGAGTTGAACTTGATACGCCAAGCTTTGCACCATACCGTGAGTGCTGCCTTGCAGTTACTCTTCATTCCTTTTCAAGCAAAAGCAACCCCAGGAAGCAGAGAGGGTAAGAAGGTAATTTGACCACGCTGTATGTTTCTCCTCCAGCACAGGTTTGTAAAGATTTCCTGGTTCGCCTTCCCTGAAACAAGGTGGTAGGACTTTTGTTTCATACAGGCACTAACCTTACATGCAGGGTTTATTGTGACTGACGAGCAGAGCTTGCTAGGTCCCCAGCCCATCATCACCACTCGATCGCACTCTTTGCCTCTAATCACACTGCTACCCGGTGCCTGTAAACATTGCACTTTCCTTATTTCTGAAGGCTTCCGTGTCACATTCATTTTTAATTATATAAATCTGATACACTTTCCTCTTTCTCTCTATTATTTATTTGTTAGGGCCCCCAGCTTTGTGATGATGGAAGAAATGATACCATTTTCTGCTCTTTCACAGCAGAAACAATGGCAAACTTTCCTAGGCTAAACAGCCTCTGTTCCTGACTAGAAAATTTATGGCTTGGGAGCAGACCAGGGGTTCCATTCATTACGATGTGTCAGGATCTGCTCAAGAGCCACCTTCCTCTCCTTTGTATTCATAACTGTATCAAGCAATGTTTGAGGCCTCTGGGCTTGAGACAATCCTCAGTTCCAAGAATGGAAGGTAGACATTGCAAAGTATAGGGTAGAAATGCTGAGGGACTGATCATAAATCATCCAAAATGGCCTTGGCATGTATGCCAAGCAAAGAGCTCCTGAAGCTAGAGGCTCCTGTTTAGGTTACTGGTGGTGAGTGATATTTTGACACTTAGAAGTATTTTGCCCAATAAGTGACAGCCTTTAAACTTTAGTCGTAAGTGTGTAGAACAAATTTGTTCTAAAATATATAGAAAGTAAGATGGTTAAGAAAATTAATGGCTATGTTGGTTAGTTTTTATGTCCACTTGACACAGGCTAGAGTCCTCAGAGAGAAGAGGGAGCCTCAATTGAGAAAATATCTCAATAGGACTGGGCTGCCAGGAACACTGTAGGGCATTTATGAAATTAGTGATTGATAGGGAAGGACCCAGACCATTTTGAGTGGTACCATGCCCTGGGCTGGTGGTCCTGGGTTTTATAAGAAAGCAGGTTGTGAGGAGCAAGCCAATAAGCAGCACCTATCATGGCTTCTGTATTGGCTCCTGCCTCCAGGTTCCTGCCCTGTTTGAGTTCCTGTCCAGACTTCCTACGGCGATGTGATATGGAAGTGTAAGCCAAATAAAGCCTTCCCTTCCCAACCTGCTTTTGATCATGGTGTTTCCTCACAGCAATAGTGACCCTAAGAAAGACAACTACTTGCCCCTTCCTCTCAAGGGGACAAGATCTCACTATGTAGACTAGGCTGGCCTGGAACTTATAGAGATTTCCCTCCCTTTGCCTCCTGAGTGCTGGGATTAAAGGTGTGTACCACCACAGTGCTCTTAAATTACAAATTTTATTGATTTCTTTTTCTTCAAATGAAAACTTTTCATATTAGTATCAAACTCACATCCTTCATATTATTCACAAGAATTGACATAAAAGTATTGCTAGTTCGTCTATTGAGTTGCTAACCTTTAATCTACCCAGCATTCCCTTATAATTAAGATAATTTGCCTTTAGCGGGCAAATGTTTGCAATGAGAACTTTATAATCACTAGTTCCAATTGAAATTAAATTCAGTTTTGTCAGTATTCATACATATATAATTATTCACAAGTCCACGAATGCAATAATAACATGCATGCCTTTTAAAAATGAAATCCCTTTTCTTTTTATTTGGCTTTTCTCTGCTCTATATTCACCTCCATGTCAACAACTTCACAGGTATCTTTTTTTTTCCCTAATTTTTTCTACTGACACAAGGTCTCATGTAGTCCAGACTGGTGGTTAAGTAACCAAGGATGACTTTGAACTTCCGATCCTCTTGGTTTTATCTCCTGAGTGCTGGGATCATAGGTGATGCTGCCCTGTCCCATTCATTCAGTGCTGAGGCTGAACTCAAGGCTTTGTGTGTATTAGCAAACATTCTACTAACTGAGCTAGCTGCTCAGTTCCTTATATACCCTCTTCTGTTTGACATACACAGAAATCCAACTCTGTCCATGTGTATTTATGTCTGCATGGATTTTTAGAGCTCTCACTTTCCCATTGGAGACAGCTCTTGCCTTCTTTTTCCTTCCTACTGAGTCAGGGTCCCATGTAGCTCAGGGTGCCCTCAAACTTGACTTACTGCCAAGGCTGTCCTTGAGCTTTTGCCCTTTCTGACTCTGCCTCTCAAGTGCTCAGGTTACAGGTCATACATCACCTCATCTGGCTTGTGCTTTACTTTTTTAAATGACCTCTGCCTACAAGCAACAGTGCCTAATTTTATAGTTCAGTTTCTGTGAGATCTCCATTGATAAGGAAAGCAAGTGCTGCTGCTAGTAGAACTCGTATCATACATTCTAAAATACAAAAAATGCAACAAAGAACAACTTAAATACTCTAATTTCAGGGTGAAGTACTTGTGGGCTCCATTATAGATCATCCAGGGAACAAATACCTTGATGTTTTTCAAATATATGAGTGCATGATCTTGTCCAATGGCATTAACTTAAAGACATAGGTTCCATCGTCATTTTTAGTGCATTTTCAGTTTTAATATAGCTCCTGGGGTGAGGATTGGCCTTATGCTGTTTCATTCACTAAAGAAAAATCTGCTTCTAGAGCAGTGCGAAGGTGAGGTGACTCCAGAATCAAGTGTTCTTACATTCTGCTTGGCATTCAGTCTTTGTTAAAAGCCGTGCTGGGTGTGAGTGCACATATTTGTAATCCCAAGAACTTGGGTAGCTGAGGCAGGAGGATGTCAAGTTTGATAACACATTGGGTCATTTAGTAAGACCCTCCCTGTCTCTGGCAGATAAGGCTGGGGCTCCACAATAGAGAGGGCCTAACATTCACAGGGTTCTGGCTTCGGGCCAGAGTTGTGTGTTGTGTGGTGTGTTAGGCTTTGCTCTGCTGCCCTTTTGAATATGAAGCTGCACTGCATTGCTTCAATCTCCTTGTCTGCATTCAGGTTGCTCTGTCTTCTTGCCTCCTCTTTTTTTTTTTTTTTTTTTTTTTTTTTTTTCCAATTCAGGCTTTCTTTATGTACCTTTGGCTGTCCTGGACTCAATTTGTAGATCAGACTGGCCTTGAAATCACAGAGATCTTCCTGTTTCCTGTCTCTGCCTCTCTGAGTATTGGGATTACAGGTGTGCACCACCACACCTGGCACTTCCTTTCTTTTTTTTTCTTTTTTTAACTGTTGGGAGCTCATGCCCTCTCACAACATTACATTAGCTATGAGGGTTTGTGTGTGTGTGTGTGTGTGTGTGTGTGTGTGTGTGGTGTGTGAACTTCTAAATATTTATTATGTCTACCCTTCTCTATGTTTCCCATATGAGCCATGCAGCAGACATTTCAGTTCAGAGCCTCCTCTTTTGTCTTTTCTTTGACAGGTTGTAAGGAAAATTGTCAATTAATTAATACTCCTGCCGCTTTCTTCCTCTCCTCCCCGCTCCTTGTTAGCAATGATTATTCCCAGAACTGAAGTACAAATTGTGAGAATTACTCTTCCTGTATCATCTCATCTCTACATCTGACCCGTTACTTTGTTAGTTAAGATAATACCAACTGATGTGAAAATAAACGAGAGCATGACTGATAGCCCCTGTTGGCAGTATACTTCTCAGTTATTGAAGCTACCAAGCCCATTATTCTTTCTCGGTCAGTGGGAATCTCTGCTGTGCATCAGGGGAATGGACTGAAGCCGAACCTTTGCCTCACCTCTACCACGTCATAGGCTGTGTTTTCACCACAGATGAGGAAAAGAATATGCAGTGAGGTGTAGGAGGTTTCTGGTCTGATCTGGAAGTGCTTTCTGCATTCTTGCTTAATCTTAGTCTCCTTTGGCTGGAACTCTGGGACCTGGCCTGTGTCACTGCCGAGGTGGCTGGGAGACATAGCTTAGCAGAGTGACCTAAGAAGAAGCAATTGCAGAAAAGGTGGCCATTATATACCAGCTTCTGCACTCAGCTGATGGCTTTCTTTGGTGGTGTTTCTTATGGTAATTTCTTTTGCCGTTTTTCACTGTTACTGCCCTAGGGTAAGCCACTGTCCCAATGAGTATAGATCACTGCACTGTGCATTGAATTATTTATCTCAATTTAACTTCTTACTTGCAAGCATCCTTTCTCTCATACATCATTATTATGATAGTTTAGATTTTATGTTTAATCACATGTATATGCATGTAGTCTCTGTTTAGTGCACTGGCTTCAGAGTCCAGACGTGTTAGATCCATTTAGAGCTGTTGTGAGTCAGTTGTGAGTCATTTGATCTAAGCGCTGGAAATTAAACTTGGGTCTTTTGCAAAAGCTCTTGACCATAAAGCCATCTATCCATCCTTATTTCATTATGTATGTAAAAAACAATGCATGTGACAAATTCATGTGAGTATTATTGTTCTCATCTTTTCATCATCCTTTCTTGTCTTCTCTGATGGTTCCTCTCTCTTTCTAAAATAGCATAACTTATGTTTTCATGTTTCCTATATATGTGTGTTGCCAAATATATCTTCTGTATATGACAAAACACGTGGATGCTGGTCTTTTTTTCCCTTGTATTATTCCTTCTTACTTTCCTTACCTTCTTTCCTCCCAGTTGTCCTTTTTATTTTTATTCTCTCTCTCTCTCTCTCTCTCTCTCTCTCTCTCTCTCTCTCTCTCT
>OU015753.1:68482053-68505682 GCA_907169655.1 Acomys percivali | reverse complement strand
GTGTGTGTGTGTGTGTGTGTGTGTGTGTGTGTGTGTGTGTGTGTGTACATGCATATGGAGGTCAGAGGACAATTTTATAGAATTTGTTCTTCTCTTCTATCTTTTCATGAGTTTCAGGGATTGCACTCAGGTCTTCAGCCTGCACAGCAAGGACTTAGCCCATTGAGCTATCTTGCCAGTCATTTAACTATTTACTTATTTATTCACTTATCTATTTCTTTATTGTTGTCAGTCTGCTGCTTTCCTAGGTTACTTTTTAAAATGCACCTTACAGATTCAGTTCCTGTCTTTGCTTTTTGGTGACAGGCATCATGAGCTGTGTTTTAGCTACAATTCCCAAGAACAGATTCGAAATGCTCTGCTTTCTGTCGGTGCTTGGGTGTGGCACAGAAGAGGCACTAGCGATGGCAGTTTTCTAGGAGGTAGCCTACGCTCCTTAAGATAGAGTGGTATAGAGAGCGGGAGGATGTTTAGAGATGAGGACCTGGGTGGACAATGGACATGACACTAAAGTCTTCTCCATTTCACCTTTCACCTTATATTTTTTGATATTATCTCACCAGGAATGCAAAAGAAAGTAAGAAAATAAAGTGAACAAGGATAATGAATGGAGGAGAAAAGTAAACTATTTCTTTGTGGGGCTAGCCTTTGATAGCTTTCCTTCCTTCCTCCCACGTCTCCCTCCATCCCTGCCTCCTTTGCTTCTTTCTTTCCACTAACATTTTAGGCCAAGATGACCTTGACATCTTGATAACAGTTCTTTGTAATGAGAAGGTAGAGGCTGGTCCCTGGGGATTGCCCAAAGACAAATAGTGTTGCAGGAAATGCTGTGTTGGTAACTAAGGGCAGTCTGAGCCCTTTTGACATTGGCCTTTCTTTCTTTCTCTCTTTCTTTCTTTCTTTCTTTCTTTCTTTCTTTCTTTCTTTCTTTTATTCGAAATGTTTAATTATTTAATTACATCTAAATTGTTATCCCATCCCTTGTATCCTCCCATTTCTCCCTCCCTCCTGCTTTCAGCTTTCATCCTATTCCCCTCCCCTATGTCTGTGACCAGGGGGACCTCCTCCCCCACTATAGGGTCATAGGCTATCAAGTCTCACTTTGGTAGCCTGCTTAAGGATTGGGTATTTCCTGTTTCTCAGCCTAGTCTGACCCTTTGCTCTTCTTGCTAAAATCCCACATTTCCTTTAGTGCTATGGAAAGACAGCTGGAGTCAAGAAGGTGTACAGTGATTTACCAGGACTATAAATTAGTAGCAGAGACAAGAATAGAATACAAAAAGGGGAGAACAGTTATTTCCTTTAACTGCCATTGCTCTTTGTCATTGGTGAAGCGCTGTTATGTTGCTAGGATACCTGTGGCCGCTGCTGAGGGGCATTGTTCTCCATACAATGAAGACGCTTGCCTTGATTCACAGCCTCTTGGTCTTAATAATCAAGTAATTACTTTCTCCAATTCACAAAATTTTATAATTTATTCTAGGTGTTTTAGCCAGGTACAGATTAGAAAGCTCCAGTGGACTTCAAATAGTTTCTTACAGCAACTGCTTTGGTAATTACGAATCCATTTTCAGAAAATGTTGGGGTTTCTTTGTTTGCTTGCTTTTGTTTTGTGTTGTTTTTAGACAAGATCTTGCTATGTAGCCCAGGCTTTCTCTGGTTTCTTGATCCTTCTGTTTCAGCCTCTTAAGTGCTGAAATGATAGGTTTAGGCTACCATGCATGGCTTTCATTTTAGGAAATCATAAGAGCAATAAAGAAGTCACAAAAAAAATCATAGAAAACCTCACATTTTTCTCAGCTTCTGGTATTCATTTATTTGTGTGTGCTAGGACACTTACATGGAAACCAGAGTACAATCTGCTGGAGAGTGTGATCAAACTCAGCTGTCAGTCTTGGTGGCACATCCTTCACCTTGAGCCATCTCACTGCCCATATTTTGCTCATTTAAAAACTATCACTGGTATAAGAAGGCACATATCTTTTATCCCAGCACTCTGAAGATGCAAGCAGCAGAAGGAATTCAAGGCCAGCTTGGCTTCATACAACATCCAAAATTGACCTTAAACTCTTAAAAGGACAACCAAAAATTGCCTGGTGAATTACAGACTCCAATACACCCAGGTAGCAGCAGAAACACAGAAAAGTGATCTCTAAAGAAATGGATGGGACTAGAAATGATCATAATAAGTGAGTTAACTCAGAAGCAGAAAGCCTCACATGGTATATACTCACTTATAATTGGGCACTACCCCAAAAGGCATGGCCCTTGAAAGTCTTTACTTACCAGGAGATTGGGATAGATGTGAGGACATCCTACTGAGACTCTAGGTTAGAGAAATATTGGAGATGGGGAAATAGAAGGACCCAGAGGGTCCTAGAAACCTACAAAAAGATCAGTACCCAGGGGGCTCTGCTCAAACTATTGCACTAACCAAGGACAATACATGTAGTAAACATTGAACCCCTACTCTGATCTATCCAATGGACAGGACATTCTCAACAGTTATGTGGAGAGCAGGGACTGACGCTGACATGAACTCTGGTGCTCCATCTTTGACCACCTCCCCTTGGTGGGGAGACTTGATGGTACTCAAAGAAAGAATAAGCAGGCCACCAAGATGAGACTTGATAGTCTATGACCATATAGTGAGGGAGGAGGTCCCCCTTGGTCTTAGACCTAGGGGAGGAGAATAGGGTGAAAGTGGGAGGGAGGTAGGAATGGGAGGATACAAGTGATGGGATAACAATTGAGTTGTAATCTGAATAAATTAATAAAATTAAAATTAAAAAGAAAACAAAAAGAGAAGTTTTGGCAGTAAATTTTGAGGCTCTTTTGGCCAAAGTTTCTATTAAAATGCCATTTTTCCTCCTCAAATTCTCAGACATTGGCTTTATGTTTTAACAAATGTCCAGACATTATATCAATTGGTTACTCTCCATTAATTATCTTTTGGAGAATTGTGGATCAAATACAGTTTCTTGAGTGTATTACCTTTATTTCCGTAGAGATCAAAGTTGATAAATGCTTCAAGAAAGAAGAGAGAGAGAGAGAGAGAGAGAGAGAGAGAGAGAGAGAGAGAGAGAGAGAGAGAGAGATGTATGTAACATGTAACTTTGGAACTTTCCTTTGCATCTTGAACATCACAACGTTTAGAACTCACATCACAATTTCTTTCCTGGCAAGAAATCCAAATGTAGATCTGTTTTGTAATCAGATTTTATTAAAATCTATCACATCTTGATTTACAATACTTCAAAATAGTATTAAAATTTCTGAATTTTTATTTTTGAGGTAGGGTAGCCAAGGCTGGACTTGAACTCTCGGCAATCCTGTTGCATCTGGTTTCTGAGTGCTGAGATGACAGGCAAGAGCTAGCACTCCCTGCTACTCTTTCTGGTTTTGATCTCCCCATTTGTTGAGTAAGGACCAGCAGACAGTGTTTTCTCTCCCTGTGAAGTACAGAATAGATCCTTACAAACACATACAATTATTAGTATCATTTAGAATCTAAGATGTGAAGGGTTTGATATAATTAACAGACATGAGCTTCACCAGAGTTTCCCAAAGTGACATACCATGGATAGTGCATCACCTCCCTCTCCCCACCCCCCACCCCGCACCAGTTTGGTTACATTAATAAACAAGTGCTTTTAATTTAAGAGTAATTATGAATCCATCCATGTGTGGTTTTTCTAACGAAGTCAAATAAAGAAATCAGCAGTTGGGAGACATTTTTCAGTTCTTAATTAGGAAACTAGCAGCACATTTAATGGTCTTAATTGTCATCTGAGCCTTCCCAGAACACTGCTCTTGTGTAACACTATGATAAACTCAGAGCGTGCCGAGCTCAGTTTGACAACACAGTTCTCAGAGCGATGAAATTCCTTCTTCTGCCAGTTCCAGAAGTGGTGTTAATCACGTAATGTACAGGCTCTTGGCAGAATTAAATGCACTGGGATCCTCAGAAAGAGTGAGCTGCACAGACTGTGAGGAAAACTTGTGACATAAACATCCCTTCATTTGCTTAATATTGAGGAGGGACCTTTGACAACATGACTGATGTCAAAGCTACATTGTAAGGGAGTGATTCTCAACCCTTTTAATGCTTTGACCCTTTAATACAGTTCCTCATATTGTGGTGACCTCCTCCAACCATAGAGATATTTCATTGCTACTTCATAGTTGTAATAGTACAGCTACATTTCATTGTGATATAAATATTTGATATGCAGGATATCTGTTATGTGACCCCTGTGAAAGGGTTGTTTGACTCCTTGCCCCAAAAGGGGATGCAACCTACAGGCTGAGAACTGCTGCTTTCAGGTGAGAAAAGAACACAAGTGTTGATCCTTAACACTCTGTAAAGACCATTTACTCAAAGCTGAGATTATTGCTGACATTGGGAGCATATTCCTTTAATAATGACAAATGTCTTCAGAGAGATAAACTAGGGGCAGAAGCTATGATGTTTGCAGGTCTAAGGAAGTTTCCATGTGTGTTGGGGTAGCAGAGAGATCCTAACTGAGATCAGGGAAAGGCTTTAGCTTATTGGATACAGGCACCATTCTTATCTTCCTGGGTAGGAACTTTCTGGAACATATCAGCATAAGAGCTGTTGTTTTTTTATTCCTGATGATTTAACCATGAGGTACTCAGATTGACTCAGAATTTACCCACAAGCTAGATCCCCAGGCGATTCTCTCATTTCTCTTTCCATACATTTATCTATCTTCCTTTTCAGTCAACACCCCTGCAACGTTTGCTATTCCTTAAGAACTGTACTTGACAGTTATGGGTACAGAGATGAATAGCAGAGTTTTGCCTTTAACAGGCTTCCAGGTCTAACAAGGATAAGAAATACCTCCAGACTCTGTTATAATCACTAATACTTTATTGGCAAAAGTAAAAATAAAAAGATATGAGACAGGAGGTATAGATTGTTGCCTGATTGAAAACGGATTTAAATACAATCCTAAAAGGATTCACCTTTACTAAGCAGACACAAGAGATTTATTTCAGCTTTGGTTGCACATTAACATCACTTGGAAATTGGGAAAAAATGGTGGCTCCATCAAAAGCGATGAGTTTCCAAATATCTGGGACAGAGCTTGCTTTGGTCATTCTACTGTTTGATAAGGATTTTAGATCTCTGCCAGGGTGATTGGGTGCCATTGTAGTTTTCAGTGAAGACATTGACAAATACTGTATAAATGAAGGGGGATGGAAGCAAGTGGAGACAGAGATCACTTGTGAGGTTCTTACAACATGTGAGTGAATCTTAAGGCAGAAAGAGAAATTGCAGAAATAGGCAGATTCAAGTGACATTTTTTAGTTATTTTGGTGGTCCTTGTATTGTATTACTTCCACTAGTCCTGAATTTTTACCATCATATCTATCGAATACTTAGTGAGTCTCAGGCTTGTCTACACTATGTAAGTAAGGACCAGACTAAAAATAAATAGAGAAACCGGAGAAAATCTGGGTAGGGAGGTGTTAAGGAATTTTCTCTAGATCCAATATAGGGATCTCCTAATATTCATCTATTGGTTCTTTGTTCATAAGGTAGTGGTAGTAAGAGCTGGATCTCTCTGGAAATGTTCAGCAGGGTCCTCATGGGTGGGACCAATGTCTTTGTAAAAGGCTTGAGGAAACTAGCTAGTTTTCCCCCATCCCTCCCTCACAGGAAGATTCAATATCCATCTGTTCTGTAGCATACAGAAGACAGCATCTTAAAAAATAGGAAGCAAGAATTCACCAGATACCATCAGATTTGCTGATGCCTTAGTTGGAGGAGAAAGAAAATTTTGATGCATGGAATAGTCTATGGTCATAGTGGTATACACTTTTCTAACACGTTAGAGATGGAGGCAAGAGGATGAGGAGTTGGCAGTCATTGTCAGCTGCACATGGCTCTTAAGGCCAGTCTGGGCCACATGCTATCCTGTCTCAGCAAACCAAAATTCAAATGACAAAAGCAAAAATGAAAACAAGACAATAACACCAATGCCAATACTGCCTCGTCTAAGCTTGTCTGAGATAGTTGGTTGGAAAGTCATGGGTCAGGCAGGCTGAACTCTAAATATATTCTTTGGATTTATTGACATATAATTCAGATGCTGAAAGGCACATTGGCCACAGAGGCCACAGAAGTGTGACTTACTGAGTGCAAGGTGAGAAGTGGAAACCGTGGGTTTAGGAAGCTATTTTAAGAGAATTGCTATAAAGGGCAGTAGAAAAACTGGGTGTTTCAGAGTGACAGATTTTTTTTTATTGGTAAGGTGAGATAATGTTCAGAATGTATTACTATTCACAGACAGATCCAACAGAAACAGAAATACTGGCCGTGATGGGAGACAGGAAGTTCCATAACAGGGGCACACAAGTTGGCCTGGGGAAAGGGTTATTTCTCCATGAAGAATGAGATAATATATACCATGAAGATGTAAGAATTCATTGTTTATTTCTTTTCCATGACTATTTATTAGGTGTAATTCTTCCAATGGTAGGCCTCAGAGAAGAATATTTTCCCCCAGTTCCTTTGCTTTTCTTTTCCCCCTTTCCTCTTCTGAAGTCCACTTTCAGGCTCACAACCTCCTCACAGCTGCTATGACCCTCATTTTGATCCCAGCAGCCTCATTAACAGTTTCCTTTATTTGAATTCTCACTCATGACCTTTCGCATGGAACTGCGGTAGATTGCTTAGCACCTCAGAATTAACCTTTCTAACAAAATATTTATACAATTTCAAAGAAAGTACAGAGAAAGAGAGGTGTGTTTAAAATGTAGGGAACTTGTGGGTATGACAGGAGATTAAAATACAGGTAAATTATTAACATCAGTTCCTACATTGAGATGTGGTCTTGTGGGTTACCTATCAAAACTAATGCCCTACACAGCATTACTGACAACAGTCATGTATATGGAGACAGGACACATGAGTTAGAAAATTGAGTAATTTGAAATACATGGCACCTTGATCCTTTCTCTGTATCTGTGAAGTCTCCTTGATTTTCTGTGATAGGTGCTCCTGCCTAGAATTTTTAATAACTTTGTATCCATAAGCTGCTATTTGTAATCTAGTCAAATTACGATTTTCAATTTGAATTCTGAGCCATTAGTAAGCTCTATTCAAAGGTGAGCCACTCTGCTTCTAAGACAATACAGAATGGGACTTTAAAATTACTATTTATCATTTCACAATTTCCCACACACATACATACACACAATATATATACATATACATGTATACACACACATTTTGATGACTCCCCACTCTCTTCTTTTGGCTCATTCCACATATGCTGAACCTCTTCTGCTTCCCAACAAATTCCCCTCCTTTCATATCTGTCTGTTTTTAAAGGCTCCACAACATTTAATTAGGTTTGCTTGCATGAGTAGGGGTGGGAGCTATTTACTTGAGCAAGAACAATTACCGGAGACCACACAACTGAGCAATATGAACAACCATTCACTGCCTATGCTCCTGTTTCAAGTTCATAGAGGACAACTCCTTCCCATCCTTTCATTCATTCTGCCCCTTTCTGCCACATTCCCTGAATGTTGGAGGGAGGGGGCGATACAGATCTGTTATTCAGGGTTGAGCACTGCTTATTCTTAGCAGTTTGACCAGTTGTGAGTGTCTGCACTAAACATGGTCCCGTGAAACAGAAGCTTCTTGAGAAAGGCTGCAGCAGCATTAATCTGTAGGTATAAGCCTAAACATTTCGAAGGTTGTTTGACACTATTGACCTTTAACATCATTGATCCAGTTGTTTTGTCTACTGTAATGGTGAAAGTAGATTGAGAGATGATCACGGATGTTTCTTTGGTCTTGTTCCAGCAGAGGCTGTAAGCTTTTTCAGCCAAGGAGACGCCACAGGCTGTCTTTACATAGAAAACATGTGAACTCCAGTGTAATTTCCTTTCTGAATTTCAGAATCTGAAAAGTAGGCTGAGAAACAGGCCCCAGGTTGCTGACATGTTCTGTCTCAAGTGCCCCCTTTTTTTTTTAAATTCTATATGGTTTCCTTAAAAAAAATCACCCAACTGCAAAAAACCGATTACTCAAGGAGACACCTGATTTCATCTCCTTTCTGCTCTTGACAAACCATGCAATGTATTTCCAAAGAGCTCATCAGTTTGTAGTCTTTTTTTTTTTTCTTGAATGTTCTCTCAGGCATCCTACATTTTGCAGAGAGTAAAGTGACAGGTTGTTCCACGCTTGTCCGTCCGTGTCCTGTTACACTGACAGGAGAGATTGTTCCTGATTAGTTATTACATTACACGGTCATTGTGTTTCTTCTTTCCTCAGGCTGACCTCAAACTTGAGGTCCTCTTGCTTCAGCGTCAGAGTTTGGGCGCTACAGGACTACACCCCCCTCCCCCCAGCCTGCCTCCTCCATCCCTCTCCATTGACAAGGATACATCAAGCATCAGCTGATGAGTTCACTGGGACAGTGAAGAGCAGTGCAGCTCACAGTACTCCAGAATAGCTCGCTTGCTAACAATTCAGTTTTGTGGCATTCAGAACCAAGGCATACACCAAGACAAAGGTGGGGAATCTGATAAAAGCGTGTCTTTGTTTTAACCAACCTATGAATTTATAATTAAAAAAAAACAAAAACCTCAGGGCTGGAAAAGTGGCTCAGTGGCTAAGAGCACTGACTGTTTTTACAAAGGTCCTGAGTTCAATAGTCAGCAACCTCATGGTGGCTCACAACTATTTATAATGAAATCTGATGCCCTTTTCTTGCATGTAGGTGTACATGCAGATAGAGCATTCATATACATAAAAAATAAATAACCTTTAGGCTGGGGAGATGGCTCAGAGGTTAAGAGCACTGCCTACTTTTTCAAAGGTCCTAGATTTAAATCTAAGCAACTACATGGTGGCTCAAAACCATCTATAATGAGATTTGGTGCCCTCTTCTGGTACATAGGCCAAATACTGTATAATAAGTAACTAAACTAACTAACTAACTAAATATTTTTAAAAGTCTTGAAGGGTAAGTGAAATCACAGTTGTATATTAATGAATTATGTTCGGAAGAAAGAATACAATTTTGTGAAGTTCAGACTTCTTTCTGTAAAGGCTGGGCTAGTTTTGGAGGTGGAAGTATGTACATTCACATTCATTTTATTTCAACTCTGCAAATGTCTTCTGAGGCTAACTCTACACCTCCTACTGTGGTAGGTGTTTTGGATCCCAGTCTCAGCCCTCAAGGGACTCACTGCCTCCTGGGGAAGAAAGACAATTAGCCAGCCATATGATAGTGTGATAACTGCTGTGATGCACTGAACTACAGAATGCTTTAGGGGCTGAGGAAGAGAACACCAAACTGTAGGAAAAAGGAGATACTCATCAGATATTCAAAGAGCAGACGGCATGACATTAAAACTTCACCTTGAAGGGCAAGCCAGAGCTGCAAGTAGAGAAATAAGAGGAAGAGATTCCAGGTCTAAGGAAAGCATGCACCAGGCGTAGGAACATGTGCATTTGAAGAATGATAAATCATTGCAGACAACTTCAGCCTGAAATGCCTCGAGAGGTTATGAATGGGACGGGCCATCACAGTGGGACCTTCCAGGAGAAGTCTTCATGGAGGAGGTTTACCCTAGAAATGAGCCACAAGGAGATGAAGCTAAATGAGATATAAACATCCAAGAAAAACCCAAGGTATCATCAGAGACAGTCTTCCGAAAGCTTTGGTTGTTGTCTCATTAGATTTGAATATCTGAGTGCTCATTTCAGGTGCACTCAAGCATCACCGGCACAATGTTGTCAAAAGACGAAAGGGCGTTTAATGTCAACTGCCAATGCAGGACACTGGCTCTCTTGAAAGGGAAAGGCAAAGTTAGACTACAGTGAAACCTGTAATTCTACCTTAAGACAACAAATTTAGTATGCAATTTTGGTTTTAGGCAATTACTTTAACGTAGGAAGCTACTTTCAGCTTTATTGGCATTGGGTAAGGATTGTGACATAATAGTCTGGGGATGGCAGAAATAGCAAGGGAAGATTTTTTAAAAAATCATCAAATATTAATTGTATAAAATAAGAGTCTCATTGTTACAGTTTCATACATGCATATTCTAATTTGTGCTTTTAAATACTTTTATTTATTTTTTTTGGCCAGTGCAAGTCTCTTGTGCAGGGATGGTATCTGTGGTGTTGGTTTGGGGGAACTTTGGGAAACTGAAACTTATAACAACAGAAGACAGGTGCTATTGCAGCTGGATATGATCACAAGAGGCGAGGAGTGGGACTGCAACAAGGAACAAGATTGCCTCCTGGCTATCAAACTCTGAAGTAAGGTCTGAAGTGAACGTTGAATCGTGCTCTTATTCTCACAGCTTTTTCATATTTAATTATCTAATCATGCCCCTTCTACTGTCATGTCAATCTTGTAAATATTTATTTATTTATTTATTTATTTATTTATTTATTTATTTATTTATATTTTTAGGTTCTTCATATGAGTAGAGATATATCTCTCTCTATATATATCCATATCTATATCTATCTATCTATCTATCTATCTATCTATCTATCTATCTATCTACCTATCACTTTTCTGATTGGGCAAAACGTGTTGATATTTGTCACATCACGTGAATGCTCACAAATTGCCTCAGTCAAAAAGAATTGAGGTAGTCAAGGGGGTAAGATAACCTAGTCTATAGATACAAGCCAGCCTCGTTCCATCTCTGCATCTGTCGTTGACTTTGTTTGATGAGCCAAAGCTGAAAACAAAGCTATCATCACGGCAGGAATGGAGGCCCTGCTTGGGTTCAGTGGCATGGACTTCCACTAGTGAAGGCCAACCTAGTTATGGCTCCCCACTAAGAGCTCCATCTGCCAGGAACAGAGATCAATACTGAATCTCTGCTATGGCACCATTCCCAGGGGGTGAACAGCCAGCTTTCTGGCAATGAGTTTATTGTTTTCATTGTGGAAGTGACAGTGTTTTGTTCTTATTAGAATAGATACCGTAGACAGGGCTTTGCTTTCTTTGTTCAGAATGCTTCTGAGAAAACTATCATCTCTATAGTTACAGAATTATAGTAGCCAGCAATTATAATATCCTACCTGGTCTTGCTTCTGATGTCATAGCCTAGAAGTCATGGCAATGGGCCTACATAGAAGGCATTCACTGGACTTATTATGCTGTCTACCATCCTGAAGAAAGTGGGATAACGAATGATAGAATGGCCTTTTGGAGTTACAGCCTCAGTAGATATATTGCAGGGCTGTGGGTGAATATTTCATGAAGACCACACATGTCTCAAATTAGCAACCAATATAAATTATTGCTTCTCTGATAGCCAGTTCACATGGGCCAGGGAATCAAAGGAAGGAAATGAGAGTGCTAGAGTTAACCGTTATGCCAGGTGATGCACAACCAAAATGCTTTACTTCTTGTTCTTGTATCTTCCTTGGCCCAGAGCACATAATTCCAGAAGGAGTAATACTTTGGCTAGGAAGAACAGCAATGATCTTGCTTAACTAGAAGTTATGACTATCACATGCCTTGGACCCCTGATGCTTCTCAGTCAATAGAGAGTTATCATCTTGGCCGGGGTGATTGCTTCTGATTGTAAGGGGGAAATTGGACTACTGCTTCCCAGAGGAGGTAATGATGAGGGAATCTGGTGTGCAGGATATCTTTTACCTCTTTCTGTCACTCGGCTTTGTTACCAACCTCCATGGAAATAGACAACAATCCAATCCAGCTCCAACAGAGAACAGTTCAGTCTTCATGAATGAAGGCTTGCATTATAACAGCAGGTAAAGAAAGAACTATCATCAGCCAAGCACCTTGCTGACAACAGAATATAGAATGGGCATTGAAATAAAGTATCTATAATATCAGCCACATCCACATGCCAAGTTAAAGAAATGAGGACCATTAGCTGTGATGAACATTTTCTCCCCGATTTTGTTAAGGTTTTTGTACTTTATACAGATATTACATTTTTTTGTGGATTTATTTTTCTTTGACAAAATATCTGAAAAAATCATTTTAAAGGAGGAAAGGTCTGATTTGGTTTTGCTTGAGAGTATGTCCATCTTGGTAGGGAAAGCATTACAATGGGAGCATGAGGTGACTGGTCACTTTGCATTGTTCGAAGATGAGAAAGATGAGCACTGGTGCTCAGCTTGCTCTCTCTTTTACTCTTTTGAGAACCCTTGCCCATGAAATGGTCCCACTTACATTCAGGATGGTTTGTCTTCAGTTAAACCTTTCTGTGAATAACCTCTTCACTACACTTAGAGATGTGTTTCCATGGTGATTCTACACTTAATTTAGTGGTGAAGTTTGGCTGTTACCAATAGTATTTTTGTTTTCTTTCCTAATACTCTTGTCATATAACATAAGATGTACTGACTTTATGCCAGTATTTAAGTGCTTTTAAACATTTATAATATATTTTATGTAAGAATAGAAAGGTATTTGTGGATAGGTATTGTTTGAATTTGTTTTTGCCATGGAATATTTTGTTTTCTCCGTCAATGGTTATTGATAGTTTTGCTGGGTAGAGTAAACTGGCCTGGCATCTGAGGCCTGGTGGCACTCAGAGGAAGGATAGAAGGCTATCAAGAAGAGACTTGATATCCTATGAGCATATGCAGTCATAAGGAAGGGGAGTAAGGGGAAAATGGGAAGGAGGAATGGGAGAATACAAGGGATGGGATAATAACTGAGATGTAATACTAATAAATTAATAAAATATATTTTAAAAAGAATAATAACTATAATGCATGAACCTTCCCTCTTCTTTTAGGGAGGAATTGGTGTGTCTTTGGTTGTTTCAGGATGGTGGTATCCTGTTAGGTAGAATGATTTGCAGATTAAGTATGACTTAAGAAATGAATAAGGGTACCAATTTGGTACAGTAGACTTTATGTCGACTTGATTGGACTAAGGAATGCAGTGAAAGCTGGTAATACGTTTCTGTTTCCTTACAGGGATAGAAAGGGAACCCTGGGCTCTGGGAAGGGCTCTGCTCTGAGCTGTGTCCCTAATTTTAAACATAACTTCGTGTGTGTGTGTGTGTGTGTGTGTGTGTGTGTGTGTGTGTGTGTGTCCATGTTTCTTGACTTATACACTGAGTAAAGCCTGTTCTCACTAATGAGGATCAGCATCATTCAATTTGCAGAGGGCTGGAAAGAACCAAAATGTGTCCATGCACATGAGCTCTTTCTGAGCTACAACATCTCTCTCTCTCTCTCTCAGAGATAAATCAGGTGAAACACTTATCTTTTCCTGCTCTAGGATATTGGAACTTTCCTTCTTGGGCCTCTTCTGGATCTGGGTGCTTAGGCCATTATCTTCACTGGCTCTCAGGTCTTTGGAGGTGTACTTAATCACCTCACACTACCTTACTTTGGTCTTCAACTTTCAGACAAAAATTTGGAAGACTTCTTTGCTCCCACAATTACACAAGCCAATTCCTGTACTAGTGGAAGTTTCCTATATCCTACCACTCTTGCTAGTCCTGTTTATCTTGGGAACCTTGATTAAGGCAGTATGTGAACACACAGAATGATTTCTGGACTCACAGGGAAGGATCACAGTCAGAGTGACTCAGTCAACACTATGCTAGCTTTACATCTCTCTGCTGTACAGGTAGGCATTGGTGCTGGTGGTTACAAACAGCTCTCTGTCCAAGTACGATGGCACGTGCCTGAAGTCTCGCTGCTCAAAAGCTGAAGAGGAAGAATTACTTGAACAGAGGAGTTTAAAGCCAGTCTTAGTGAGAGTCCCATCTCAAGGGCAGAGGGGGAAATCAAGAGGTGTAATCTAGCTGCAGAGTGGGTCTAACTTGTGTAGTCATGTACAAACTCTGGGCTCCATCTTCAGGACCACATACACACTGTGCATGTATAAAAGGACAAGCATCCTAGAAGAGCTGGAGGAACGAGGATGGTAGAGAGATCTGCATCTATTCCTTTGAGACATGTTCCTTGTACATTAAAAGCATTTTCCGATTTGAAAACCTGGCCTGTACATTGCCTGAGTGACAACTTCTAGAGCAAGAAATTAGGTTAGAGTAACCACAGTCAAGTTATCAATATGACATTTAAACAATAAACACAACTAAAACGAGAACCCCTGGGTTACATGTAAATTTTCAATTGAATGTCCGGTACAAATGCCTGCTGGAATCCTATTGATTTTTAAAATGGGTTTGGTAGTGTTTACAAAAGCTATTTTAGTTCACCGAGTCTGCCACCAAGCTTTTTACTGCATAACAAAGGGGAAATAAGTGAGTGTTTGTGCATAAATTGGAATAGATTCTGATTTGACATGGAACCAGGGTGATTGAGGCTGACAAACTCAGGTGATTGACAAGACATGAACAAAGCAATTATTTTCAGTATCTCTACTTTGCAATTACCTTAAAATGTGAAAATGGGCAATTAGTTACTAATTCTTTAGTCAATATATAAAAAACAAAAACCATCATCGTTGAGATAAGGCCAAGCCTGGTGATGTTATTTTGAAGATTTCCAGATGCTTCAGTTAACCTTTCATATGCCAATGTCCAACCCAGATTAAATAGAAAGTGTTTTTCATTGATTTCCTGGGATCTTGTACCAATACATGAAATCTGTGAATTACTATTTGAATTCCACTAGCACACTATCTCACACATATTTGTTTGAGTCTATGTTCATTGCACATATAGACAACATTTTATTTGTTTCTTTACCTTAACTTACCTCTCTCTAGTCTTACCCAGGAGAAGGTTGTGACATGGTGCATCCACACAGATGCCTTTGTGCTGAGAGGACCATATGGATACAGGAAGTCACAGTAACATCTTTTACAGATTTGTTTGTACTCAGGAAAGAATGGCATATGTAAAAATCTAATTTCCTTCTCAGGTACTGATAACCATGATTTATAGATTGTGTGTGTGTGTGTGTGTGTGTGTGTACATGCACATATGCATGTGAGTGTATCTGCCTGTTTCATGGAGGCCAGAGAATGGCTTTGGGGGGCAAGGTTACAAGCCGGCAATCCCTAGCCTTCTTCTTGTTTCTAGCACCTAGAGGACTGGTGTTATAGGTGTGCAGAAGACCATTCCTTGCTTATTATATGAATACTGCAATCCAAATTCAGGGCCTCATCTCTGGGAAGTAAGTGGTCTTCTGTGAGCCATCTCCCTAGGCCTTAATTTTAGAATTTTAACTGAGTACTGAGGACAAAAATGAAAGTGTTATTTTAACATTATAGGCTGTATCAAAGGTAATTTTGTAAAACACTGACTGACACAGAATTAAAAATCAGTCAAGACATCAAGGCATTTCCTTTTTTTTTCTTTTCTTTTTTTAAAATTACCAATACTTTATTTATTATTTTTTATTAATTTATTCCTGTTACATCTCAATGGTTATCCCATCCCGTGTATCCTCCCATTCTTCCCTCCCTCCAATTTTCCCCTTATTCCCCTCCCCTATGACTGTTCCTGAGGGGGATTACCTCGCCCTGTATATGCTCATAGGGTATCAAGTCTCTTCTTGGTAACCTGCTGTCCTTCCTCTGAGTGCCACCAGGTCTCCCCCTCCAGGGGAGACGGTCAAATGTCTTTAATTCTCTTTACTTAACAATTTACTAGCAGAGACTCAATGTATTGTATGACATATGTTAGAAATATTTAGCATGTATTAACAAGGACTGACAGTAATATAACATGCTGTATAATTAACTCCCTAAGCAGAAATGGTACAATTCATTTTGAAGAAAGTGAACTACATCTGTGACATCACTTACTAAGTTCCAAGTTTCAATTTTTAGAACATGTGATACCTGTCAATGCAAGACCCTAATTTCCTAGTTGCTTAATGTGGACATAATAATTTAAAGCTTGACATATGTTCATATCATTTTACCTTAAAGAAAATAACTCCTTTAGGACAAATTACTTCAAGTTTTCCTTCAATTTACTTCTTTAAACATTCTGTAATTTTTCTTTATGTTTCTATTTCATGTTCATTTTCGCCCTTGCCTGCTCATTCTATCCCATTACTTGGGCCTCTTCCTCTTATTTGTGTTTAGTAATTAAATAAACTCTCAACTAAGAAAATCAATCTATGTTTCTCACAGGTACTTAAGTCTTCAGCAAGAAAAATGGGCTTGGCTATGTAGCCCTGTTGTAGGGTGTTTGCCTGATCTCTCAAGTTGCAGAAACGGGGCATGATAGCACATGCCTGTAATTCCAAGATTGGAAGCAGGAGGGTCAGAATTCAAGGGCATCCTTGGCACTGCACAGTGGATTTGAGGCTAGCTGGAGACACATGAGACCTTGTGGATGGAGGTAGATTCCCTGAAGGATGACAGCCAGGTACTTACCTCCTCCTGCTCCCAGTCTTAGGGATGCTCCAGTGCTGTGACTTGAGATGCTCTTCCCATGTCTGCAAGCCCTTATGCTCAAAGCCTGGGGACAGACCAGAACTCCATTAGACTTCTCATAAGGTTAAATGTCATTTCAGAGAAATTCGGAGTTAACCATTTAAACATTTTATCAGAGATGCTATATATTTCTCAAAAAGGATTCTCAAAAAGGATTGAGGATTATGGCTCGAATATCCCGCCTTTTAAAACAAAATATAAATATTTTGAAATCTCAAAACTTCCCTTCATATTAGCCCATTATTTATTGTAGTATTATGATACTTTCACACACACACATACATATCATTATATTTTGCTCCTCAGCCACACTCCTCTTCCTATTTTCTCTCCTCCCCCAAGGAGCTCTTCTTCTGCTTTTGTATGGAATGCATGTGCCCTCTCTTTTGTGCTTTTGGCATCTTGACTATGGCACACTGATTGTTTCTCTGATTGTGTCTGCCTGAGGTTTTCAGCATCTTGACTGTGGTGGACTGTGGAGAGGTTTTTCTCTGATCATGTCTGGCTGAGGATTTTAGTATCTTGACCACGGTACACCGTTGACAGGTTTATCTTTGATCGTGTCTGGCTGGGATCTAGCATTTTGACAACGGCACACTGTGGACAGGTTTTTAATCTGATTGTGTCTGGCTGAGGTTGTAGCCCTTTGACCATGGTACACTGTGGGGAGGCTTTTCTCTGATCTAACTGAAGTTCTCTCAACTGTGCTTGGGTGATCATTTCTTTCCTTAGACCTGGGAAATTCTCAGTTACGATTTCATTCGGTATGTTTTCTATGCCTTTGCTCTTATTTCAGTGCCTCCTTTTGCCCCATGGAGTTCAGTGTTTGGTCTTGCGGTCATGCTAGTTCATTCCCTTCCTTTACTTACAATGAATATAATAGTTGCTTGTTCTTCATCCCTGAGTTAACCTCATCTGCTTGTTCTCGTTCACTGGTGATGCTATGTGCTGCTTTTTATTTGTTTGTTTTGTTTCTTGTTTTTAAAGGTTTTTTTTGAGACAGAGTTTCTCTGCGTAACAGCCTGTCCTAGACTCACTTTGTATATCAGGCTGGCCATGAACTTACAGAGATCCACCTGCCTCTGCCTCCTGAGTACTGGATTTACTTTCTGATGTGTTTTTAAAACTGCATTTATTGCGTTTTTATTTTGAACACTGTTCTTTTTCCAAATTCTCATATTCCTTGCTTCAAATTTCCCCTTTCATTTTTGTTTTTGTTTTTGTTTTTGTTTTTGTTTCCTTCTTGTTCTTCTTCTGAAATTGCATTCTATACTGCTGGCCTTCCATCCTAAGTTCCAGATGAATTTTCTTATTTAATTCACTTGTTTTTATGTATTTTCTTTGGGATCATTGATGATTTTCATAAGCAAACTTTTGAATTCTGAATCTGACATTGTATCCACTCTGATAGCTTTGAACCCAGTAGCTGAGAAATTATGATCCCTGAGAGTAATCCTGTTGCCCTGTGTTTTCACATTTCTCTATGTTGCAGTTTGTAAGTCTGTGCATGCAAGTCTTCTCTCTCTGTGTTTTATTGGGACATTTTCTTAGGGAGTATCCCATTCTCCAGGACTCATTTCCCACTACCAGTCAGAAAGGAGGAAACAAACTGTTGTAACAGCAACAGCATGGAATTGAATAAAATATAAAAATACTTAGAAAACTCTCTAAAGGTCACTTTACAATACCAGAGATGGTAAAGTTTTGAATGTGCTGCTATGAAGTTAAAATTATTTAGTGTAAATGTAGAAATAGTGAATGAGAGAGATCAAATAAGGCTTAAAGAAAAGAAAAATGGTGAGACTCGAGGTTAAATAAAAGAAAGGAAAAGGGCTAGGGCTGTATCACAGTGATAGATGTTTGTCTAATGTGCATAAGACCCAGACCTAGTCCCAAACCCCTAAAACAAAGAAACAAACAAATAAATAAGAAGAGCAGAAAAGAATGTCATAACAGAGAAAAAAAATAAAACATAAAAAGAAAAAAAGCTTATTTACAAATGAAAACAATGCCAAAAATTTTGCTATAAGAAGAGAGATAAATAACACTAGCTTAAAAATAAGATGAAGTCAAGACATTGCTGACAATAAATAATAGAAAGAAAACACAAGATGTAAAGAAAAGAGTAAACAGTGAAGTATTGGACTACCTGATTTATGTGTCTTCTAAGTTTGAGTTTCTCTGGTGGACAGGGAGGGGCAGAGAGTCATCAGAATGTATGGAATTTATTACACTTATGACTTATGTTAGTATCGAGCCTGTACTAGACAAGGTCACATGCTTGCCAGAAATGCCCTTCCTTCAGTAGCGTCTCCTCTCTGTATACCAGGATTATCTGCTGCCTGCACGGCTTTTACACTCCATCGGCTAGGCAGGTTTTCCCATGATCCTTCAGAGGACTCAAACATGATTTTTCCATGTTGTTGTTGTTGTGATTTGTGTGTTTAATTCAGTTTTACTAGTATGAGTAGCGTACACAGCGGGAACCACTTGAGTTCCCTCTACTTTAAATAAAGTATATTTCCCAAGAGTGTTCACAGTTGAGGGAGGCAACCACAGCTTTAAGGTTTATATAGGTGGACCTATCCCATAAGTTCAGGACCCACTAAGCATTAAACCCTGTGCTGATGGGATAGGACTGCCCATGGCAAGATGTGCACTGTTCCTTGCTTTAGACTTCTTGTCTCTACAGGCATTAAACTTCACAACAGATAAGTTGGCTAAATAAGTTGATCTAGTCACTGACCCAGGCATCAGAGTTACTCTCAGCTGATCTTGCCTTCTACTGCCTGACCTGTGGCTATCTCCTTCCGTACACCTTACCACCTAAGCAGGGTCCCTGGCTGCCTCTGTTTTTACCTGTCAATATCCAGCCCTGACTCTTTTCACATACACTTCCCGTGGTGGTCTTTTACCCAGGTGCTGTGGTAGGTTCACACTGGGCTCCCTAACTTGTGATTGTTTTATATTCTCAGTTTACTAAATTAAACAATAAATTTCCTCTCAAGAGGAAACATGGCCACGATTGTCCATGACATGGAAAACATCCAAATGGACCTCTGCTCCATCACTGCCTATCCTGTCAGAGAAATCATGGTTCCCTCCAATACTCACAACTGGATTTGGGGATATTAATAACCTTGGGCATGTCCTGTGGGGGACACTGCAGGCCTCTTTTCACTAGGGATATCTGGTTTACCCTTTGCATGAAGCTTCTGCAATCTCCTTTGAGGGAACCATTCTACTGAGACTGTGGTGCTTGCCTCTTTTGCTTTTCTACTCCCCAGCAATCCTAGTACAAAAATTGTGAATTTATGATGTGCTTCCTCCCTTTCTGTCTTTGCAATAGTGTCTAGTATTTGTTATTCTGATGTCTCAGCACAGAAACAGCTCCTTATTAGCCATATTATTTGGAAGTTTCTCCTTCATTTTTAAAGCCTAGATTCTACACAATTTTCCTTTTCATAAAAGTTTGTTGCTTACAGTACACAAATCACCCCTATATAATTAATAATACAATCCACATCCTTAAAAGACACTATACCTCTAGGAAATATTTCTCTATCATGCAGTGCCTCTGGATTCCCTGTGATTTCTCCTTGTATTTGAGTATGTCAACCATGCTTTAGCTCCCAGCTTTGTACTAGCTGATTCCTCTGCCTGAACTTCATGGTAGAATATGTATGCCTTTTCTTTGTATTTGTTCTGTTTCTGTGAGAAAGCATGTGTGATTGCAGCCCTATCTCTCATCCTCTATTTCTTCTTTCTCCTGAGATTTCAACTGGTGTCATAACACATATTTACTATTTAGTATTTTAGACTTGTGGCGATGCTATGGCCCAGAGTGTAGATAAACCTCATGAGGTCAAGGGCTTCATCCTTATTCACTATTATATTTTCATGGCCAAGAGTGGTGCTTGGCTTACAGCATATGTGCACTCATCAGTCTTTAGTCTTTGTGTTCCCTCAAAAATTCTAAGCCCAGAAATTGACCACAGACAAATTGGGGACCTAATTCTTACATAGGTAGTTAAATTACATTTGGGTTCTTAGTGTAGGGCCATGATATAGAACCTGAATAAAAGGAGAAAGCTTGTTTTCAGATGCATACAGAGGGCAGGCCATATGAAGGCAGATGGGGAGGATAGTCATCTATGTTGAGGACAGAGGCCTGGACCAGAACTTTCCCTTAATGTCCAGAAGAAAGCAATCCTGATTCTTTGCTAGCAAGGCCTCCACTCTCCAGAACTGTGAGGAAATTAATTTATGGAAAAATTATTTTAAGTTAAATTTTGACTTATTATTATCATTGAGTGAGACAGAAAGAGAAGAGAGAGATCTGTTAAAAATATTTTAATTATTATATATGTATATTTATATTATTACACACATATAAAATAAACTGCATACAGCAAGAAATACCATGAAGCAATTAGGAATTATGCTTTTGGGAGAGACTGTGTGTGTAACCTTCCAGCCTTAAATTACTGTTGTTTAAAACCCCTACTACATATGCTAAATTAGTAAACAAATACTATGTGGCATTTTGTAAGAATAACAGGTAATGGAAACCTACTGATAAATTCTTAATGGAAACTTTAATGAAGGCATGGAAATAACATATTGATTTGGTGTGAGGAATCACGGTACAGCCACTGAGAGTTTTAGTCCAACAATATAGACTTAAAGACTGTTGTCTTGCTAATAATTTCACCTCATGGAACTCTGAAAATTCAGTGCTCTACAATTTTGGAGTTCTGAAGATGAACAGAAAGAAGACGGTAAAAGGAAAGCGACAGTGATGTGCAGTTTAAAGTGACCCATCATTGCAGAGTTTAGGGTAGTCACGAATGCCAATCATTGTCAGACATATCCACTAGATAGACTTGGGGAGATCAGACCGAAAACCGGCAAGAGAAAACAGGTATGAATACAAGTACCAAAAAACTATATCTGGGAGAGGCATAGGTGGGATTACAAACCGTAACCCTGACATTGTAATTACAGCTGGCTTCGGGGAGGGTGTAACGAGAAACTCTTCAGAAGTATTGCAGGCAGCATATTCACAAACACAGCGAGGAATGAATAGAAAAGTGTGGCATAAATCAATAGGTAACACGCTGGCTAGGCAGTAGACCAGAATGCCCTGGGGCTCTCCCAAATGCGAAGGGTCAGATAGCACATTTCGATTTTGATTGAATATGTTGGAGACAAAGACACAAGGGCTGCTTTTGACCTCCCTGCAGCCTGTCTCGTGAAACAGATGGTATAGTGCTGACTGCAGACAACAAAGAGAATGCAAAGCATCTTGGTCTTGTTTTGCTTGCATATTCTTTACCTGTAAGAAAAAAAAATGTAAAGACTTAACTAGAAACATTGTGATCCTTACAAGGTCAGGATAGGTTTGATTGTTTTTTTTTTTTTTTTTTTTTTTTTTTTTGGTAGTTGTTTTTATTCTGTTTTCTTGTACCAATTGTTTTTTTTTTTTTTTTTTTTTTTTAAATTGGCCAAATCTGAGTCCCTGATGGATATCTCTGGACTGTGAGAGGCTGTGTAAATGCGAAGGCAGAGTGTTAACATCCATCTTTGGATGAAAGTAGAAATAAGAAGGTGAAGATGGTTGAAGATGCACAGCATTGCATCAATTTTCCAAAAGGCCAAAAGAGACTCCATAAGAATTACACATTATTGGACCAGTCGTCTATTATTTTTAAACAGGTTGTTAAGCAGATGGCTTACAAACGCTGAGGAAATAAAGTGCTGGTCATTCATTGGCATCCATTGTCACCACCCGCTGTTGCGTCTGTTTTCATGACATCCACATCACTAAAAGTGATTCACACCAAACCAAGCTCATCTCTTTTTGGAAAAGTTACCAACTGGGGGATGAGCATAACATCTGAGACATCATTCATCTTGGATTTATTAAAGCCTTTACCTAATCATACCCATTCAATTACGTACTGAATATTTCATTCCCCCAACGCCGCATGCATGACCCACGCTGATTTTTATAAATCCCCTCTCCTCCGGAAGATCTTTCTTTGTGATTTAGTGAGAAGACCTGCTTGTCAGCCTCCTTATACAGTCTTCCTAGTAAACCTTGGTGCTTTGCTTTTCTTTGCCTCTAGACTGCTGTGATAATGCTGTGATGAGGTCTTGCCTTGTTCTCAGTGTTAGAGATCTGCACTCTTGCCTGAGTTAGAATCTTCCTTCCTCTTTGATGTTCATGGCTATTTGAGTTGCTCTGATTAGAGCTGCAAAGTCTCCTATAGCCTGTTCCTGACTTCTCAGTAAAAAGTTTCCTTTTAACACTCTACATAAGCCTCTGACTTTGTTACCTTAAGCCTTTCCTTACCCTGGTTTGAACATGCCATATGTTTAGTTCTTTACCCTTCTGAAGGCTCTTTTGCTTTCTGCAACCAACTTGTTTTCTGCTTATCATGTTCCTCTTATGACTCAAAGCCAAGCCAAGCGTATCTTTAAGAAGGTGGATCTGACTGCTTCAGTCAGAGCTGGCCATTGTTTTCTTTTTATGTGCACACAACAGCACATTCACATTACGTTACTGTGTTTATCAGGTGGGTGGAAGGTAGTACTCTGCTGTTCTTCTTCCTTTAGCCACTGAAATTTTCAAGAGAGGTTATCAAAAACATTTCTATTTCTTCATTTGCCTCCTAGAACAATGTCTATGCTCATTGCCCAATTGAGGTTAAAAGTCCAGACAGAAAGGAAGCATTATTTTTTTTTTTCCTTCAAGATAAAGGAATTTAGATTCAGACCTGAACAGTGACACCCACAGAATAAAAGTTAATTGGTTACTGAAACCATCGACCCTTCTCTCTCCTTTCTCCTCTCCCACCACCAACACCTCTTCTATTTTATACTTTTTGTTTTTGAGACAAAGTCTAGACATATAACCCAGGCTACTCTCTAATTTTGGCTCATCCTGCGTTAGCTTCCTGGGTGCTGAGATTGCAGGTGTGCTCCACCACACCCTGCTCTCAGTTTACTTCTTTTCTGACTCAAGATTTTTTATTAATCATCATCTATCCTTTTAACATTGTTTCAACTCAGAATAAAAGGATCTCACTGCTATTTTATAGTGCTTTTTCTTTTATCCTGTGTTTGGTTTTTGAATATATATATATATATATATGTGTGTGTGTGTGTGTGTGTGTGTGTGTGTGTGTGTGTGTGTGTGT
>OU015753.1:68452383-68472559 GCA_907169655.1 Acomys percivali | reverse complement strand
ACACACACACACACACACACACACACACACACACACACACACACACACACTCATTTTGGAGGGATTTTTAAAACGCAGTTCAAGCTGGTCTTGAATACATGATTCTCTTGCCTTAGATGCAGAGTGCCAGACTTATAGGCATGCACTGCAGTACTCAGGAGACATGTTTTATATATTCTACAATGATTAAGACTTGTGCTCTGTCAGCACTACCCAGCATTCAGTCTTAATAAATGGAAGCAATTGGACTTAATGGTTCATGTCTGAAGGCATGAGGAACTTGAAGCTGTTGGTGGGTCAGAACTTTAGGGGTGGAAGTGTTAATTTAAAGTTTTTGTGTGGATAATTATGTAATGGGGTTTTAGAAGCATATTTCTATATAGCTTAAATATGCTTAGTGTCAGCAGAACACAAATGAGGCAGGTCACGTGGGAGGCCTCTTTACTGTAATCCATCTTTCTAAGGGTCAAATTTGTTCAACCCATTTGAGCTTGCAGTGGCCATGAACACAGAGAATTACTTGACACTTAAAAGGTCAGAGAATAGAAGCCAGAGCGTTGGGTGGGACTCTTAGCAACCTTTGCAGTCCCAAGCCAGGTGAGCACCTTGATTTTATATGTGTCCATGACTTATACGCAATGTACCAGTTTGTGATGACTAAGAACATTTGCTATACTAAAAGGAGAGTCGGGGGGGGGGGAAGCCAGCATAGGGAGACAGGCGTTACAGGGTAAGATCGGGTATAGAAAGGTGCTTGTGCTTAACCTGGCTGGTTTTATCCTGTATTTTCGTTTTGTTCAGTTCGCATCCTGATTGTAGCCCCTTCCCTCAGCTCCTCCCGGTCCCACCCTTCTTCCTGTTTCTCCTATACCTCATTTCCTACTCATCAGGAAAAGAGAGTCCCCCAACCAGCCCACCCCATCACATCAATTCACACCCATACTGAGTGCATCCTCTTCTACTGAGGCAAGGCAAAGCTGGAAAGGCAGCCCCACCAGGGGGAAGTGATTGAAAAGCAAGTAACAAAGTCCATGTCAGAGACAGGTCCTGCTTCCCTTACTTGGGGACCCACATGAAGACTAAGCTGTCCATTGGCTGCATATGTGTAGAGGGCCTAGGTCCAGGCCATGCATGGTCACTGTTTGGTACTTCAGTCTCTGTAAGCCTTCCTGGGCCCTGGTTAGTTGTTTGTCCTGTATTTTGTACAGGGATATTTGTGGTAATTGTATTATCATTGCATGCATCACTTTTTAAGGTTTTTTTTCCCCCGTAGGACAGTCTGGCAGGCATTTATTAGAGGGCAATACAACTGTAACTTTAGCATGCAAAAAAAAAAGTGATTTCGGGAAAATAGAATTTTGCCAATGAGACAGCTTGGTTCTACCCACCAGACATTGTTTCTTTTGAATGAATTAGTGATTTTTCCCACGAGAAGTCTTAGAGTTAGAGAGGTCCTCAGGGGGTTTCTTTGTTTTCTTTGATTAGATTCTTAAAATAACCAAGAGATATAGAAAAATCAAAAGGCTGTTAGATGTCAGAGGGTCTGAACCCTAAGTTACTGGTGAGACCAGGCACTCTGGTTATTATTTCAAAGTCTTGCATTACTAGAGTTTGGGTTTTTTAAGTTTGATTTTGGAAGTATTGGTGATACAGTCAGACACATATTTCATAGCTTAGGTCAGGAACTATTCTAACTACAGGCGAAAGGGCTGGAGTTTCTATTTACCTAGTTAATATTCAATATTTAGTGTGTGCTATGAGCTGTGTTAGTATAAAGTCAGTTGCATAAGTCAGTCACATGGAGTCTCCGGGATGTAGCTTAGTCAGAAACATATTCAGCCAGGAAACAGGAGAGGCACATAACTCTAAACCCATCGTGTCCCAAGTGAGCAAGAGCAGAACTTTCCTATACCCCTTTCTCACTCTCCTAGCCATTTCTGTTTTTTATCTTTTCGAAAAGGATGCGATGTTAGAAGTGAGAGGGGAAGGTGCTGACTTGCTGTTGGAGAAACCCATACACAGTGCAGAGGAGCAGGGAAGGCAAGTCAGATCAACAAGTGCTGGGCAGAGTGCACACTTTCCGGGCCATCTGACAGCTCCTCCTGAATTTGGAAGGAGAATTTCTGTTGGTCCCCTTGTTGTCATGGATGTTAGCTTTCTGTTTTCTCTGCCTTGACTTGGGCATCTGTTGAAACTGAGAATTCACAATGGAAATTAAATACAAGGGCATGGCGACAGATGTTCCCTTTTGCCTCGAAGGAAGATAAACATGTAATTTAATAGACCAAAACCAACGTTTTAGATTCTTCAGAGGGTGGCATGTGGATACTCCCCAGGCCTTCCAAATAGATCATGTTTGTCTAAAGCCTTGTTTGTGCCTGTTGTTAATTGCCGGCGTCAGGCTCTGCTTTCCCTCACTGTACTGAGTGCCTCTTTAACCTGCTGGAATCAGATCTCACCATGGCAGGTGGGAAGGATGTGGCTTTGCTACAGGAATATCATTATCATCTTCTAAGCCCCAAGTTCCTTGTTTCTTTACTCTCTGACCAAATATGTGGCTTGTTTCAACGTCTTGACTGGGGCTTGACACTCTCTGACTCCAGAGGGTCTAGGCCTGGATGCTGCACCTTTAAGTGCCAGTTTTTCACTCCTCATCTAAAAGCCTATTCCTGCATCATATGGAGTTTGATGAGTGGAAGGAATCTGAAGCTCCTGGTTTGGACTGCGCTCCATTTTTGCTTGCACTAGAGAACTCTGTCATTTCTTTCTGTTCATTTGTATACTTCCTGTTTTTTTTCTTTTACATTAGTTTTAACTCCCAGTCTTTCCCCCAATAAACATTTCAAACATCAGCCATTTACTTATTCTTCAGTTTTTTTGAGAACTCCACTCTCCATGTGTCAGGATGAATGTTAGATTAGATCCCAATAGACCAATGATTAGCGAGTCAGAGCCTCCAGAATCAGCTCTGTCTGAGAGAGCAGTTAGAACCTGGAAATTAATTAAGACATAATCTATTAAGAGCAAGCACAGACATATGTATGAGTTGGACATTAACCGGTGAGGTGGGATATTTAATTCAGTCACCCATATAACACAAGAGAAAATTTTGGGTATGAAAAGAAAGGGCAGAAATCATCTAAAGACAGACAGAGAGCAAATGTGAGTGTTCTGCATGTAAGAGATGATAGCACTTCTGCTAGGGATACAGATGACCCAGAAAGTAATGCTGAATGATTTTTGGAAGAGTGGCAATGCCTTATGAAGAAAGTGACAAATAGGTGACTGTATCATTTCCTCCCAAATTCAGGCATTTTGAAGAATAACTATTCTAGGAAAGGAAAAGGCTAGAGATGAAAAAAAAATGAAGACAAATCCTCATTATCTGAGAGAGGCAAAGACTCTGCTTTATTGTGGGCAATAGAGATTTACTGAAGAGAGTTTTGCACTAGTGGCTGCTAAGCATCACATTCTCTCCAGAACCTGGAGGGAGAGGTCCTCTGGTTTAGGGGTAGGGCCCACCAAGTACAACCAGGCAAGTCAGGGGTAGGTGTACGATCCAGGATCTCTGATGGGATGCTTCAGCCTGGGCGCTTCCAATCCGGGAGGTAGAAAGGAGAGTTCAGTAGGGATAGTGCCTGGAGTTGAGCTCTAAGCAGACTATCCCTGGGTCTGGGGTCTGTCTTCCTTGGTGTATGTTCGAGTTGTGGCCATGCCTCTCTAGGTGGCAAGCTGATTCTCTAACTTCTCTGTGATTTTTCTAGTACATTCTTTATTCTTTCTCTTCTTGGTGTTTGTGTCTGTTCTGTGTAGTTGGCAGCTTCTGTTTGTGAAGTGGACTTATAGGTTGGGAGGACTTTGGTTGGTTCTTGCAAGCTGCGCCAAGGATGAAAATCAGGGGTGTGAGAAAAAGTACTACTGCCCTGGGATGGAATCATCTTGTCATGTTCTGAGAGGAGCTGCTAGGAACCTTCACAATCAACATCCCTGTGGATCAGAGCAAGAAGAGAACAAGGTCTTCCACTAATGTCCATCTCAGAAGCCACAGAGGATGACCATGGGCTGGAGAGGACTCCAGATGGACCTTCATTTCTGTTGCTATGTGTGATGATGACACAGGGCAGGGAGTCTGGCCGAGGACCACAGAGGCATTAAGTGTTATCTTTTCAAAGTCCTTCAAATTGCTCTGGCTGTAAAGAGAAATCACAGCAGCCCTGTCAACTCCGAGACAGTCCTGTAGTCTCCTCTGGGATGGCCCTCATGTGAGTACCAAATTTTCTTCAAGAAGAAGAGTAGGCGGTTTAGATGCAGAATTTAGTTAAAAGAAAAATTCCATGTATGTTTTCTTAACTTCCTTTAATTAGGAGAGTCACCAAAGCAGGGCTCCCCATAGTGTTCTTTGCAGTTTGTGTGTTCCCTTTGTAATCCATTAAATTTTATGGTATTAGTTGGTATTTGAAGTGCCAGATTGAATCAATAGTCATTTCTTCTGCATCAGCTCTTTCTCACAGTGCCCTGTAATGTTAAGCAGTATTTTAGCATTCTGTCTGACCTTTCTCTCTTAGACTGAACCTCCAAATGATAAAGTCTCCTGTTTTGCTATAATATATATCTAAGGTCAAAGGTATAAATAGTGCTTGTGAATTTTTCCCAAAGGATTAAAAAAAAATTTCCTAATGTGTGCAAATCAGGATTGTCCATGTGTTTCTGGCTGGCAGTCTAGGATGCTACATAACCTTAAGCACTTTTTTGAACTGTTCAAACATCCCAAATGTTTAATATTCTGGGTCACTTCTGGATGCATTCTCAGGTGCTAAGATGGATGCGCTAAGCCATGAGAGATGAGGAAAATCATTGGATTTCTCTGCATGCCCATATGCTCCCATTGCAAAGCTCTGCTGATCACCCGCACTTGGCCTCACTGATAAGCTGTCATCCAGCGGCAGACAGTAAGCTTGAGGGACCCACTTCCTCTTTTCTTTCACAGCAAAGGGGCTGCTCTTGGTGCACACAGGATTGTTAGCTTTTTAAGTGGTCAGTTTTGTGCTGTCGGTCAGTAGATCTGTATCTGACAATGTGTTAAGAGGCTAATCCATACGACCTATGTTGTCTCTAGGCTCACAGCCTTGGCAGCTGATGGGACTTACCTATTTCTAGAGCAGCATTTCAGTGTAGTCACGTCTGGGAGTTTGACAGGCCACCTTACTCACAGCTCATAGTAGTGTGCCTCAACTGCCTATCAAGCCTGGTGTGGGTGGCAGTAATAGCCTTTGTGATTGCATCTCTGCCCCATCTCTACCCCATCATCTGATTCTGGTTCCCCTCTCACTTCCACAATCTGATCTTTTTCTAATAACTCCTCTGAAGTAGAGTCACTGAATAAGGCATGGCCCTCCCAGCAATCTTGTATGTCAGGAGTGTAATGATGTTTCTCTTATTTGGAGCTAAACCTAGAGGCTGGCCTCCAGAGTGGAAAGTCACTCATTTTATTGGGAAATCTCTATCACATCTTACCATGCTGGCTCCAGCCCTGCAGATAGCTCTTATCTCAGAGCTGTACTCTTGCGTATTCCCTAGGACCTCCCCCTGGCTTGGAATGCACAAACAGCAATAGAAAGTGAGTGAGGGAAGATAAACCATGCATTCTTAAGCAAGCTCTTAAACATCTTGAAGCCAAGAAATCTTTACTCTAAAATAGACATACTATGATTATGATATTGAGACATTTTAGTGAAGTCATGTGTATAAAACTTTTCTGAAATATGGGAAGATCTGAGTGAGATTTGACAATCACAATTATGCTGAACTCCCTTTCTCATAATGAAAAGTTGAGGGCCATATAATGTCTATGTATGCAATGAGTTGTATTACAGAAAGAATCTATGACCTTAGGGAACCTCATTAGAAAATAATGGGGCCAGTAACATTGCTTGGCATGTGGAAGTGCTTATGCACAAGCCTGACAACATGAGTTCAAACCCCAGAGCCCATAGTCTAGGAAGAGAACTGATTTCCAGAAGTTGTCATCTGACTTCCACATGCATATTGTGGAAGGGGCCTGCACACTGACAAGCACACATCCACACACATACCCCTGCCATATACACAGAACACACACATACACAGAACACACGCACACACAGAGAGACAGAGACAGAGAGAGACAGAGAGGCAGAGGCAGAGAGGGGGAGGCCAGGGAGAAGGGGGAATGAACTTCTAGAGGAAAATTAACTTCTAAAATGACGGCAAATAAGAAACCTACTCTGCTCTGGAAGAGTGCTATCCTTCAAGGCTAACTATGCAAACATCATCAAAGGAAATTCCAGAACAAAAGCAGAAAGGTTTCTATGCAGGAATGCAAGTGACCTATTTGATAAGATCACAGAGAGCTGGCTGTTGTTGTCTCTGTAGGGGCTGAAGCACTTCACGAAGGACCTTAAGTAATAAGCAATCAGGAAGATGCTCAGTATTAAAAACTGAACCTCTACTTATCTCTTATCTATCATAGGGATTATCTTTGGGAAATTTCACGAACATGTAGAATTTGTCTCAGAATCAGATCCATAGTAGACATCCTGCATGTCTCACTGAAGAAATAAGTAGTTATCATTTCTAAAGCACAGCATCCAATATTAAGTGTAAACATCAGATTTTGAACTGTCATTTTCTCTTCCTTTGTGCATATTTTCCCAGAATAGTTTCAATATATGACGCTCTTATACACTAACATCTGCTGAATGCTATACCCATAAATCATTGCCTAGATGAAGCTCCATTCTCACCAGAGAAACAATAGATTGGAATAGATTGGAATTAACACAGACACTCATAAACTGACAATGAGAAGAGAGTGAGAGGCCTTGAAGCACTCAGTCCTAAGTGGGATGTCTTCATCAAACCCTTGCCCTCAAGGCTCAGGGAGGAAGACAAGGTTGAAAGATGGTGAGAACCAGAGCTGACAGATGACTCAGTAAGCAGTGTTTTCCAGACATAGAACTGATGCACAGAGGAACTCACAAGGACTGTGGTAGCACAGACAAGAACTGCACAGGTTCAAGCGTGATGGGTCCCATCACTGTGAGCAAGAAGTGGACCCAGCGTCCCACAAGAAGCTGTCTTCAAAGGGGAAATAATATTTTCCCCAATAGAATGTCACAGGATATACAAGCACATTCCACAAAAGGCTCTAATGCCCAGGGTAGTTGGCCAACGCAAACGAATTCCATGGGTGTTGTGTGACAACACTTTTCCTGGGGAGATGCAGCACATAGGTCTACCCACCATAGATAAGGAGTCCACGACAGACTGAAGTACAGATACCACCAAGGTTAGTGAAGCAATGAGTTTTGTGGGGTTACTTACAGGAGTATGGAAGAGGGGTCACGTACAGAAGCAGAAATGACTCAAAGATAGTTACATTGCCAAACCCCATTCCAGCCTGAGTGACTGCTCACCATGCTGAGAACCTGGACTGAACTCCACAGCCTGCAGGGAGCCCAGCAAATTGTTCTTTCCAGGTGCCTCAGTTGCTTTAAACATCTTTCCAGGCAGCTGGTCTGGTCTCAGAGTCTTGGTTGCATCTTTGTTTGTCTGAGAGTCTGCTTTGCAGTTTGGCTTTGCTTCGTGTGAGCAACTCTCAGCTGCTTTAAAAAAATTATTTTATTAATTTATTCATATTACATCTCAATGGTTATCCCCTCCCTTGTATCCTCCCATTCCTCCCTCCCTCCCATTTTCCCCTTACTCCCCTCCCCTATGACTGTGACTGAGGGGGACCTCCTCCCCCTGTATATTCTCATAGGGTATCAAGTCTTTTCTTGGTAGCCTGCTATCCTTCCTCTGAGTGCCACCAGACCTCCCCATCCAGGGTGTATACTCACTTATATCTGCATACTAGCCCAAGGGGCATGTCCCATGAAAGTCTTCACTAACCAGGAAACTGGGACAGAGGGGAGGACATCCTATTGGGACTCTAGATGAGAGAAGCATGGGAGAATAGCAAAGTTGAAGGATCCAGAGGATCCTAGAAACGTACAAGAAGAACATTATGATAGGCAGATTTGGGCCCAGGGGTCCTGCTCAGCTGCTTTTTAAGGCAGGGAGGAAGCTTGTGAATCTGGTCAATTTCAGGGACTGCCTGAGCCTCTTTTTGAGCCCTTCTCATTCCTGCGTAAGGAGCTTCCCTGAAGGGTATAATATTTCAATCTTGGAAGATGTTTCACAACTATGTTGTCTTCTAGGTGCAGGCTAGCTCCACTCCACAGCTACTGCTATCCTTGGTGGTCATCCCATGGTACTGGAATCCCCAAACTTCTGTGGTCTTCTTCTGCAGCCGTGCAGCACTTTCACCAATAGCCTCTCCTGGACTCTCTTCAAGATGTAGAACATCAACTTACTTTCAATTCTAGGGCTTCCACTGCTACTCTGGCTGCACCTTCAACAATGGCTCTTAAAATGACAAGCCTCATTAATTTCCATGACTCCTTCATGCTTTCAAAACCAGTACCACCAGCAAGACCCTTACAAAATGACCAAGTTTGGCCGCTAGCACAAGGTACAACCTTGGCCACATATGGTCAGAGCTTTCATGTGCTGACTCCGAGAAACCCTTCCCAGATAATTTCATGTCAATGATGCTATTTTTTCTTCTTTCTTAAAAAAAAAAGCTCTATTGTTATGCCTAGAGGCTCCACCCAGCAGCAGATTGAAACAGATGCTGAGACTCACAGCCAAACACTGGGCAGAGTACAGGCAGGATAAAAGGACCCGAAAGTGACAGGACCTCCACAAGAAGACCAACAGAGCCAACTAACCAGGACCCAGAGGGCCTTGCAGGGACTGAAGCACCAATAAAGGACCATGTATAGACTGGACTTAGGCCCCCAACAAAAATGTAGCTGATGTCCAGATCAGACTTCATGTGGGTCCCCTAGTAAGGGAGCAGAGGCTGTCTGACATGGACCTGGTTTTGATCACTCCTTTCTGGCGGCACTTCTTCACCAGGCCACAGGGGAGGAGGACTTGCTCAGTCCTGATGTGATTTGATGAGTTGGGGTGGGTGGATCATTCACCTTTTCTGAGGAATAAGGAAGGGGGATGGGAAAAGAGAGAGGAAGGATGGAACCAGGAGGAGAGGAGGGAGGGTGCTACAGTCAGTATGTAAAGTAAATACATAAATAAAATTTAAAAACCACTTTTCTATTAGTTTTTTGTGAATTTCACATCATGCACCCGATCCCCTTCATCTTCCCATCCCTCCATATCCACTCTATGCCCTTGCAATCCCCTCCCCCCCAAGAAACAAAAAATAAAAATAAGATAATCTCATTGTGGAAGCTGTGGTGTGACACACCATTTTATCCCAAACAGCTTTACTTGCAAATGTTCATTCCAATAAGTCATTGGTCTGGTTTGAGGCCTCTGGCTTCTCCAACACCATCCATTATGGATCCTCATGGAAACTTCTCTTGGATATCCTGTTGTTGCCTGATGTCATGGCAATGCTGCAGCTATGGATGCACAGGATGTCCTCTTCACATGATCCAGCATTTCATACATGGTGTAGATGTTGGAGTGGGTCAACTCAAAGCCCTGGATCTGGGCTTCGGTGGTAGCTGAGTTGTTCAGCCCACTGTGCCACCAGGGCCAGCTCTTCTGCTTTGCCCAGGGCATAGACAGGGCTAACTCACCCAAGTGCTACAGCTGGCAAGGGACAGGACCATCTCTCCCAGACTCACATCCTTGGAGCTGGTTCACCTATGCCCATACCACAAGAGCCAGCTCTACTGTGCTGCCCAGGTGAGGTGTAGGAACACTCTTCCAAGTGCTGCAGCCATTGAGGGTGAGGGGTGGAGCCAGCTCTCCTGCCCTTGAGGCCAACTCTTTAATGTTTCCCAGGCAAAGGGCAGGGCCAGTTGTCCTAAGTGCTGCAATCAGTAAGGGAAAGGGCCAGCTGTTCTCAGTCCTTGGATATCAACATGGCTCCAGGCTGCAGCACAGACTAGGTCCATCTGGCCTGGTGGTAACATGTGCCATGGACATTGACATGGACCCCTGCTGCTGTAGGGTTATGGACCCAGGCATGGCCTTTGGTGGCCGCATGGGCCAGGACATCACCATGGCCTCAGATGGTAGCACATCAGGCTGTTTCTTCCCTACCGTTTGTGTCTCCACTTCTACCTCTTTTCATCATGCACAAATTGTTCTGCTTTTCTTTCTCTCTCATCTCTCCACCACATACTTACTCATTGTCGTGGTGGCTGGGACAGTCACCACCAATTTCTCAGCCTCAGCTCATCCCTACTGATTATCCCAGCAAGTCAAAGGTTTCACTTTGACAGTTCTGGTATCCTGTTAGTAACAACCAATCCTTCAGCCCCAGCTATCCAGAACCACAGAGTCTTAACTTAAAATATGCCAGGTAGAGTCTTTGAGTGACTTTCAAATTTACCTATGGAACTTGATGAGCCAGGCCTCCACATTCTGCTTTTTTTTTTTTTTTTAACATTCCACACCCCCCAACCCCCGATCCCACATAACAGCTCACTAAGCTCTTAAGACTCAGTGGCTTTTCTAGCCTGAAGTTCCACAATCCTCCCCAAAACAACTTGGTTTGGCCTGTCAGCAACACCTCACAATTCTGGTACCTAGTTCTGTCATAGTCAGGCATTGCTATGGTGGTGAAACATCATCACCAAAGCAACATGGGAAGAAAAGGGTTTATTTGGCTTATTCTTCCACATCACTATTCATCATCAAAGGATTTCAGGACAGGAAGTCAAACAGGAATTTGGAGACAGGAGTTGATGAAAGACCATAGAGGACAGCTGCTCACTGGCTTGCTCCTCATGGTTTGCTCAGTCTGTTTTCATAGAATCAGGACCAGCAGCTGAGGGATAGCACCACTCCCAATGGGCTGGACCCTCCCCCATCAATCACTAATTAAGAAAATGCCCTACAAGCATGTTCATAGCCCTATTCGATGAAGGCATTTTCTTAATTCAAGTTTCCCATTTTTCAGATGACTTTAACTTGTGTCAAGTTGACATAAAAGTAGCCATCACATACGGTATTGAGCTGATATAAAGAAGGAATGTATTTTAATTTCTGTGCATCTCCTAAGGACAGAGATGCATTCCTCCATGTACTCTTGTAGATGTGGTGAGGACATAAAATGACCAAATAGGTGCTGAGGAAAAGAGAGGAGAATTAAAAATATAAATAATTCCCAAACTGGATAAATGGCTCTGAAATAAATTGAAAGTTGATATAAGCTCAGAAACAGAACTCTTTCTGTTCCCATGACAATTTACCAAAATTCATGTGCATTTCACAATGAAAAATGCCCACTGGTCACTTCTCCATAAATCTTCTTAACCCCCCAAATTAAAATCTCCAAGGAAAACTCAGCAGTCATATTAAAACAATGCCTCAAGCCGGGCCACCAGTCTCCCATGTCTGTATATAAGCAGGGATGTAGGGGGAGTCAGGGCTGGTGGTAGGTCAAGGAAGTCAAGTCACACTGGGCCTGTTTCTCACTCTGTGCCTTTTCTGCATTCTGGGGAGGCTTTTTATTGTTATTGTTGTTGCTGTAGTCAGCTTCTACAGATTTTATTATGTGCAAACCTGGATCTAGTATATATGCTTTCAAAAACATGGTAATGGCTGTGGTGAGGAAAGCCCAGAAGGGCCTGGTAGTATTATTATAGAACAGATTTGGTATTCATAAGGTCACAGCATTGGGCAGCCTCATCAGATTTTTGGGGTGCTTCTAAAGCAAGCAAAGAATAGAAAGGAATAATGTGTTATATGCTCTCTGTTCTTATGTAAGCTACAGTCAAGTTTTGCCCGATAATTTCTTTCCCATTAATCCTTTTTTTCTGTGTTAGAAAATCTTTGGAAAATTGCTGAGCTGGCAGCTGAAAGTATTTTCTTGGCAAGCCCTTTGAAATTGTAATTGTATTAAAAAAGAGCCCATTTCTTATCTTTGCCTTTGAATAACTGTTTCTTTTTCTTCTTCATCCTCCTCTGTTGGAGAGAAGAATAAAATAAATGGTGTGTCTTTATCCTCAGCACATCATTATTTCAGAGCATCCAGAGACTGGTGAAAGTCTCCATTGTCAGTTATTTTAGACCCAAATCAGTAACATGTTGAGAAATATTAGCTGGGCACAGCAAAGCATAGCTTGCATATGTGGGTGGGTCTGGCATCTCAGCTGGTCATAGGATGTAAATGAGCTGCAAGCAACCCACTCTCCAGAATCCAGAGTCCTTAATTGCTGCTGCCCCATCCTCATACATTTAGGCTCCAAGAATGTGACGACAAAATGCCAATTGTAGTAAAGCTGTCTGACCTCAGCTTATGAAGCAACACAAAACTGTGTGCTCAATATTTTGTGGAGTCACCTTTTCAAAATTGATTTTCAGGCAATGTTTACTTGTGATTCTTCTTGCCTCCATTGGGAATTTTGGGTTAGGAAGAGCAGTATATTTCTTCTGGGGTCTCTCAGGGATAAATAAAGTGAAGATAGGAGGCCATTTTCTCGTTGGCCTCAGGGTCTCTATAATGCATCTTGAATCATTTTGCCCCACCCCTTCAGGGCTAACACTTGGCCGGGAGACCACAAAATGAGAAAGCAACAAATAGCTTGCCTTCATTTCTGAGTCACCTCTGATCCAGGACAAGGGGTTTTTGCTGTGGTAGGGCCATGGACATGACTCTGGGGCACGTAGACAGAAGAAGCCCAGCATTCCAAAGAGAAATGACTTGTTTGTTTGTTTGTTTGTTTGTTTAGTTGGTTGATTGGTTTGGTTTTTTTTTTGTTGTTGTTCTGTAACGAATGTGTCCTGGAGCCCTTAGAGCAGATGTCCCAAGGAAACCAGCAGAGCTTGCAAAGGCTTCTTCTACAACCTACTTTCTGAGCTTAATGGATGGATTAGATTTAAGGGTTGAAATGAAGTTGAAGATCATGACTGTATCAAACATCAGGGGTCCAACTCCAGGATTATGGGAATCTGAGGCACCACATAAAAGGGTAGTGGGAATTTTCTATTTCTTTGTTGCTTAGCTATAAATAAACTTGGGAAGGATTTGAATTCAGGTCTGGCCATTGTGTTTTATTAGTTAAATAGTCTTGGGCAAATTATTTAAATTTCATTGTTTGGCTTCTTCACCTAAGAAGAGACGACAGTCATCTAAAGGGCCATTAAAAGAGGAAAATGATTGGTATATAAATGGAATATATTGGCTCAGGTGTGGAGCAATGCTTAGTTGATGCTCCCATTAGTTTCCTACCACTGTCTTAATGGCCAATCAATGGCCAATGGCCATGCTAGACTGGTCCTTTAGAAGACTGGTTGACACCCCTCTTAGAATGGGCCCCCAAAACAGTTGCTCTGGACTTCACTGGAGACCTTAGCTAGTTTACATGCCAAATGGCTAACTTCCTGAAAGTAGATAGCAGGTGGTAGGTTTTAGGGAAAGGGGAGGCACCTTAGGGTTGGTCCTAGAGGGTGAGACCTTGAAAAGGACATAGGAACATGTAATGATAGACCCACTCAAGATAAATGAGCAATATTTTTCAGTGGTTGAAGTAGAGCAAGGAAAGGACTTAGACTAATTGAGAAGGAGGTAACTTACGCTTCTGTTTGGCCGTTACACTGGGTTTTATTGCTCTAACAAAATATCTGAAGCTGAGCACTTTTTATTACAATAAGTTTTACTTAGCTCAAAGTCTGAGAGGCTAAAAGTCAAAGATTGAGCGTTTCTATCAATTGGGCCCCTGGTGAGACCCTTCCCTTCTTGAGTGGATCTTATCACATCAGATAAACCTGTATGAGAGGAGATCACATGGTTAGGCAGGAAGTCATGTGGAAGAGGGAGAAATCCCACAATGACACCAGAGGCCAAAGAGTGCTGAGGTGACAGCCTTTCTGTTTGTAGCAACTCACTGGGATCCCATGATAAGAAAGTCTATTTAATCTTCACAAGAATGTACCACCACTCCTGGGAAATACCTTGTGTCTTGACAGTCAAGCTCTGTGACAAGGGTAGCTTGGTGAGTCCTTAGCCAGGAGAGACATATAGATTCACAACACACATATCATGAGTACTAAGGGGCAACGTCCCAGTTGTTTTACTTTCTATTTCCTATTTTAATTTGGAGACAAGATCTTACTCTGCAACCCTGGCTGGTCTCAAAATCTTGGCCATCCTTCTGCCTCAGCTTCCCCAGCATTGGGATTACAGACATGAGCCACTGTGCCTGGGCTGAGTAATTTTAATGAATGTCTCACCATGCCACTTATATAGCAATTTTCCATCCATCTGTGCAAGGTAGGACATCAGCATTGCCCTGAGCCAGTACAGACAAACACCAATAAGAAGTAATTTATTTCTGCATTTACTTACTGCCAACTCAGCTGGGAGTTTTTTTTTTTTTTCCCAACTCAAGGCTGTACATTTTCAAAAGGGTACTGCTGCAGTAGCTTGAGACTCTCTGTGGCTATGACAAGACTGGCTTCTTTTCTTCATGTTGGCTGTGGAATCAGGGCTGTTTAAGCCATTCTAGAAAGCTCTTTCTTGTAAACAACGTCTTTAGGTGGCATTCTTACTATGTTCGATCAGTTCATTCCTCTGGTGTGTAAGGTACTAGATTGCCCCATGTACAGTCTGCTTTCCCGCCCCCATGTGTACTATTGACATTCTCATTAACTTCACCTAACAATTTGCATTAGAAAAAAATGTCAAATATTAAACAAAGTAGAATACCCATGCCATTTGCTCCATCAATACAGTCACAGTATAATCCACTGCTGTTAGTAATTCTTAAAAACAACACCTTTTCTTTTCTGTAAAAAAACAAAAAACAAAAAACAAAACACAAACTTGTTCCCTTTACATCCTGTTTGCTGCCCCATCCCTCATCTCCTCTCCTCCTGGTCCCACTCTCCCATCCTCTTTCCCCCTTTCTCTCCCCTTCTCAGAAAAGGGAAGACACTTCCGCAAATCAATCCACTCTAGCACATCATGTCGCCTCAGGCCTGAGCATGCATCCTCTTCCACTGAGGACAGATAAGGCAGCCCTGTTAGGGGGAAACAACCCAATAGCAGGCAACAGAGTCCATGTCAAAACCAGCCCCTGTTCCACTCCACTTGCTAGGGGACCTACATGAAGACCAAATTGCCCATTGGTTACATATACCTAGGGGGCATAGATCCAGTCCATGGACGCTTTTTGGTTGGTGCTTCAGTTTTGGTAAGCCCCCATGGACCTAGTTTAGTTGGTCTTCTTGTGGAGTTCTTGTCCCCTCCAGGTCCTTTTATCCTTCTTCCCAATCTTCCACACATTACCCAAGCTCTATCCAATGTTTGGCTGTGAGTCTCATCATTTGTTTCAATAGGCTACCGGGTGGAGCATCTCAGAGGACAATTATGCTAGGCTCTGTCTGCAAACATAGCAGAGCATCACTAATTGTGCCTGGGGTTGGCTCTCTCCCACAGGCTGGGTCTCAGGTTGGGCTCAAGCCACTTTCCCTTTTCTTTCTTTCATTTGGGCTTATTCATTTTTTTCTGGAATCTCCTCCGAGTTAGAATCAGCATTATATACATCTTTAAGTTCAGAAACTTAAAAACTGGCACAATGTTTTTGAAATTTGCTCATGTTATTGCATGTTTCAGTAGATTGCTTCTTTTCTTTGCTGATGAATATTTAATGGTATGGATAGACCACATTTAGTGTCTGCTCACCCCCTGCAGTATATTTTGGAGTATTTCTCATCTGGAGCTCTTGTGAGTGAAGTGACTGTGAATATTTGTTTCCATAACTATGCAAGTATGGTTTCATTTAATTATTTATTTATTTGTTTATGATCTATCTATCAATCAATCTATCTATCTGTATTTATGTATCCTATCTATCTATCTATCTATCTATCTATCTATCTATCTATCTATCTATATTTATGTATCCTATCTATCTATCTATCTATCTATCTATCTATCTATCTATCTATCATCTATCTCTATTTATTGTTTGCTTCTTTGTTTGCTTGTAGTACTGGGGATTGAACCCAGGTTACTGCACATACTATGGAAGAGCTGTTCCACTCACTGAGCTCTACCATCAGTCCCCAAATCCCTTCACCTTTTAAAATAAATAAGATCTATAATAAGGAAATCATCATCACCATCATCAGCTACAGGTAAGCATGCATTTAACCTTATACTAAATTAACAAACTATTTTACATGGAAATACTATTTTACATTCCTATAACTGCCACACAAGTGTCTTATTTGCCAGAAGTTGGTATTAAGATTTCTTTTTTTTTTTTTTTTTTGAGACAGAGTGTGTGTCATGTAGGCCAGGTTGGGTTCATATTGAAGATGAACTTGAACTTTTGATTCTCCTACTTATGTCTCTTCAGTGCTAGAATTACAGATGTGGAGTATCATACTCAGTGTATGTAGTGCTGGGGATTGATCCCAGGGTTTTGTAACCACTAAGCAGATACTCTATCAACTAAACCACATCCTCATCCTTACTTTTCAATGTTCTGAATATTAAATCCAGGGCTTTATGCATGCTAGGAAAAATGGTCTGCCACTGAGCTCAACCCCCTGCTTCTTTGTAATTTGAACTACTCCAACGGTTGTGCTGTCAGATTCCACTGGACTTTTATTTGTTATGTTTATGGACATACAAGTATCTTGTCCTGTAAAACATGGATTGCCATTTTTAGCTTAGTTTTAATATTTCATTGTTTTGAGTTGTATAATTTGTCTGTGTTTTGTAGGTATGTTTTTTATTAGATATACAAATTTAAGTATTTTATCTCTGCCTGTAGCTTGATTTATTATTTTTTAACCTTGATTTTGATGAGATGTAATTTATTATTTCTGTCCTTATTGCTATTGTAGTTAGTTAATACATATTAAGTGATGTAATGCTCTACACACTTAAAGTTCTGGAGGTCAAAAGACTAAGTTAGGCTGCTCAGGCTGCATTCTATCCATTCCCTTGTGTTTTGCCACTGTCGGAAGGTGAGCTGCAGCTCTCATGTCCACATCTCTCTGACTCCTGACCTGTCTCTGACTCTGACTCCTGATCTGTCTCTGACTCTGTCTCCTGATCCGTCTCTGACTCTGACCCTTCTGCGGCCATCATACAAAGTCACTTGTCATTACAGTGGCACTCTCAGTGAAACCAAGATAGTTTTTCCTAGTTCAGAACCTTCAATCACAGCTTCAAAATCACCCTTGCAACATTCAGTAACTTATTCACGGGTTTGTTAGAGCAGGACATGGTCGTTTTAGGGGCTACTGTTCATCTTACTACATGCAATCCCCTCTCCTTCTCTCCTTCTCTCCTTCTCCAATTCCCTCCTCCTCTCTTTCTTTCTGTCTCTTAGTTTGATAAAAAAAAATTTCTTGCTTAATTTTATACATTTAGCTATGATGTTTAGGTTAGATTTCTGATGTGTTTTAAATTATTTTTAGAGACAGTGTTGAGGTAATGGTTGGATTTTAATTGTTTTCACTGCTTTTGTCAAAAACCAATGCAGAAAAGACTGTCTTCCTCTTATTGTTTACCTTAATATTTTTTTTTTTTGGCCAGGAATCAGTCAATTACTTATGCATGTATTGATTTCTATTCTCTATTCTGATTTTTTTTCTGAATGCAAACATGATTGCTTCAGCTCTTTGCTTAGATTCATGAGTTTGTAACACCTTAATTTTTAGAGGTGACCTCCATGGATTTTCATGATATGAGTCTTTTTTCAAACCTACCCCCTGCACTTTTGACTCTCATAGTTTCCTGCTCAGCTTTTCTGAGTGCCTAGCAATGCTTGAAAGTACCATGTTATCTTGACCTTAGATCTCTCCAGATGTTTCTTCTTGGGCCTCGAACACCTGTTCCTTTCACATTGTCTTATTTACTTCATCTTCAACCTGCCATCACTTTTTTCTTTTCTTTGGTTATCATCATATGGATTGTATTGCATCCAGGCTGCTGTTAAGCATTCCTGTATCTCCTCTTCAAGTGTGCTTCTAGATTGGGGGTATCATATCTAGTCTACATATCCTGCTTGGCACTTTTCATGTTTGTTTAGTAAGGGACTATAATTAACTTTCTGTTGCACAGTACAGGATTCTTCCTTGTGCACAGTGACTACACTTTATTGTAAAGAACTGAATGGATGAAAAAAGGGTTGCAAAGATACTACCCCCCTGTTTTGCATATGTATGTGGGTGCTTGTGGAGGCCTGAAGTTGATATTGGGCACTCTCTTTGATTTCTTTTTATTTTCTTTATTTATTCAGCAAAATCTTTTGCTGAACCTGGATTAGATGGTCTTGCTAGCTAGCTTGTCCCAAGGCTATTGTCTCTGTCCTGAGTGCTGGGATTGCAAGCAGTCATCACATTTGCCTGCTTGGCTTCTTTATGGGCTTTTGGATATGAGTTATGGTCCTCATACTTTCAGGCAGAGAGCTTTATCCACTGAACCATTTCCCTGCCTGACCTTTAAAAAAATTAGACAAATAATCCTGCTGAAAGGGTATTCTAAGTGAAGTAATGTATCAACATTTTAATAAATGGGCCTTAATATTTTGCACAGTGACCTTAACCAGTTTATAGCCATCTGGTTGATTGTTTAGGATAATGAAGATCATTGGGTATGTTTTCAATTTGGTAAGAGTAAAGGGAGACATGAGGCTAGTGTTTATTTCAGATGTTCTATGTACCTGACACTAAACTATAATCTTTATAGCAATTATTTAATTAAATTTCTCAAGAAATATGGGTTGTAGGAACAAATATGCCCAAACAGGTATGACTCACAGAGTTAATCAAGGAGACTATAGTTAAATATGAAGATATTTTAGTGTGTGAGCATTATCTACTGCCCTAAGATAGCCCCAGCTTGATCTTAATCTTTGCAAAGAATCTATGATCTTGTAGTTATAAGGACATCTTTAGGCATCAGTTGCTGTCTGTTACTTAATAACCCTTTTCCCGGTTAGTAGAATTTCTCACTATATCTTTAGATAGCTTGATACTACATTAATATAGACCTTATGTTGGTGTGTTTATGCTTTAGGGTGATTCTAAAATGCTGTTCGTAGACAAGGCATTCAGGAAAATGACAGATTTGGCCTCCAATTGAGGTTTTTCTTTCTACCATGTTCCCCAAAGTAATACATGCAAGAAGAAAAAGGGAGGGGAGCTGGGATGTCAGCTACGCCTGTAATCCTGGGACAGAACACCAGGGAAATATGACTCTAACTTTCTGGGAATTTACTTTATGTTCTCTTACTTCTCTTTCTCTTAAATCCATTGCAGTTTAACAACCAAGTCTTGTTTGTGAAGATGCTTTTTTTTGGGGGGGGAGTTATAATGATAATTTCCTTGTCTATTCTACTATTGATGGACATTTCAACTAATGAGCCAATCCTTTTGATTTTTATCTCTTAAATTTGTGATACATTCATATATCTATATATCTATTATACATTCGAACACATACACACACACACACTATGCTTATATACATATATAATGTATGGCAAAGTTTCTGAAGCAATAGGATGCCAAAATTAGAAAGATGTCCCAAATTAGAAGAAAGTATAATTATTCATTTCTTGTTTCCCACTAACATTAAGCTCTCCAAGTGAAGATTTTTCTACTAGGAAATTAGTTGTAAAGAAATGACCTTTCAAGAGTCTAATTTATCTTGCAATGAAGCTTATAGGTCTTCTGTTGCATTCAATTTTTTGTAGCTATAACACAATGCCACAGAGCTGGTAATTTAGAAACAATAGAAGTTTATTTAGCTCACCATTTTACTGGCATCTTCTCAGCCTCTGATGAGGGTTTTCCTTAAGCATTGCAACGTGGCTGAGGGCATTCATGGTGAGACAGAATGGCTGTTCTAACTTTGTATTCTATCTTCTTACAAAGCTCTTATGGGTGCTTTGATTTAATGACCTGATCTAGCCCTAAGGGCCTGGCAAGGCTTTAGCTATAATTACTATTAACATATGAGTGTTAGACTTATTTTTATTCTGTTTTTTGGAGACAGGGTTTTCTTGTGTAGCCTTAGCTGTCCTGAAACTCACTCTACAGACCGAACTGTTTTCAAACTCGGGAATACACTTGCCTCTGCCCCCTGAAT
>OU015753.1:68423376-68448778 GCA_907169655.1 Acomys percivali | reverse complement strand
TCTCTCTCTCTCTCTCTCTCTCTCTCTCTCTCTCTCTCTCTCTCTCTGTCTCTCCCCTTAAAAAATGTATGTGGAATTTAAACAATGAAATATCCTGCTACCTTTGGCTTCTCAGGCAAAGATCAGCATTTGCTTGTCTGTAACTATCTTTCCGAACTTACTACCATAGTTAATATGTTTTCATGTTGAGCCCCAATCAATTCTATTTTCAAGTGGAACTAAAATTTCAAAACAACAAAACAAAAGGAACCAGCAAGCTTCCCTACTTCATTCCTAAATTCTATTGTGTCTCACGGAAGCACAGGCTGATAGCAGTTAAATTACACACTTGGTATGTACCTACCTATATATGATTATTAGCCAGATAGTACAGAATTGTCATGCTAAAAGCCACAGACCCAGAGAAGCCAAGTAACAATGAGGGTCCATGGGAGGATACTTGAATCCCACTCAGAAATAGAAATAGAATAGGTATCAGAAGTGGATAAGGTGTGTCAAGTGGGTGTGAGAGAGTGTGGGGAGAGGAGTGAGGGTGGAGATCAGCTGTGAGGAGAGAGGGATGAGAAGGCTGGAAGAGAGAGGAAAACTAAAGAGGGGCTTCTCTGGGACATGCTGGAGGCATGTAACAGGATTCCCCCTGGGAGGATATGAGGGTGATTCTAGCTGAGACTCCTAGCAGTGGGTGACATAGAGACTGAAGTGGTCACCTCATAGACAGGCAGGATTTCCAGTGGAAGGAATGGGACACCAGCCCACCCACAAAATTTGTGACCCTAAATTTACCCTACCTATAAGAAATGCAGGGATAGAGATGGAGAAGAGATTGAGGGAATGGTGAACCAATGACTGTCCCCACCTCATAGGAGAGAGCCAACCTCTGACACTATTAATGGCACTCTGCTATGCTTGCAGACAAGAGCCTAGCAAAACTGTGCTTTGAGAGGCTTCACCCAGCAGCAGGGAGAAACAGATGCTGAGACCCACACCCAAACATTCGGTGGAGCTGGGGGAGCTTTGTCGAAGAATGGGGGGAAAGATAAAAGGAACTGGAGAGGACAGAATAGAGTCAACTAACCTCAGCCCATTGGGCTTGCAGAGACTGAAGCACCAACCAAAGAGCAGGCATGGACTGAACCTAAGCCCCCCTTCCCCAGACACACATGTAACTGTTGGGCAGCTTGGTCTTCATGCGGTTCCCCTAGCAAGTAGAGCAGGGACTTCTCTGACATGGTCTCAGTTCCTTGTTTTTAGATCATTTGCCCCAGCTGCCCCTAGATAATTGCCTTGTCTGGTCTCAGCAGGAGAGGGTGCATGCACTTAGTCCTGATGCATCTGTGGTGGGGCTCCCCTTTTCTGAGGAGAAAGGGTAACGGGAAGGGGGATGGTGATGGGATGGTGGGACCAGTAGGAAAGGAGGGAGTTCATTTGGGATATAAAGTGAATAAATGAATACATTTAAAAAATAGTACCACTTCATAAAAAGTTGGCACCACTTTCTGTGGTGCAGAGATGAGGTGTTATAGTTTCTATTATTTTAGCAAGCTGCATCATTCTATGTATTCTGTCTTATCTCCTAGATCATGTATTTTCTTCTCTTTATGTGGCAAGAACAATGCTTTACAAATTAAAACTTAAGTAAAAAAAATTCAGAACATTTAAAGAAAGCCCCTAAAACACCAGGGACAAGGGCATCATGGCTCAGCCTATCTCTGCATCATGCAGATTCCAAACCTATCACCATTTGGGCACATTTATCACTATTGGCCTCCTTTCCCTCATCATCTATGCCCTTCTCTTTTCCTCATGCTTCTCCCTTGTGTTTCAATGTAAACCCTTATGTTTTGATTTAGAGTATTGGATGGGCTGCCCTTCAGAGAGACTGTGTTCTGGGTACACAGTCACAAAGATTCTGATGGTGCCCTTTGTGTTAATCAGCTCCGTAGGGAGACAAGCCATGGATATTTCAGTTATGTGAATCAATTAACTTCCACCTTTAAGGGACAGGAACTTGGGACATTCCTGTATTTTTCATGTTGTCTAGGACACTAAGGTTTTTAAATAACTTACTGTGCAGGTAATAGCTTTGTTACATCCTTGTGTGTGTGTGTGTGTGTGTGTGTGTGTGTGTGTGTGTGTGTGTGTAGTACCTCCCTCTAGTTCCTCAGAGAGAAATCCCAAGGCTTAAGCCTTCACTGCTCCACAAAAGTATTGGGTTTGAGGCATTTCAGATAACTGAACAAAAGTTGGTACCTAAAGGACAGTGTGCTTCAGATCTTTTGTTCCGTTTATCTCGCCTATCTCGCTATAAATCTTCAGTCTCTGCTGTCATATTCTGTATCATTACAATACACTAGCAAATATATTTTCCTGGGTTCTGGGAATCTTTGATTATTAATTGTTCGCATACAAGTGTGGGTGACACAGGGCTATTTGCAGTTGGTATATTCGTGTGGAACTAAGTCTTTAACCCTGGGATGTGACTCCAACTGCAGGTATAAAATTCAGTTAAATATAAGATGCTCATCTGCATCTACAGGAGGACTGTTTGATGTGTATGGAAAAACCTCTGAACATGTGGTGTCAGAAAGAGAATGTAATTAGTGGGAATATAGGTGGAAAACCTGTATCTTGTGACTCTAACACAGTTTATAGTAGTTGGAGTACCAGGCCTTTCCCATGGTCTTAATTCTGGTAATAGTATCATTATTTACATGACAAACCCCAAATTTTCACATGTTATTTTTCACTTCTCAGACTGAGATGTGGGAGTTCTGTCTATGCAAATTTCCACTATTTCAAAGTAACTCTTGAGAGGAGTTGAGCAAGAGACAGGTCATTGAGTTATGGATAGGAGCCAGCACTAGGCAGTGTTAATACAGCCAGCCACTATCTCCAAAGTGTATCATTCCATCCACAAAATAAGAACATTTTCTCTCAGCTACACTTATGTGGTGACAGGAAAAGGAACAAATAGAAGCACATGGAAATGTCCCTGAAAGTAAGGTAAAAATGTTGTGGAGGAGAAATGAAACCCCATTTTCTCTTGAATATCTGTAGTGTTCCAATCTTTTTCATCAAGGCTCCAAACAAGTGAGAGAAAGATAGAGTGAGAGCTACTACACATCAGATGCAAGGCCTATTAGCCATCGATGTCACAAGACTGTATGCAGAGTCAGATGCAATGCACCACACTTGACACTTGTTTTTATCCATCTGTGTGCTCTGCTTATTTTCTTATTGCCATCTGAGACTGCAGGAAGATGACCATATGGAACGTGGTTCTCATCGCGTTTCTCTCACTCCATGCTCTGCATATGAGGTCACAGTAATTTATGCTTACATTATAGCTTTTTGGGTCCTGCTTCAGGTTTCTGACAAAGTGTTGATGCCAGGAAGATTAATTTTTTTCTATTTTCCAAGAAAAGAAAGCTGCAGTTCAGGTAGAACTGACCTATACAACCTTCTCACAATAACAGTGCTAGAATTGGGTTTATGTTTCTCTCCCTAAGAAGATCTATTTTCAGAATTAAAATAAATAAATAAATAAATAAATAAATAAATAAATAAATAAATTCAGTGGATTTATCCTGACTGTTCATCACTTGTAACCAGCATATGGGGGTATTGATTTGACTTCCATAATTTTCAGATAGTCTTAACATATTTCTTTTGTCTTGTTTTGCTTGATTTTTTCAAAGTTAAAAATTATTGAAAATAAAAATATACATACATATTTAAAAGACATTCACTTTCAAAACAGGGCATTTGAAAGACAAATATGTTATACTATTGGCTTAGAACTCCCTGAGTTCCAAAAGGCTGTTCTCCAAGAATTCTTTTAAATAAATGGGGTTAAATATACTTAGGATTTTTTTTTATAGGTTAAAACAAAGAGGTAGTGGGAGGTTATAAACAAAGAGGTAGTGGGGGCAGAGAAGAGAATGCAGAGCAAGAAAGTAATGGAAAAGAAGTTGGGAAATTGTTAGGCTTGTAGAAAAATACTAAATTTGTAATAAGTTTAGGAAAACTGGGATAAGCAATGAAAATCTTTACGGTTTGTGAGCTATAAGGCACCTTTTGCCTTGCAATAAAACCTATGATTTTGCACACAGAAAGAGCAATGATTCTGTGCTTTGTGAAAGCAAGAACGGTGTAGGGCTCCATTTCAGCAAGTCATGGACACCAAACAAGGCCTGAGTGATTAGATAGAGCCACAGCGTGGCTCACAGCAAGGCCCTGCTTTATTATTCTGCATACACTCAGAAGGCTAAACATTATTGCTGTGTATAAAGAGGTTATTGTACACTTGTAGTCTGAGCTGCATGCGTTCTTAATGCCTTTCTGTGATTCTGTTGTAGGGCTGTATTTAGCTCTTTCTTTTGCTTTTATTCTAGAAGAAAATTAAACCATCCATAAGGACCTTGACAGTCAAAGCTTCTCCTTTCTCTCTGTTTATTAGACACTGCTTAGGCTCTTGGAAAGACACTATCCTCGCTAGTTTTCCATAATATATGAGCGTTGCCCAGATGGCTGCTGATGTGCGAGATGCACAGAAAACTCCAGGCTCTAGATCATGGGAAAACAGATCAAAATAGCCAGGAATTTGTATTTTTATTTGATTACATAGACTGGGAATTTAGCCATGGCCTTAGGTTAGAGATAGGGAAAAAGTGTGTTTGTACCATAAGCTCTTTACAAAATCTTCCTCCCTTTTCTGGATGGAGGCATCTTCATTTTTATTTTCTTCCAAGTGTAGAAATATTATATCCTATTTAGAAAAAAATAATTATTTATAATTTAGAAAGTAACATTTTCTACTTGCCCACAGTGTCATTGCATCTCAGAAATAACCCATGTTGAAATTTTTCATTATCCAAAACATTATAAAACCCAGGAAACATTCTTTTAACCTTCCAAAACAAAGCTACATAGCAGTTTTGTTTTGTATGATTAAATCTCACCTTACTACTATGTTTTGAATATGCTTGGGGCTTACTAATGCAACCAAATAACTTTTCTTTCAAACTATAGGATCATGAGAAATTAAGCAGTCATTTTTTTGTTGGCATGGCCCTCACTGTACCTAGTGTTTAAAGAACTATCTACTCACTCACACACTTCTCTGTCTAGCCTTTCATTTCCTATGACAAATTTCTCTATAGTCTCTGTTGGTTATTTTCTTGTTGCTGGGCTGAAATACCCGACAAAAGCAGTTTGAAGAAGAGGTTTTTTTTTGTTTTGTTTTTGTTTTCGTTTTTGTTTTTTTTGGTGCACAGTTTGAGGGTAGAGTCTGCCATGGCAAGGGAAGATGTGGTGGCAGGTTTGTGAGGCAGCTAGCTGCATTTCATCCACATTCAGAAAGCAGAGAAGGAAGGATGCTGGTGCACAGGCAGCTTCCTCTCTTATCTATTGTAGGACTCAAGCCCAGAGAATAGTGACACAAACATTCATTTAGCATGAGTCATCGAAGCTCAACTAATCTAGTCTAGGTAATTCCCCACAGACGTGCTCAGAAGCTTGTGTCATCTGGATCTGAGATTCCCAGTTGAGGGCATAAAACATCACAGACCTGTGACTACTGAGTCAAGGTGTGTTTGTGATTTACATTGTAGTTCTTTTTGTTACATATGCACACATTTGCCAAGACTGGATGCTATTAATTTTTAAACATTTCTCTAACTGCTGAGAGCTGTTATCACTTGCATAGGGAGGACTGTGGTCTGCAGGAAATGGCTGTGTGCTTTGCTCTGTGATTCTGCTCTGCTTTCTTCCCCAGCCCTCTCTTGCTCATCAGAGTTAGCTGCTAGGCGTTGGTGGTCTTTGCTGAAACCTGACTCTCCCATCATACTCTATTCACTATGTTTACACAGACACAGACACACACACACACACATACACACACACACACACACATGCCTGTACTCCACATTATATCTAAATATATAATTCTAAAACACATGCACAGCATTAAAAGCCAAGTCACATGTGTGACTGCATTAGGTACACACCGCGTCACATTGCAGGGTATCATTGTGAAGCAACTTTAAATGAAATCCCTGTTGTGGCCACCAAACCTATCACTTCAAAACCTCCCTGATAGTTGCAGTCTTTCTTGGGAGCCACCTTGCTTCATCTCTATGGAGTCTCCTTTGTGGTGTTTCAGAAAGCTGAGGGCTTACTACCTATCTTTGAACATGTGACACTTTCATAGGTCAAAGTCTGTAGGTAAAATGATGAGAATGGACTTTTCAGGGTACAAAGTACAAATATAAGATATAGTTTACATCAGTGTTTTCTTTCTTCCAATGGATGTGTATAATTTTCTATTTGTAACCTGGGTTTTAAAGAATGCAAGCAAAAATTATGCATATATACAATTATAATAATGCTACTCACTAAACATATAATCAAGCATATCACATCACATGCATAGTCTCCCATGCACAGTGTCATATCACACATTCCACGTCATTTTACAAGGCATCATTGGGAAGCACTCTAATGTGGATTGAATTTTGTCTAATTTTTTTTTTTGTAAAAAAATCTCTGATTTACTTTAAGCTCAATGTTCTTTTCTTAATGCACGGTTTTATTGATTTTTTTTTCTTATGTCACGAACATTGCTCAAAACAGAATTACTAAAATATGCTGACCTTGTTTTTTATTTCCTCCAAGTTCCTTAGAAATAAGATTTACTTGGGACGTATCCATCAAATCCACTATATAATTAAAATACAAAGTTAGGACTGGAGAATGTAAATAATAGTGCGTGCAAGGAATTAGAACACAACCACGGATTTCTCCTTTAGTCTTCAGCATTTGAGCCTGATTCTTACCCTCTAGAGAGGGAGGGGTGCGGCGCAATGAATTCTGGGCCAGACAGACCTGAGATTCATCCTTTGTGTGCATGACTGCAGAATAATTTACCTCTTTGAGCCTTAATACTTTTTTTTTTGCCTATCAAATAGGTTTAATAATGGTACTGTGAGCTATCAGAAAATAAATAATATATGTATACCCAGAGAATTCCGTGTGTGTGTGTGTGTGTGTGTGTGTGTGTGTGTAAATAAAATTTTGTATGGGTAGAAAAGTTGTCTTTTTTTTTTTTCTTTCTTCCACCAATCTCTACCCCATGCGGTAGTCACTTCAATCAGCTCAAGTCTATCGACTTCTGTATTGAACATCTGTCATCGTGGTTGTGTTTAAATCTAAATTGACCACTTGGGCATCTATTAACCTTTCAACATTGCTTTGTGGTGAAGGCATAATCTCCAGTCTTTCCCTATGCAGCACACCTTCTGTGCTATCAGTCTAGTGTGCAGGAAATAAAGGAGATCCCTTTCCCCCTGCATTGCCAAGGGGCTCCGGCTCTCGACAGCACCTGTTACATGGCTCTCTTGCATATCCTTTCATGTTCCTTCCTGTCGGACACCATGTGAAGAAGCTGGAACTCCAAGAACATACATGGACACAGTGGAACAGCTACAGGAACTTTACCCTTGTGTCGGTGGAAATGCCCTTGCCAGGAGAGCGCACTTGGAATCCTCACTAGACTGACCATTTGGTCAATGGGGTGGATGGAGAATAATGGACAATCTCTTGGAATCAGAGACAAGGAGATTGGAGCAGGATGAGCAAACACTTCATCAAAATGACCACCTTGGTTTTTAGAGCACTGACTCTATAATTTAAAAATAATAATAGTGCACATGTGGCAGCACCCACACACAAACCGGCCTTGAAATGATTGTGTAGCCAAGATGACCTTGAACCCCTTTAACTGCCTGCCTCCATCTCCTTGGCAGTACTTAGCTTTTGGGCTTTTCTTTACATCACTCTAACTTCAGTTTTCATTATATTATATCTTTCTCTTACCTCCATCTCCTGATTTTCTCCTATAAAATCTCTGCAATTGCACTGGACCCATTTGGGTAACAGGAATCATCTTCCACTTTGAGAACTGTGATTCAATCACATTTTCAGGTTTAGGGAGTTAGGTTACCTAAGGACCCAGAATCCTGTCATCCACAGATTATTAGTGCTATTTCATCCTTTGCCCAAATGGCTGCTTTCTGATTGCTAAGCTGAGATTTCGTGTGTGTGTGTGTGTGTGTGTGTGTGTGTGTGTGTATTATGAAAATATAAATTAAATACATGTATATAGTTAAATCAGTAGCTTGCAAGTTTTTGTGGATATTTTGTTTACATTTTGAATGGAAAGCAGGAACTACACTTAGCTTTTCAAAGAGGACAGTAGAAGGTTTGGGAGATGATTAAATTTGATTGCCTTGGAAAGTAAGTGAATTATTTACTACATAAGTACAATGCATATTTGCATAAATAAAGCACTTCTCAAATAAGCCTAGTCATTGTCCTCTGCACATATTAAACAAAATGACTGAATTCACTTCTTCTAAATACATGATTTCTTCACTTTGCAAGGTATAAAGCACTTGAAAAGTTATAATATATAACATATCTGAATAATTCAACAACAAATACATTTTTTTTCAGAAAATCATCCTTCCACAGCTGTTTTTAATTAATTGTATCAACACTTGTACCAGAGGCATCTTTCTTCCTCTTTAAAGTGAAACTTGCCTTTTGGCCAGAGTGAATATAAACTTAAAAGAGAAAATATTTTTCTTTTTTTTTAATTTAAATTTATTTTTAAAAATTTATTTACTTTATATCTCATTCGTAGCCCCCTCCCTCATCTCCTCCCAGCCTCATCCTCCCTCATTTCCTCCCTCTTCCCCCCATTCTCTTAGAGGTCCTCAGAGATGGGGCACCCTTCTCCCCTACCACTGACCCAAGCCTCCCAAGTCTCATGAGGACTGCCTGTATCCTCTTCCTATGTGGCATTTTAGGGCACTCTGCCAAGGGGACATGATCAAAGTGCAGGCAAAAGAGTCCGTGGCAGGGAAAGCCCCTGCTCCACATAATAGGGGACTCATATGAAGACTGAGTGAAGTAACCCAGACCCAGAAGGACACACATGGTATATACTCTCTAATAAGTGGATATTAGTCACATAATACAAGATAATCATATTACAGCCCACAAACCTAAAGAAGCTAAATAACAAGGAGGACTCTAGGGAGGATGCTTAATTCTCATTCAGAAGGACTTGCATGGAGAAGACCTAGGCCCCTGCTTAGAGAAGTTTTTTTTTTGTTTGTTTGTTTTTTTTAACATGAGCAATATACCTTTAATGAATTGCTGTCAACTTCTAAGAACCAAGTTGCATTTTTCCATGTTCTGAAATGTCCTGAAAGCAAAACATCTCATTCTTTGGGGGTAAGCAGTGGGCCCCACAAAATACTATGGTTCCAATATCTTTAGAGTAATTGAATATACTCTCAAATTGGTTCGGTTTTGGTTTTGTTCTTTTTTTTTCTTTCTTTCACTACAAAGTATTCCTTGCTTCAGTTGACTTGCACTTTTGTCCTTATCTCCTGGCCTTCAAGATTTCTGATTACACTGTTCTTTCAGCTTCAAAACATCATTTATAAAAACATGTTTTACGTAAAACAAGGTAGGCTTCTGGGAGGATATGAGGGTGGCTCTAGCTGAGACTCCTAGTAGCAGGGGCCATGGAGATCAAAGAGGCCACCCTTTAACTAGACATGACTCCTAATAGAAAGAGGGGAACATCAAGTTACCCACAAAAACTTGGAACCAAAAGTTACCCTTGTCTACAAGATGTACAAGGTATTGAGGGAGCAGAGAATGAGGTAAAGTGAAACCAAATTCCTGACCCAATCTGAGACCCATCCCATGGAAGACAGCCAATCCCTGACACTATTAATAATACTCTGCTATGCTTGCAGATGGGAGCCTAGCATAGCTGTTCTCTGAATGGCTCTACCTAGCACCTGAAACAAACAGATGTAGAGACCCAAACCCAACATTGGGTGGAGCGTAGAGAGTCTTGTGGAAGAGTGGGGGGAAGGATAGAAAGACGCAGAGGGCATGGGAGCTCCACAAGAAGATGAATAGAGCCAACTGATCAAGGCCCAGGGGTGCATGCGGAGACTGAAGCTCCAACCAAGGACCATGGTCCCATACACAGATGTAACCGATGGGCAACTTGATTCTCATATGGGTCCCCTAGTAAAGGGAATGGGTGCTGACTCTGACATGGCCTCTGTTGCCTATTTTTTGATCACTTTCCTCTGGTAAGTCTACCTTGCCAGGTCACAGGGGAAGAGGATGCCCTCAGTCATGATTCAACTTGATGTGCTGGGGTGGGTGGGTAGGGGGACTCCCTTAATCTGAAGAGTAGAGAAGGGTGGATGGGAAAAGAAGGAGGAAGAGTGGAACTGGGATGAGAGGAGGGACGGGGCTATGACCAGGATGTAAATTGAATAATTAGGAAAATAGAATAACCCCATTTTGATTACATATATTATATAATTATATATAATATAAATATATATTATATATATAATACAATATGATCATGTTTATCCTTCATTCTCCCAGCAGCCTCCCCCTTCCCAATTTCATGTCCTTTCCATTACTTTAAAAACAATCCACTAGTCTCTTCTTGGTAGCTTGATACCTTATGAGCATATAAAGGGGGAGGAAGACCCCCTCAGTCACAGTCCTAGGGGAGGGGAGTAAGGAGAAAATGGGACGGAGAGAGGAATGGGAGGATACAAGGGATGGATAACCATTGAGATGTAACAAGAATAAATTAATAAAATAAAATTAAAGAAAATAAAGACTAGGAAAACAGAAAAATAAAATAAAATAAAATTTGTATGATTCCAAAATAAAACAACAACAAAAATAAAAAAACAATCCACTATGTCTAATTAGCCAAAGCACTTATTTTTCCTATAATTTTCCTTGGTTTACATTAGTTTTCTGATAACAGCATATAGGTACACATTGCCCTCTGTTTACTATTTCTTTCCATCTTCTCCCATTTCCCTCCCATCTCTTTCCCAAATTCATGTCTTTGGTTTGCTGACTTAGTGATTGTGTGTGTGTGTGTGTGTGTGTGTGTGTGTGTGTGTGTGTGTGTGACTGCTTTTAACTGGGGCCTTTTCTGTAACAATATGTTTAGAACAAGTCTTTGAAAGAGCCTGGTAAAAAATATTCACTGTTATATTTATGGTTGTGGACAGGACAGTCTCCACACTTGAGTGGAGAGAGGGATTTGACTTTCTCATGTACTCTGGTGCCTCACATTTGACCATGTCCCCTGGAGGGGGAGACCTAGTGGCACTCAGAGGAAGGACATCAGGTCACTGAGAAGAGACTTGATACCCTATGAGCATATACAGAGGGAGGTAATCCCTCTGAGGAACAGTCATAGGGGAGGGGAATAAGGGGAAAATGGGAGGGAGGGGAGAATGGGAGGATACAAGGGATGGGATAACCATAGAGATGTAACAAGAATAAATTAATTAAAAAAAATAAGGAGTAGCAGCTATGTTCAGTCACCCAATGTATATGGATCAATTGCTATATAAAGTGTTATGGAATAAGTCTTTGCAGTATCAAGAAAAACCTCAAGTTTTATTATTTTTTTTACATAAAAAAAATATTCACTGGAGCATGTAAAATTCCAACCTTGCCCTTAGTAGCTGACAGTGGTTCCTTAAGCGTACATTGCACATGTGAAGAAAAAGACTTTTTTTCTTTTAAAAAATTGAGTACAGAGCTAAAGATCCTTCCCCAGAAGCATCAGGAGCCAATAGGTCAGCAGGGAACCTTTTATGCCCTAGGAGCCTTGGGAATCCAGGACTTGATGTTGCATTTCTATGGCTTCCTCTGTCTTTGATTTGCTCTTGTGACTTAGCACAACACCTAGGGTCCAGTGCATAGTAAATGTCTAGAAAACCATTATATTACCACAGGTCTTTGTGATGGTCCTTCTGATGGTTCCATGAAGACGATGGCTACATTGCTGAAATAGTTTTGGGATTTTGCTTTTTGTTTATTTCTCCCTTTCTTTTAAATTTCTTGTTGACTTTTTGAATATGTTCAAACCTCCCCTTTTTTCTGGTTAGATGCCAAGCTCCACTATTTTTGCCACCCATTCTCCAGGAACCCTTCCTGGGCTCTCTTCCATTTGTGTCTTGCCAGCAAGACCTAAGGGCTAAGATAAAAGACTTAAGTGCCAACACATGCTGGCGAGGATTGGGAGAAAGGGGAATACTCCTCCATTGCTGGTGGGAGTGCAAACTTGTACAAACACTTTGGAAATCAATCTGACCTTTTTTCAGAAAACTGGTAATAGCTTTACCTCAAGACCCAGGTTTACCCCTCCTGGGCATATACCCAAGAGATGCCCCATCATACAAGTACATTTGCCCAAATACCTTCACAGAAGCTTTATGCATAATAGCCAGAAACTGGAAACAACATAGATGTCCCTCAACCAAAGAATGGATAAAGCAACTGTGGTACATTTACACAATGGGATACTACTAAGCTATCAAAAACAGGGAAATTGATAGAATTAGAAAAGATCATGCTGAGTGAGATAATCCAGACCTAGAAAGACACACATGGTATGTACTCACTTATAAGTGAATATTAGCCATAGTACAGGATAAACACACTACAACTCACAGACCCCAAAAGGCTAAGTAACCCAATGGAGGGTGATTGAATCTCTCTTAGAAGGAAAAGTAGAATAGATAGCAGAAGTGTTTTAAGAGAGGGAACAGGATAGGAGAGGGAAGGTTAAGGAAAAGAAGAGTGGGGATCAGATGTGGGGAGATCAGGAGCGGGAGGACAGAGGGCTTGCAGATAGAAGAGAAACCACAGGCAGGGGCATCTCTGAGACAAACTGCAGACCTACAACAGGGTAGTCTCCTGGGTGGATTTGGGGTTGACTCTAGCTGAGATTTCTAGTAGCCGCGGGTCATGGAGACTGAAGAGGCTAAGTAGACGGGACTCCTAGTGGAGGGAGGGGAACATCAAGCCACCCACAAAGACTTTGACCCAAAAGTTACTCTGCCTACAAGATGTGCAGAATATTGAGGGAGCAGAGATTGAGGGAATGTGAAACCCATTCCTTGGTCTAATCTGAGACCCACTCCATGGGAGACAGCTGACACTATTAATGGCACTCTGCTGTGTTTGCAGATGGGAGCCCAGCATGGCTGTCCTCTGAGAGGTTCCACCCAGCACCAGATTGAAAGAGATGCTGAGACTCACAGCCAAACATTGGGCAGAGTGTAGGGAGCTTTGTGGAAGAGTTAGGGGTAGGAGAGAAAGTTCTGGAGGGGACAGGAGCTCCACAAGCAGACCAAGAATACCAACAAACCTGGGCTCAAGGAGGCTTAAAGAAATGTAAGCAACAACCAAGGGCCATGCATGGACTGGACCTAGGTCTCCTATACATATTTACCCAGTGGGCAGCTTGGTCTCCATGTGGGTCCCCTAGAAAAGGGAGAAGGGGCTGACTCTGACATCGTCTCTGTTGAATGTTTTTTGATCACTTCCTCCTCGCAGGGCCACCTTTCAGGACACTGTGAAAGAGGAAGTGCTCAGTCCTGATGTGACTGTGTGTGCTGGGGTGCATTAGTGGGGGGCGCTCCGCTTTTCTGATGGGCAGGGAAAGGCATATAGGGGGAAAAAGGAAGGAGGGGAGGGACAGAGAGGAGGGAGGGGGTTACAATTGGAATGTAAAGTTAATAACTAAATACAATTAAAAAAATTCAGCAACAGAGATGGGTGCTGTGGATAAACTCACAGTCTTTTTTCTTTTTCTTTTCAGTAACGCCTTAGAGTTTTGTCTCCAATCTGTTTTTCCTTCACCCATTGTAGATTTGGTCTCAAAGTCTGCAGTTTACAGCTTACAGATAGTTCTTTCTATGAAGCAGAAAGGAAATGATGCTTTATGTGTAACAAGCTCACTCACTGGACTTATCACTGTATCATTTCCAAGATTTAGCTGCAGTGAGGGTAAGACGCGGGGAAACGGAAGAGACAGAATTTGTGTGAGAACGGTAGAACAATTACTTTGCAGCAAATGGACTTTTAGAAAGCAAATAGGTTAACTGCCCTTCAAGATGTAAATGAGTAAGACTTTGGGACTGACAGAAGATGATTGACTGATAGTCTCACAGACCGATAATTGAATTTGGATGGCTAAGAAGACTATCACCAGGGAGGGGTTCAGGGCAGCCCTGTTTGTAGTGACATTCCTTAAGGCTGTGCTCGGAAACAAAAGAAGGTCAAAATCATTAATGAAGCTGAACCCGCAGGTGTGAGGCTTGCGGGTTTCACTTCCAGTTTTACCAGTCAGAGATCAGTGGCGTCCAACACTGCAGGCACCATCTGCAGCCCATGGGAAACGGGTAGAGAAAGCCCACGTGGGAAAGGAAGAAGCACCCAAAGCTATCTTAATTGCCCTCTGTTTTCAGGGTTTCACACCTCTCACTTTTCTCTACTACAAGTATTTTGGCATCAATTTGCCCCAAAGCTACTGGTTTCTACTCTCAATTTCTATATCTTGTTGAAAGATATAGATGGCAGGCCGGAAAGTGGTTTTTATGGATTTGGAGTCTTGCCAGACTTAGCAGATATCTTCCATGAGAGCGTGGTTACAGCTCGCTTCTGATGTCTGTGACCTGTTAGCTCACAGTTCTCTATCGATGTAACACACATTCCACCCGAGGCAATTTAGAGGGCTGCATTATTGCAGAAGCTCCACTCTTGCATTGAGGAGACAAGAAAAGAAAAACACCCTCTGGCATTTGGGTACAGTCATGTTCTGAAATGTGACACTGAAAAATACCTGAGGTCTTTATAATGTTGCTTCGTTCACTCAGGATGGAGTAGATGAAGCCAAGGTGATTCTATCTTGGCATATAGGTTTTACTCTACAGAGCAAAGACACAGTATAGTACAAACTCAGGCAACATAAACCCAGAGATTAGACACTGATTTAAAATAACAGCTGCAAATTGACTGTACACGTCTAAGCTTTCCTGACTTCATTTTGTTGTTGGCCCCAGATCCTCATGCACATCCAGTTTTTAGTTTTGCATGGAATTAATTGCAGATACTGTGGAAAAGCTTAAGTTGCTATGTGTGATGCAGCTGCCCTTGCTGTGCAATGAGAGCACTGGAGTGAACGTCAACTGATGTGGTTTCCTTGCTCTGTTGCTATGGCCTTTGCTTGGGCAATTCCAGGCACCTCTGGGCCTGAATTCTGTCATCTAACAAATGAGAGTGAGAAACTGTCCTACCTCTAAGACTTCTTCTAACTTTGTAATTTTTAAAAGTGCAAAACATGTTCTACGGCATGGGGGAAAAGGTAGAGAATACTACAGTCTCCTGGTTGGATCTCTGCTGAAGATTTGTTTATTTGACTTTTGAAACCATGATAATAATTTAAACAATCACATTCAAGCCCTAGTTTATTTGTGATCGAAATGTGTAAGTATAGATAAAGAAAAATAATAAAAACTATGTATAAACTTACCATTCTTGGGTAACTACTCAAAACCTTGATACATATATACACACACACATACATACATCCATATATGGGTGCATATATGGCTGCTTTTTATGAATACTTATGCACTCACTTTACTCATGAAGGTTAACCCACATATTTAGTTCAAATGACATCTTGAAGGTACAAAATTATAAAAGCTAAGTCCATAGGTTAAGAAGGTACAAGATTAAGAAAACTTAAGCCAGGTATGGTGGCACAAGCCTTTAATCCCAGCACTCAGGAGGCAGAGGCAGGCAGACCACTGTGAGTTTGAGGCCAGCCTGGTCTACAAAGTGAGTCTAGGTCAGCTGAGGCTACACAGAGAAACCCTGTCTCAAACAAACAAACAAACAAACAAACAAACAAACAAAACCAAAAAAAAAAAGAAAGAAAAAAGAAAAAATACTTAACTGCCAAATATTCAGAATGCTTAGAGAAAGATCCAGAACAGACCTTTGTTTTCTCTTCTGAGATATGTGCCAGTCCTTTGGAGTTTGCCTCAGATGGATCTTGATCGCCTTACCTGTTTACCTTTCTACTTTTCCTCAAATTTATTGGTTGCATTGTTTTCTCTCCTATGAAAAGTGCTATGTGTATATTTGGTCTTGGGCTACTTTAGAAGGAATTTTTGTTTGTTCAGAATTATATACTTATGAGCAAACAAATCTTTGTTTAAAAGTTTGTGTTTTGTATAGCAAAAATTCAATTCCTTACCAGGCTAACAGATCTTCTGTCTCTGTTTTCTACTTAAAGATAGACAATGCACACTGGAACCGGGCAATTGCTATAACAACAGGAATAACAATATAATACTCACCACCAAACTCCTTGTAGGAAAGGGTAGGAGAGAACACAAGGTGGGAAGGAGTGATCTGTTTTGAGCTGCTTCAAACTTAGATATAGAAACACTAGGTTCCTCTATATCCCCCCTCACTAACCCACTTGAAAGCTGTGATTATACTTTATCATTTGAAATTCAGTCCTTCATATAAGTCTACCATAAACATCTGTATTGTGTAATAAATGTAGGTACATAATATTTTAACTGTCAAATATTGCTGCATTAACTACATGTACCTACTCACAGTCATTAAACAGTAACTTGTTTATTTTTTCCAGGTATAACAATTACAGTAGATGAAAAGATAAAGGTAATTATATAACTACTATGTACAATAATTATAATTTTGTATACTAAATTATAATGTATGTTTTGCTGAGAATGTCTACGTCAATGATAGGTATGTAGTAAATACATGACGAGCACGGATATTATCAATAAATAATGACAGCATGGCTGAGTCTCACATAATGCACCTATGATCTCAGCTAACTGATAGGTAGGACATGACAAACTAGGTGACGTCTAGGCCAGTCTTCCTGCAGTTCCTCCCACTGGCAAAGGCAGGGCTAGAGAGCTATTATTACTAAAACCCACTTTATTCTGGGAGCCATAGAAAATTATTTTATAATGCATTTATATGCATTCTACGGAGTCCACAATTTATAAAACTAGATGACACAAGCAGTTGTTGTAGACTGTATATTTATGCTTTCCTCATAATCTCTGTGTTGAAGACTCAGTCACCTATGTACTATTATTTGGAGATTTGATCCATATGGTGGCACTTATAGTTAATTGCAATCATAGGGGTCAGTCCTATTTCAATACTGATTGAGTTCCCATAAAAGAATGACAGGAAGGAGAGAGAGAGGGGGGGGGAGAGAGAGAGAGAGAGAGACAGAGACAGAGACAGAGACAGAGAGACAGAGATATCTGAGGGGGGGAATGAGAGGACATAAGAGTGAGGGTACAGCAAGAAGGTATCCCTCTATAAGGCAAGAAGAGAGCCCTCATTAGGATCCAAGATGGTTAGCATCCTGATTTTTTTTTGGAGGGGGATTCTAGCACACATAACTGTGAAAAAACAAACTTCTTTTGTTTAAGGCACCAAGCTTATACTTTTATTGATGACCATGTAATATGACTATGTCAAATTTCAGTACCAATATGTGGAATGATGCTGTAACCAACACATAAAACCATGGATATAGGTTTAGAACTGGGCATGGAATAGAAATAAAGAAGGGCTTTGATGCACATCCAGGAAAAGGCTGTGATCGTAATAACAATCTGTTGTCTGACTATAAACTATAGAGGTGGTTCTAGTGAGGGCTCAGGCAGAAAAGAGAAGAGCTAAAGAGAAGAAAGCTTCCACCTTCTCTGGGAAGACAAAGACCTAAGCAATCACTGGCTGAACACTGATAGAGTATGGGCATGGAAAGCCACCAGTGAGGATTAAGAATGGAAAGAGGAGCTGCTCATTGGAAACCCGAGGGAGTGGTCCTTGTAAGAAGGTGAAGACGTGTGGTGGTTTAAAAAGGAATGGTCTCCATAGACTCAGGGATTTGAATGCTTGGCTCATGGGCAGTGGTACTATTAGGAAGTTTGGTCTTGTTGGAGGAAGTATGTCACTGTGGGGGTAGGCTTTGAGGTCTCCTATGCTTAAGCTATGCCCAAGGTGACAGAAGAGTCACTCCTGCTGCCTGTGAATCAAGATGCATAACTCTCAGCCCACTCTCCAGCCCCACCGTCTACCTGTATGCGTCCATGCTTCCTGCCATGATGATAATGGACTAAAGCCAGCCCCAATTAAATGTTTTTCTTTATAAGAGTTGCTGCAGTCATGTTGTCTCTTAGCAGCAATAGAAACCCTGAATGAAGACAAGATCTTTGTTGAATTTCATTCTAGTGTGCCAGGTAGGGCTTGTGAGCAGTGAGACTGTGTGCTTAGCAAAGACAATGTTCTTAATGGGCAGTAAAATGCAATAGGAAGAAATGAACTGATAAAGGAATAACTAAGAAAGAGCCAGAGGAGTCTGGAAAGATGGATCAGTAATTTTAATTTATTATAATTTATTTAGATTATATCTCAATTGTTATCCTTACTTGTATCTTTCCATTTGCACCCCCCTCTCTCTTCACCCTATTCCACTCCCCTAGACCTCTGACAGAAGGGGACTTCTTTCCCCACTATATGACCATAGTCTATCAGGTCTCGTCTGGATAGCCTGCATCCCCTTCTTCTATATGTTGCCTAGCCTCTTCACCAAGGGGCGGTGATCAAGTGGAGGCACCACAGTTCATGTCAGAGGCAGTCCCTGCTCTCCCCACAACTGTGATGAATGAGCTATCCATCGGCTAGACCTAAACAGGGATCTAGGTTTACTGCATGCAATGTTCTTAGTTGGTGCAACAGTTTGTGCAGTCTCCCCCCTGCCCCCCCCCCACACCTTGGTTCCAGATCTGGCAGCCTTGATAGTCTCCTTTTGGGACTCCTGAACCCTCTGGGTCTTTCCATGTCCCCATTCTTCCATACGATTCTCATCCAGAGTATTAAAGAGTATTTACAATATTTGACCACCTCCCCTTGGTGGGGAGGCCTGATGACATTCAAAGAAAGAATAAGCAGGCTACCAAGATGATACTTGATAGCCTATGACCATATAGTGGGGAGGAGGTCCCCCTTGGTCATAGACCTAGGGGAGGGGAATAGGGTGAAAGCGGGAGGGAGGGAGGAATGAGAGGATACAAGTGCTGGGATACTAATTGAGTTATAATCTGAATAAATTAATAAAATTAAAATTTAAAAGAAAAAAAACAGTATTTACAGTTAAGAGCACCAAAGGACCCAGATTCAATCTCCAGAGACCATATATATGGTGGCTTACAACTGTCTTCAACTCCACTTGCCTTGCTCTGGCCTTCATGAGCACCAGTTACATAGGTGGTACACAGACATGGATGCACGCAAAACATTCATATACATAAAATAATAAAATAATGTTTTAAAAGAAAGAACTAAACTGGGTGTGGTGGCACATGCCTTTAATCCTAGCACTCTGGGAGGCAGAGGCAGACATCTTTATGAGTTTGAAGCCAGCCTGCTATATTAAGAGAGTCCTAATATCCAAGGCTACACAGAGAAACCCTGTCTCAAAAACCCAAAAGAAAAATAATTTTTTTAATTTTGATTTTTTTCTAGTCTGGTAAAATGTGGTGGGTCCTTTCTCATAATGCTGAGAGGCAACAAGAGGCTGCAGTTCTCAGTCAACCACATAAGCATGAGGCTCAAGAACTGATGATCTGCAGTGCACTGTGGTGCTTAGCTAGGAAGCATACAGACTAGGTCTACATGATGCATTTTTGAATTGTGACCATTTCAATTTTACAGTAAGTTTATTGAAACATAATATCACTGTTAACCAAAGATCCCTGTAAACCTAGATCCCTGCTCAGATCTAGCCAATGGATAGCTCATTCCTCACAGATGTGGGTTCTAGAGAACCATGCCAGCTATCAGGTGCACAGCATCAAACCATCCTTGTCTTCCCATTTTGACCTTATAAAGGCCTCATATATGTTAGTAGGGAGGTGGAGGAGTGAGTTCCTGGGCTACATAATGAGACCCTGTCACAATCAACATCCCATCTCTGCCACAAAACAAAACAAAACCAGAAAAATCCAAGCCCAAACAAAATGTAGTGTTCTTTTTTTTTTTTTTTTTTTACTTCTCCCATTTTACCATCCTAACTGTAATCCATTATACTATACAGTTTACTTTTATCTTGCTTAGCATCTCTATCCTGGAATGGCAGCTTCATGTAGGTTATAATTCTCATATGTTTTTGTTGATGTTATTTTCCTCACCTGGAGTAGTGCCATGGATCCACAGGTGATTTATAACGATTGCCAAATAATACAGTGATGGGGAGCGCTAGAATACTTCAGATTCTTGATTTATTTTCAAGCTAAATATTCAGGCTTGAAGAGTTACTTTTGCTTTGCTTTCACATCTTCTGTACTATCAACCGACTTGACATTAGCATATATTTCATATTAAATGTTCACCTTAAGTGATCATTTTCCTTCTCTGAATCTACAGTGTAGCCAAAGCTGACCTTGAACTTGAGATCCTCTTACCTCAGCCTCTGGGGTTTGAAATTATAGAAATGTCCCACCATGCTTGGCACAAGTACCGACAGCTTTGAATAATCAATTGTGTATTAGAATTAGGGAAGTGGTGAGCTTTTGTGTAAGAATTCTGATTGTGATAACAGTCATGTACATCTGAGAAATATGAAGGATCTCAGATGTTTTTCATTTGCTCACAAGGTAGGATATGGGAGCTTCTCACAGTTCCATGGGTGTTTGCTAAGGATAAGAGAATCTTGCCTAGATATAGGGACTTCATTCTTAGGACACAGTATTAACATCAGCGCTAATGTATTTGCCTCAGCTGTACTTGCCTCCGTGTCCCACAGAGTTAGTGTAAATGGAAATAGAGGTTTATCTATAGTTTCCTTTCTGTTGCTGTAATAAATCACCATGTCCAAGGCAGCTTATAAAAGGAAAAGTTTCTTTAGGCTTACAGTTCCTGTCTGTCACCATTATGTCAGAGAAGCATGGCAGCTGGTAGGCTGGATTAATAAGTTGAGAGCTTACATCTTAAAGTACAAGCAAGAAGCAGAGAGAGCAAACTCCAGATGCCAGGAAACTGAAAAATCCAAGTCAGCCCCCAGGGATACAATCTTTCTAGCAAGGCCACACCTCCTATGGCTCCCCAAACATCACTAGCTGGGGATCAAATATTCAAATGCCTGTGAATGTGGGGGTCATCTCTCATTTAAACCAGCACAAATAAGAACCTTGAATTTAGGAATTTTGAAACTTTTATAGTGTGCAGTAAACACAGCTGTGTTTTGTTCTGTGTTCCTATTTCCCATATACACATATGTAAAAGTGTAGCCGAAGGAAAATCCCTTGGTGCTTTTTTTCTCATAGAAACACAGTGCCCAAGATCAGGATATGTAATCCCAAACATGCCATCTGGCATGAAGATTACTTTGAATTGAAGGAAGTTCAGAAAAATCACAATGACTCTGCCATCTCCCTAACAATCAAAACCACGATCATGGAATGCCCTTATTAAGATGCATACACCCCACATTTCCTACATCAGAAGAAAGACAAGGTGGCACTGAGGAAGAAACAAGTCTTCCTTCCCGGTCTATGACCAGTTCCTTGTTTGAATTTCTACCACTGGCTACCCCTTTAAGTTTGCCTTAGTCCTTTTGTAGTGCTGTCATAAATCACTGGAGACTGGGTCATTTATAGAGAATGGAAGTCTATGCTTGCTCTTCTGGAATATAAAAGTATAAGATAAGGCAGTGGCCATTCTAGAGTCTAATGAGGGCAGCTCTGAGCTCCCAGGATGCACCTTGAGCAGGCCGTCATAGAAGTGGAAGAACCATGTGGTCACACATGGCAGAAGGCGGAAGGCAAGAGACACAGTTCCTCTCTCAAACCCTTCCACAGAAGGAGTCATACGCATGACCTGGTCACTACACTTGAGAAATAAGTTTGAGTGTGGTGTTCAGAGGAGGAGAAAACATTTGAAGCACCTCAAAGCCCCTTTTCTTGGGTTATTATTTCTTTTCAACATTTGTAACTGATCCAAAATCTTCCTCCCTTACATATCTGTTTGGAATCGCCTCCTTTTAGGTGATGCCCCTTTTAGCATCACATAAATTCCAGAGCCTTTTCTCTTGTTAAGCTATGTGCTGGTTTACTCTGTAGATCCAGCCAGAGAGCTTAAATATGTGGAGAGAAAAGCTTTTCTTTTTCAAAAGGTACATAAGATGACCAGAGAGAATTACCTCCTAACAAAATGTTCACTTGTTTGTTTATTTTAAATTTTTTCTTTTTATCTTAATTAAACGTTTTTATTTTTTACATATATATTCATAATATTATATATATATATATATATATATATATATATATATATATATATATATAATAAACTACCTGTAGCGAGGAAAACCATGACACATCAGGCAATCAGGAATTATATAAATGTTACATTCTTAGTGTTTTGGCTAATTGTATTTGACAGCCTTGAAGAAAACTTCTTTCCTATGGCAGATGAATGATGGGGCCAGCTCTCGTGTGCTCACACCTTGTGGCTGGCTCACTCGTGCCCCCATCACCAAGGCCAGGTCTACTGTGTTACCCAGGCATTGTGCTGGCCTGCTCTCTTGAGTGCTACAGGCGGTGAGAGGCAGGGACAGCTGTGTACAGCCCTTAGACACAGCCCTTAGACACAGCCCTTAGCTGTGGTGGCATCCCTGACCAGGGACCTCCACATGGCCTGTGGTGGTATCATGAGCCATGGACATAGATGTAAACTGCTCTTGCATGGCCACGGATGCTGGCATAACCCTCAATGGCAGCACAAGCCAGGACTTCACTACAGCCTCAGGTGGCAGGGTAGGCTACTCGAATCAGGCCTTTTCTCTCCACTGTAGCCTCTCCGGTTCCATCTCTCTTCACAATGCTCAACACATTCTGCTTCTCCTTCTCTTCCATCTCTCTACTGTATTCTTGCACATCATAGTGGCTCTGGCTGTTGGTGCCCACATGGTAGGTAGTACTCTGGGTGTCTTCAGCCTGCCTTCCCTGCATTGCAATGGGCAAGCCTCTCTTAGTTTTAGTTTTTTTATGCTAAGCTAAAAGTTGTATAGATCCAGGCATGTAAGTCTTATAAAGTGTCAAAATACTTGAATCTACTTAAAGTTACACCTAAAGATAAAACATAAGAAAAGAACCATTAGACTTTATGCTTGTGTGAATATGATGGAGTATTAAAGAAACCTAGATTGCATACATGCCTTCGCTATGCTATATTGTTTAAGGCGACCACTGTTATGTGGGTAGTCCATCAGTGTTTCATGTGTCAGCATGTGGCCCTTGATTGTGTAATTGTTACCTAATTATATGGAAAAGTGAATTAATCTACAAATAAAATAGTATAATGTAAATACTTTTAATATGTATGATAATTTTGTGTGTGTTTGTATATGTTGAATGCATGCATGCATGCATAAGAATATTTCCCTCTGTCAGACTCCATCTTATTCTCTTGAGACAGGGTCTCTCCCTGAACCTGAAACTCACCCTGTTGGTTAGACTGCATGGCTAGCCAGCACCCATGACCCGTCTACCTGGGCTCCTTAGTGCCGAGGTTACAGATATGTACAGCCATGCACTTTTTGAGTGTCGAAAGGAATTTGAACTCAGGTCCTTCTGCTTGTACAGCTCTTAGACACTGACTGGAAACTTTTAAAAATGGAAACATTGAACTGATAAAGGTAATAAATATGACTACATGTATTTATCTATCTACCTACCTTCCTACCATCTACCCGTCTGTTTACAATCTATTATCTCTTAATTAGTATGCCATGAGTCAAATCATGCCCTTTAGCTGCATTCTCTAAAGACCTGATATACCATTTACAGCTTAAAGATATTGAAGATAATTCTATCTTCAATATTGGCAATAAAAAGTTTTCATTGAGTGGATAAATGAAATAAAATACCTTTAGGAGGAACTATTGATTATAGTGTCACAGAACTCATGAATCTAGCTCATTATAATTATCTCTACTTTAGAAAAAATTGCCTCTAAGACATCAGAAGGAAGGATTTCTTTTAAAAGATGACAGGAAATTAGTTCTCTGAATTATGAATGTGCTTATCTAGCCTTGTCTGTGGTCTCCCAAAATGTAATCTGATTCTGCTGAAGGAATAAACACAGCAGCAGAAAACATCAGACTTCGGATGGATCACTTCCTTGGTGAGACAACAGAGTATACAGAGAATAACATTTTCATGATAATTGGAATATTTTAAGATGCTGTGATCGCCTTTATGTGACTATCATTGCATATTAGCCTATGTTTACCTTTAATTCTCATTTCCTGCACAGATTCCCCCAGAAAGAATGACTTTCAACTCTGAGGATTCTATTTGATATTTACCTTTTACAATGAAATAATTTCTAGCTCAGCCATAGCATCTCCTTTTCTGTAAATGTTGAACAATAGAAAATATGTATTCCATTTGAAATGTATGACATTAACATAAAATATGATGCAGATTAAATCCATTTAAGGCTGGAATGATCATGGGCATGTCTTTTCAAATTTAATAATTTGATGTAGCCATAAAATTTTTGATGCCACACCCAAATTTGTTGTGTTGGTAAAGGATTCCTTCCACTTAAAATGTTTATCTAGGGATTCAAATAAGAGGATATGAATTGCTCTTTCCTGGGGTTGACAGGCTCAGCATTTTTAGACCTCGTTGCATTCCTAGGCTGGGATAAACGGAGAGGATCAGATTAGGGAGGCCCTCAATAGTATTCTCATAAAATTCTATTGTTAATGGAATGCCCAACTGAGAGCCATCATGCTTGAAGACAAGGATGTAAAGGACATGGAATGTTATTTCATTTTGTCTTCTGTGGCTAAAGTCCTACACCACATGAGAAAAGTGATATTCAAGTTAGCAGTATGCTTTTCTTCAGGACTAACTGCATTAGAATCTTAAAGTTTCTTGTGTTACTACAGAGCACCTCAGGTAATCAAAACAGTCCAAGAGAGTGAGAAGAACAAAGCTGAGTGCATCATTCTTCTTGACTTTAATTACACTATAAAGCTATTGTTATTAAACCAATATGCTCCTGGCATAAACATATACATAGATCAATGGAATAAACTAGAGAGTTCATAAGCAAAGTTATATTATATACCAAACTAACAATTTTGTTTTATTTGCTTTGGGTTTTTGTTTTGTTTTGTTTGTTTGTTTATTTTTATTTTTTACATATACAGTCATATTATTACACATATATACAATAAACTACCTATAGCAAGAAGAACAATGAAACAGTCAGGAATTACATAAATGCTACATCCTTAATGTTTTTGCTATTTGTATTTCCTGTCTTGCTGCATGTAAAATTCTGAATGTAAATCAGTATCCATCATATCTCATCATTATCAACTTAAAAATATCTA
>OU015753.1:68418376-68420876 GCA_907169655.1 Acomys percivali | reverse complement strand
TGGCGTATGCTGATGCCACAGGAGTTTGGAGTTAGAGCAAAAAGAATGGGTGATCTTTAGGAATAACTTTGGTTGGTGGTGTAAAGTATTACAAAATTCTCTTAGATTTTTTTGGATACCATAATTTAGATTGAATATGCCCAGATTATTTTATTCATTAGATGTGATTAAAGCACACAGCTAAAATACTATTTCTAACTCTTTCTGTTGGGCTTTCACTTTCCTGGATCTCAACTTCTATTTCAGTTTTCTACCTCACTGCAACATCTTCCAAACAGCATTTTAACCTTAGGATCCAATTTTACAGTGCATACCTCATCAATGAACTGTCTCTCGATTGCTTCTGAAATGTCTTCTAGATTTCGGTCCCTCTTAATCATTCTGTGTGGATTACTTCCAGTCTCTGAGGCTGTGTCCTTTTCATATCCTTGTTCTCCACTTTAATGAGCAGGGCAAGAAAATAGTGGAGAGAGACTTTTTTGTTTTAAATTGGCCCTGTCTATTATATATGATGTGTTTCCTTTTTTAGTTTTCAGGGCATATAAGAAGCAGGGGAGATGTGTGAGTAGAGAAAGAACTCGCTGAATGGCCATGAGGACTGGAGTTTGGGTATCCAGAACTCACATTCGAGCTGGGCAGTTTGTTGGCCCACTGGTAACTCTGGCTCTCTGAAGACAGAGACAAAGGGTAGAGCTTTGGGGTAGGTTGACTCCTAATTGCATTAGCTGAATCAAGAAGCTTTGTGCTCAAGTGAGAAATCCTACCTCAGCACACAAAGCAGAGAGAGGCTGATGTCGACCTCTGGCCTCTGCATGTTGGTGTCCAGGTGTGTATACCCCCCCACACACTGGTGCACCCACATACATGTGAACATGTGCACAAATACACTGATAAAAGATAACATATAAAATCAACTGCATAAAGCTGGGATTCTGTGCTTGTTTTTCATTAGAGTTTCTCTTTTCTTATAATCTAGTTTCATACACGAATGGTTAGGCTGTGGCCACAGAGGAAAATTCTGTTCCTTAGCAGGTACATTAAAATCCATATGACTTTTGAATTCTGTTCTTTCTTTTATGGGTTCTCCAATCTACATTAAAGTATAATTTAGGTGGTAATTCAGAGGAATGTGAGGCTATTAAGGTAAAACCAACCAAAAAATTAAAGATATTTTACAGAGGAGAATAAGAGTATCCCACTTAATAGCTCCTGATTATGTGTGCCTTGAAGGGTTCACCGTGGAGCATAGAGAATTCGAGGATGACAGTAGTTTCCCAAATATTTTAATGGATACTTGGAAATTGTCTTTCACCACAGCAAACTGAATTTTCTTCCAGAGTTCATATTTAAAATGTAGATATTTTCTGTGATACCTAAGCTGGATTTATTTAATCATCTGAAAGATTTAGGAAAGGCAGAAACAAATGCTACAGAGAATGGCCCCACAGCCTTCCTTCTCACATATCTCTGCTACTGTAATAAACACTCATAAACTGCAACACTATACAGATACCACAGGAATAGGATCTACCATGTTCCCCAGCCTTGACTCAAATTCATGATTCTTTTGTGTCAGCCTCACAAGTGCTATATCTATATATGTAAAGATTTATTTTTCCTTTGTATGCATGTATGTCTGTGCAACACATGCTTGCAGTACCTGCAGAGGCCAGAAGAGGGCTTAGATCTCTTTGAGCTGGATTAACAGATGTAAAACTGCCATGTTGATTCTGGGAACTGAACTTGAGACCTCTGGAAGAGGTTCTCTTAAAGAGTTCTCTTAAAGCTGAGCCACCTTTCCAGTTCCAGATTTCTACATTTTATTTTTCTACTATTTACTAAAAAAATACTCAAGTTAAACAACACCTTTTGAAAATGACACCATTTCTCATTTCCAATAATTATACCTTGTATTTGAGAGTACTTGCATTTACAAAGGACGTAGCAGGCATTCAGGACAGCTATAAATATATTTATTTCCAGTTAGTAATATGCAAAATGAGAGCATCTCAGAAGTTTGGTGATATATTTAATTAAAAAGTGACACAGTGAGGATGCAAAAAATAGTTTCTCTTTAAATTCCATTCTCTCTTTCATACTGTGATCACTATGATGAAAGCCACAGGAAGTGCTATGTAGAAAATGCATGGGAAGGTTTTTACAATGTACTCTTCAGTCCAGTGCTCTGAATTCTGGCTGGCTGGAAGCTTCCCTTGTAAAACTCTTCTGTGAGGTTGTCCCTGAGAAGATCTGATAAAGAGTTAACATGGGCCACAGTTTCCTAAATTCCATTTCCAGAACAACAATTGCCAAGAGATGTCAGCACACTGTGGGTTGTAGATTTACATTTCATCAAACCTGCTACATGCTGACTTCTCGAGGCTTCTGAGGCTTCTGAGCAGGCAGCATACTGTTAATATCTGGAAATTTTCTGGTTACTCGTGTGTGTATGTGTGTGTGTGTGTGTGTGTGTGTGTGTGTGTGTGTGTGTGTGTGTGTG
>OU015753.1:68354235-68410291 GCA_907169655.1 Acomys percivali | reverse complement strand
TCTCTCTCTCTCTCTCTCTCTCTCTCTCTCTCTCTCTCTCTCTCTCTCTCTTGCTCAATCCTCTTCCTCCTCCTTTCCTCAACTTTTTTCAAGTCAAAGCCTGAAACCTACTCTTTTGTGACTGGACTTTTCAGTTATTTTAAGAAATTATTCTTATGAAGTTGTAGTTCAGCAATTTAGGAAATAGGTTTGTGGCTTAGCTTTTGGGTAGCACAGTGATTCTCACACTTTAGGGAGCATTGAGACCTGCTGGTTTCCAGTCCCACAACCAGATATTATGGTGCTTCAGTTTGGGGTGGGCTTGGCTATCTGTGCTTCTGAGGAATTCTCAAACAGTTCTTGATACTGACAGGAGCAATACTCTACAGACAGCTGCTACTTTTAAATAACCTGCTTTTAGTTTCCTTTTTCAGAGGTCAAGCTGTTTTCCTACATCTAAAATCTTATTCATATGGAAGGGCAACATAATGTAAAGCACACTCCAATTCATAAAAAAAGCAAAACTTTAGACATTAAAAAAAAAAAAAAACCTCTGGAGAGTGGGGTCTGACATTCACACGAACTCTGGTGACCCATATTTGACCACGTCCCCTGGATGGGGAGGCCTGGTGGCACTCAGAGGAAGGATAGCAGGCTACCAAGAAGAGACTTGATATGATATGAGCATATACAGGAGGAGGAAATCCCCCTCAGTCACAGTCATAGGGGAGGGGAGTAAGGGGAAAATGGGAGGGAGGGAGGAATGGGAGGATATAAGGGATGGGATAACCATTGAGATGTAATATGAATAAATTAATAAAATATATTAAAAAAGAAAAAACTCTTTTTTTTCTTTTCTTTTTTCTTTTTTTTTTATTAATTTATTCTTGTTACATCTCTATGGTTATCCCATCCCTGTATCCTCCCATTTTCCCCTCCCTCCCATTTTCCCCTTATTCCACTCCCCTATGACTGTTCCTCAGAGGGATTACCTCCCCCTGTATATGCTCATAGGGTATCAAGTCTCTTCTCGGTGACCTGCTGTCCTTCCTCTGAGTGCCACTAGGTCTCCCCCACCAGGGGACATAGTCAAATGTGAGGCACCAGAGTACTTGAGAAAGTCAAATCCCTCTCTCCACTCAAGTGTGAAGACTGTCCTGTCCATTGGCTAAATCTGGGTAGGGGTTTAAATTTTACCACCTGTATTGTCCTTGGCTAGTGCCTTAGTTTGAGCGGGACCCCTTGACCCAAATCTGCCTATCATAATGTTCTACTTGTAGGTTTCTAGGACCCACTGGATCCTTCTACATTGCTATTCTCACATGGTTCTCTCATCTAGAGTCCCAATAGGATGTCCTCCCCTCTGTCCCAGTTTCCTGGTAAGTGAAGGCTTTCGTGGGACATGCCCCTTGGGCTAGTATGCAGATATAAGTGAGTATATTCCATTTGAGTCTTTCTGCTTCTGGGTTAACTCCTCAAGACCCAGCTATTCCACTCCAAGAAAAAACTCTTAATCGTTAACTTTGAAGTTCTTGCTAGTTGTTTGAGACTTCTCAAGCCCTTCTGCCTCTCAGATTTTTATATTTCTTTATTTTCAAAATGAAAAGAACACCTACTTTTTCCTGGAACAAGAGATTTGGTTCCAAGCTAATCATGAGAGGAAAAAAAAAAAAAAAGCCAGGAGATTTCCTTGTTTCAGTAGAAAGGGAGCTTTTCATGGCATCAGAGAATTACCTGGGGACTGCACACCACTAGGGAAAGTACTATGTTGCCTCCATAAATGACTGGGGTGGCCTTGTTTTGTGAAAGACTGCGCACTCAGCCTCGGGGTTGAATTTCAAAACAGTGGACTAGTGGTCACCCTGAATGGCCAACGCAGCACCTTGATGGTTCTCAACACAGCATAGAGACAGACTGATCTGCACAGCTTTGAAAAAGACGCCTACGTTTGAGCCTCACACGCTCTTAGGTGAGGTCTGCGTGTCCTCCAGTCTCATGTGAGAATCTTCCCGTGGGCTATAGACTCCAGCTCCTTGATGCATGTCTTTCCTGGCAAGTGAAGCAAGTGCTGGGAGGTGACTTCTGGCTTATAGATGATGGGCACATTCTCTATGCCTCCAAGTTTGATTGCATTGGGGATATTAAATTCCCACGCAGCGAGCACTCTATCACAGGACAAATGAGAGTGTCAGAGCTGGCGTTTTAAGGCCCTGTGTTATTATGTGCAATGATAAACTGCTTGCAAGTGATTAAACTGCCTCAGTAGGCCTCGGCCCTCACTCCTTTCACTTTCCAGGTGATAGCATCTGTCTTTGCAAGTTTTCCCTCTCACCGAAGAGAAGACTCACAAGGTGTTGAATCACTGCAGGGCACCTCAGTTGCTTGAGAAGTGGGCTGAGCAGAATACTTTACACTTAATTTTTCTGGTTGTGCAGTACTTGATACAGTCTGGTCGGCTGTAAGTCATCTTGGGTTTGATTACCTGTTTGGAGGTTTAATTTCAGCTTTCATCACTAGGCAAAAGCAAACAGAATTATCTTTTTTTTTTGAGAAGGGAGTGAAAAAAGGCTGGGTTTAAGCCTCAGCTGTCTCTGTATATTTCCCGTGACTGATGGTTGTTTCAACAGAAGAATGGACCAGAGGACAATGATCTTTGATAAAGAATCACTCAGACTTGCTTCCCAAATGAATCATGTTTATAGTTCTGAGAAACTCTGGCTATTAAAATACTTGGCAGTCAAGACATTTATCCTGAATAGCAGTTCCCTCAGAAGAACCTTCACTTGGGTCCCATGCCAGCCGCCAAATGACTTCTGATGGCTCTAGGATGAGATGATGGAAAGACAAAGATTAAAAAGGTGCTGCTAACACCATGGCATCACATTTGGTGTTTTCCTCTAAGCATAACTTTAAGGAATCAGGTTGAAATTTTGTTGAAAATTTGTACTGGGAATGACAGCAAGTTCTCACCAGATACTGAAGCCATTGTTCACAAATACTTTGCTTTTCTTTACAACATATTTTCTAGGTGTCTCTTGGCTTAGCTTTTCTGAAAATCTAGGTTGGTCAGGTAATTCCTTCTGGAAATAGAGTGTCAGCCTCCCTACAGAATATAGGTGCTTCTGGAAAAAAGAAAGGCCAGACATGATTCTGGCTTCCATCTCTGCAGCTAGCAGCTTGCTAGGGGAATTCCCAGTGAGTGAGGTGAGACTATGGGTGCAAAACTAGCCTTGGCCTATGAACGAGGCTGCAGCTGGCCTGTCAGCAGGTGCACTTTCCCCTGATGTCTTTTTTTCTCTCTTTTTAAAAATTAATTTATTCTTGCTACATCTCAATGGTTATCCCATCCCTTGTAACCTCCCATTCTTCCCTCCCTCCGATTTTCCCCTTGCTCCCCTCTCCTATGACTGTGCCCGAGGGGGACTTCTTCTTCCCCCTTTGTATGCTCATAGGGTATCAAGTCTCTTCTTGGCAGCCTGCTATCTTTCCTCTGAGTGCCACCAGGTCTCCCCCTCCGGGGGACATGGTCAAATATGAGGCACCAGAGTACATGTGAAAGTCATACCCCACTTTCCACTCAACTGTGGAGAATGTCCTGTCCATCCCCTGATGTCTTAATGGTTGTGGAGGTGGGGAGGTATATGTGAGTGTCCTGCCCTGGTACAGTGTCTTATGGACAAATACTATGCTGCATTGACTAGAAACTCCATAGAGAAGCTTGTGTTTACAGCTTCACTTTTCACTTAGCCATAGCCAGAGAAGCAAAAACAACACAAAACAAAATTTGACTATTAAAGGTGAAAATTGAGAAATAAAAAAGATCTGCTTCTTTCTTTCTTCTTCTCCTCCTCCCCCTCCTTCCCCTCCTCCTCTTCTTCTTCCTCCCCCTCCTCTGCTTTTCCTCTATATATAGAATGTCACACAAGCCTAATTACATTTTATTCTTTGGGAATTATTTGATTCTTTGTTTTATATCAGGTCTGAAGATGGGATTTATAAGTTTTCATATTGTGCAATTGAATATGGTTGCCAGAAGAGGATGTGGTATGGTGTGATATTTTGTCTCTCTTGAACTCTAGGTAAAGAGGCTTCCACCATGTCCTCTGCCAGGGCATCCATTGCCATGGAGCCTGTTGACAGGAAGCCAAATATTGGGTCAAAGCATTTGGCCTATAGTTTATGATTGTAATTCAGAGAAAATGCTGCCAGGGAAATGCAGTCCTTTTTATTACCTTGCTCTCTGTCTTTAGGGATTAGCACCAACTCAAATTAGTCCTCTGTAAATTTTCACACTTCCCCTCTAGGTACTTCCCTGGAGCTGTTTTAGTTACTAACAAAAAATAAGAATGATAGTTCTCAGTAATTAGCTTTCTAGAGAGAATGATCACAGCTATTAAATCCAAACTATACAAATGTGAATTCCTAATCTAATGAATGAGCCTCTCTACAGCTTCACTGAAGTCCTGGTCTTACGGCTGCAGGTTGTTAATTAACTAATAAGGCTGGTGGATGCTGTTTTGATTCCCACTGTTGTGCATACATCATGCTAGGTTTGTAAGAGTTATTAAAAACAGTAAAACTATTAAATACATGTTAATGATCATCTTCCTCCATTCCAGAGATTGTACCATCATTACAACAGCTCCCCCAAGTGGCTGGACCCAACTAATAAGAGTGAGGAAAAGGAGCCCTGCATATTCCTGCCAGGCAGTTCTAAGCCTGGCAGTTATTCCTGAAACAGGTTACTTAATGTTTGGGTTTGAAGATGTAGATCCATTTGCACAGTGCATGGATATCATTTGTGAAGCACTGGCTTCTAACCAGGGCACCATATAAACTGCATGTGATGGCTCACTTAAATGTCACCTTTCAGCAAATTAGAATAATCTGATTTGGGAAGATGAAGAATTGTCCTGGTTGCCTGGACTGATGTGTGAAGACCCACCCTGGGTGTTGGTGGCTCCTTTTGGTAGCATTCCAGAACCAAAAAGAGCAAGGCAGAATGAAGATCACTCTGGTTTTGCCCACTTGGCCTTGTCTTTTGCCTGCTTGGACTTCTCTCTTGTTGCCAACCTGAGTTAGACAGCCTCCCTTCATTGACTAAGAACCAGATACTCCCCAGCAAACTTCCAGGAAATTTTGGTATTAAATTTGGACTACTGAGCACCCAGCCTTAGGGATAGAGCAACTATTGGGTCCTCAAGCTCTAAGTGTGAGACCATTATAGTTATTATTTTATTGTTAGCTGGTTTAATAAATTTTTTTAAATATACATATTTGTCCGAATTTTTTCTGTCTCTCCAGAGAAGCATGAATAATACTCAGGAGCTGGTAGCACACATCTTCTATGTCAGCATTTAAGAAGGAGATTCATATGTTCAAGGTCATTCTGGTGTTCACAGTGAATTCAAGGCTAACCTTGGCTACATGAGACTATGTTTAAAAAAAAGGTGGCTGATTAAAAATTGCAGAAAGATTTAATTAAAAGATAATCTAAGTATATAAGATAAAGTTGATATATAATGTGATTGTTTTGTGTAGGCTTAAACAAGTTATTTTTGTTGCTTGAGAATTTTTAATCCATGCATACGATGCTTTGATAAAATACATCTACCCTCTTCTCTCCCTTCTAATACTCCACTAAACATCCCAACTCTTTAGCTTTCCAACTTTATGTGCTATTATTTAAAAACTCATTGAAGATTTGGAGCTAGTGACCACAGATAAAAGAGAACATGTGGTGCTTGCCTTTCTTGGTCTGGCTTACCTCGTTTTGTCATGATCTTCTCTAGGTTCACTCAGTTAACCAGAAGTTTTCTTTTTCTTTGCAGCTGAATAGTATCCCATCATGTATAAATATACAACATTTTTATTATCCTTTCACATGTTAAAGGACATTTAGGTTGTTTCTATTTCCTGGCTATTGTTAGCAGGGCAACAATGAACTCTGCTGAGCAAGCATCTGTGGAGTGGGATGTTGAGATCTTTGGGACTCTGCCAAGGACTGTGTAGCTGGGTCATATACTAGATTTATTTTTAGTTCTTTGAGGATTCTCAATACTGATTTCCAGAATGGCTGTGTCAATTTACATTTCTACCAACAGTGAATGAAAGTTCCTCTTTCTCTCAAACCTCACTATCTTTATTATCAGTTATTTTGTGGATATTAGTCATTTGACTAAGGTGAGATGAAATCTCAAAAGTGTTTTAACTTGCACTTCTGTAATTTCTAAGGATGATGAACCATTTAGTGGCCATTTTGTTTGTTTGTTTCTTCTATTGGGAACTTTATGCCCTGCCCTGCAGCCCATTTTTTTTTTAATCAGGACCACTCATTTCCTTGGCTCTTGGTTTTTGAGTTATTTGTGTATTCTGGATATCAATTCTTTTGTTAGATGTGTAACTGACAGTGATTATCTGCCATTCTGTTAGTTTCTTCTTCATTTGATAGTTTCATTTGCTGTACAGAAGCTTTTTAGATTTATGAAGTTCTAGTTGCTAATTGATGGTTTTAATTCCATGGCAAATGGAGTCTTGTTCAGAAAGGCCTTCCCTACACCTATATGTTATAGAATAAAATCAGAGAAGTATAAAGGAGCCATAGTTGTGTGTGTGTGGGGTGGTAGTTAAGAGGGGATTGGCAGGTATAGGTGGTATGAAGTAGGAAATAGAATAACAGAGATGGGATCCAATTGCAGTGGAGAAAGGGAAGTCAATATAGAAGGAGAAGGAGAATGAAGGGACAAATAACACCAAGATTGTTTAGTAGTGCCTCAAGAAATCCTAATATATTATATCTACCTAAACTATATCTGCCTGTCTGTCTCTCTATCATCTTTTTTTAATTTTAATTTTACTAATTTATTCAGATTACAACTCAATTGTTATCCCATCACCTGTATTCTCCCAATCCTCCCTCCTTTCTGCTTTCACCCTATTCCTCTCCCCTAGGTCTTCAGGGATGCTCAATCACTTGGAATGGCAATATACTTCACAAGAAACAAGCAACCAAACCAAAACAAAACCCCAATGCTAAGCATGGGAACATTTGTTTGTAATTGTTGGTAAGCTACCAAGTAGGGGAGCAATGAAAAAGTTCTACTCAGCTTCAACATCTATGAACCACAGCAACTACCAGCACAGCAAGGCATACATAAAGGTACAATCACTGGCACTCACAAATAATGGCAACCAGTAGCTGTCTAATCGGACTTTAGGTCCACTTAAAAGGAGGGAAATAATGTCAGCTGTCAAAATTTAGGCAGGTTCTTGGGGCTAGTGATGCCATGGACCTTAAAAAGGAATCTGCCATGGTCACGTTGCGGGAGCTGCATAATTTCTTATTTCATTCTCATTCTAAATCATCGTTTTTTTGTTTTGTTTTGTTTTTTGTTTTTTTGTTTTTTTTCTGAGACAGGGTTTCTCTGTGTAGCCTTGGCTCCTTGGCTGTCCTGGACTTGCTTTGTAGACCAGGCTGGCCTCGAACTCACATCGATCCGCCTGCCTTTGCCTCCTAAGTGCTGTGATTAAAGGCATGTGCCACCACGTCAGGCTTCTAAATCATCCTTACACTCACAAATAAGTTTAAGTATCACTATTCACCAAAGAAACCATTATTTACAAGTGGAGACCATTACAGAAAACCACAGGTGGAAACAATGCAGATTCCCAACAAATTGTGGACAGCCCAGCCTTAATGGATACATCTGTATCAAAACCTCTGAATTTATGCCTCTGGGTTCAAAAGGTAATACGAGCCAGACTATTAGGAAGTCTACTCTGAAAAAGTCCTTCCTATATAACCAGACCAGAACAATGGCATCATGAATGAACATGGTAAGGTGGAGGGTGGAAATTTTTCTGGAGCCTTACCATTCAACAAGGAGTGACATGCAACTAATAACTTCTGGGGCAATGAGAATTAACCTTTCTCAGAGATGAGCTCCTATATTGGTTCTCCAATGTAGAGCAGTCAGCCTTGAAATCATACACACACACAAACAACAATATGGACTCAGAAGGTTATACTTTGCATACACACAGGCGTGCGTGCACACACACACACACACACACACACACACACACACACACACACTCATATATATGCATGTAACAAAGCAATAAAGGAAAAAGAAGTTAGCAACTTGAGAGTTGGGGCACCTGGGAGGGATTTGAGGAAGAGCAGCTGGGGGAGGGCCACAGGGGGGAAGTGGAAGGGGGAAGTTATGTAATTATAGTTCAATTAAAAACATTTTTAAAACTCTGTTGATCCCATTTAATGTTGAAAGTATACTCGTGATATAGGACCATCTATGGGATTCCAGTTAGTTCTCCTGTACCAAATCCTTGAAGAAGACTGATTCTTTCTTCCCCAGCCAAGGTCAACTGTAAATAGCTCCTCAGCAAGGGTAAGACTTCTTGACATTCTTCACCATCCATGTTGGGATTTTGTCTGGTTTGATCTTGTACAGATTTGTACCTGTAGTCATGGCTGCTGTGAGTCATTGCCGTGTATGCAATGGACCTGTCATGTTCGGAAAATACTGTATTGTTGCACCTCTGGCTCTTACACCCTTTCTACTCCATTTTCCAAGATGATCCTTGAGCCTTGGGGGGAAGAGTATGATACTGATATTCCATCTAGCACCGACAACTCCCAGCTGGTGAAAAGCTGTTTGAGGTTAGACATGACAAGACATTCAGAATGGCTGTCCAGAAAGGTTCAAAAAGTGGAATGGTGAAATTATTCGCCCAGGCTGAAAGATTTGAAGCTTGGTTCAGCAACATGAAAGTTTGGACTGTTATTCTACAGATTGCCACAGATTTTTCAAAAGACCTGAAGTGTGGAAATGGTGTGATCAGTTTTCAAATTGAGAAATATAATTTTGGTGACAGCTTCATGAATTCATTTGGTGAAGAGAAGACCAAATCAGGGGTAGAAACTTAATGTCAAACCCTCTTGTTTTTTTGGAAGATTCTAGGCTCAATTTTTGGCTCAGAAAGTAAGCTCACTATTTACAGAGAAAGCCAGACTAGTTGTGGCAACTTCTTAGAAAACATTATCCCCAGTGCTGGGTGAGTCTCTGCAATGCAAAATAGAAAATTGCGGCAACTCTTTGAATTGTGAAGGGAAAGACAAACTGACCTGAAGTATTATAATAAAGAATTCACTATAGGCTATATGGGGGTCACTGAGCAGCAGGTTCCCCCACTGCACAAGCAGTCACATTTAGTTTATCTGGCTGTGTCATAGGCCTTAGACTTTGATGACCTCAACAACCTGTTATTCTTTTTTCTATGAAATCTTGATGGATCAGACAGTTATTACTGAATAAGACAAAATGTAACTGTATAAAACACTGTATTCCACAAAGGAAAGTTTTAGCTGAGAAATAGTTCAGTGGTTCAGAGCACCTGCTGTCTTCCAGAGGATGTGGGTTTGCTCCTCGTACCCACATCAGGTGGCTCACAGTGGGCTAATAACTCTAGCTTCAGGAGATCTAAAACCCTCTTCTGGCCTCTGTGGGCACCTGCATGAACATAGCATTTGCTCACATAAACACACACATATACACATAAATAAAAATAAATCTAAAAGCATAGGGCGGCATGAAACAAGGAGAGGAATTTCTCTCCATCTCTCCATCTCTGTCTGTATTCCTTCCTTCCTTCCTTCCTTCCTTCCTTCCTTCCTTCCTTCCTTCCTTCCTTCCTTCCTTCCTTTCTATCTTTCTTATTTTTGAATCATGTAGCTCTAACTCATTATATAGACCAGACTAGCCTTGAAATCACAGAGATCCAATTGCGTCTGTCTCCTGTGTTCTGGGAATAAAGGCACACACCACCATGCCCATCAAAAATTTCTATGAATTTAAAATCTCTTCCTCCATATGGAACGTGGGATTACTACTCTCAATATAGTAGACATAATGTGTGTTTGATATCTTTTGAGAAACGTGATAGTGTTTAAGAAACTTGGTTCTTCTGCTTTCATTTTCACTTCACCTTATGTCATCTGCTTTTTTGACTTTACGAATTTCCATTTCCTGTGAGTCATTAACGAGTGGGAAAGTCAGAAATGAAGTAACAACCTGATCCAGAGCCATAACCGTATCAAATATTCTTATTACTCCAACATGACAAATAACATTATCTTGTAGTATGTGTGTGTCTCTGTGTGTGTCTGTGTGTGTGTGTCCCCTTGCCCATGTACCTGCATATGGAAGGCAGAGGTCAATGTCAGATGTCTCCTTCCATGGATATATGCTGTATTTTGTAAGACAGGCTCTCTCACTGAACCTTGCGCTCATTGATTTGGCTAGATTATCTGGCCAGGAAGCCTTGGGAACCACTTATCTCTATTTCTCAACGTTGGGGTTACAGATGTACCCCATTGATCCTTGCTTTCATGAAGATGTTAGGAGCCAAATTCAGGTCCTCATGCTTGCCCAGGAAGCATTTTGCCCACTGAACCATATCCTCAGCTCCCAAAATGTGATTTGATGGTTGATATTTATTCATATTGCATGTGTATTCAGCAGCTTCCCAGGGCTGCCGAAAGTAGATTGAATATTCAGCTGAAAAGAAACTCATTGTGGACACAGGCTGTCTTCCCTCAGTGATTTGTCATGTGCCAGAGGTTTCCCAGCTGGAATAGGTGTGTGGCCAGAATCGATCTCTGCTATTATTGTTGATGGAAGCCATCACTTGGCCTTTGCTAGTACATCTTCCTGCGACTCTCTGGGTTCTGATCTGTGGCTGCTTTCTATCATTTCATATTTGCTGTGTCCTCCATCAAACTAATATGCCGGCTGTTTATTATGCATGACCTGCTCCAGAGTGTGACTGACAGATAACTGCTGCATTTTAAGTCTTGTGCGAGATTCTCAGTCTGATGCCAGCCTCTCCATTATATTCCATAAAAATGTTTCTTGTTATGCATTATCGGAAGTGAAAGTAAGTTGTTTTAGGGCCAGCGCCAACTTGAACCCTGTAAAGCTGAGGTGTTCGAAGGTGATGAGATACTGTCTGCAAAAAGATGCAATTAAGGGCAAAATAGGACAAATCTTCATAATCCTCCATGGACTATGGCCATGGAACATCTTCTGTGTCATATGGGATGCACTGTGAGCTGCACTAGTCATTTTATGTGAGACTGTAAGACTGATAAAAGGAAATGTATGGCAGAATACTCACATTACACTTTTTTAAAATCATTAAAAATTAAATTATTCTTTTAGTTACACAACTTACCATTTATTAAGCATACTAATGACTTTTCCATTACTATGACCAAAATATAAAAAAAACTAAAAAAGGAAAGATTTATTTCTGCTTAAAGTTTCAGAAGCTTCAGGTCATGGAGAAGGGGAAAACATGGCACAGCAGCATGGCTGAGCTCATGTGGCAGGAGTGTATGGTAGAGGCTGTTTACATGCCAGCGTACCAGAAAGCAGAGCACATGACAAAAATCAAGGGCTAGATAGATCTTCAAAGGCTTCTCCCTGGACCCTAGCCATCTGCCAACCTGACTCCAACTTCTATAGCCCTTCACGATAGCACCACTTACTGTAGAGTAGATGTTGAAAACAGCCTATTCAGGACTTTTCAGATTCAAATCATAACATATGTTTATGTACAGAGACTTGCTGTTATAAACATTGCTAAATTAAGATGGAGTCACTTTTGTCAAGCTCTTGCAAATTGGAGGGAGAGCCTTCATACATGGTTTGCTTCTTAAGAGAAAAACATAATTTTTTCCAAACCACAGTTTACTACAGAGAAACATGAGGAAAACCTGAAGTAGAAGGACACCTAGATGTTTGCATAAGAAAACTCTGCTTTGCCTCACAAGACAGCTGCCAGTATTCTATGACATGGGCTCTACCCATCAGTTGCTGCCCCTCATTAACTGGAGCTGGCAAGCTCAAGAAAAACATGGATACACGAGAGCACCTTTCAAGCAACTTACCTCTTTCTCAGTAATGCTCCCCCATTTCTTGCTGTTTTTTGGTCATCCTGAGACCACCTCAGTCTGAGCACATGTCCTGAAATGAGTTCTTACCTTATTTTATATTATTGATATGTAAAATTTTTGCTCAGAGATTTATCTTTGTATATTTATTTAATATTGATGCCATTTGCACAGATTGAACAAACTGTGTCATTGGTTCTCTACTAATCTTTTTTCTTTTTTTATTAAAAATAGATTTTTTCATACAATATATTCTCATTAGTTTCCCTCCCTCCCCTCCTCTCAGGAAATCCTACACCCTTTCTTTCTTTCTCTTATTAAATAACAGACAGGTATCTAAGAAAAAGAAAAAAAGATAAAATAAAAAAGCCTGAATAGAACAAACCAAATAAACAAACAAACAAAAAAATAAAGCCAAAAAAGAAAAAAAAAAAAAAAAAAGAACAAGAAACACAGATGCAGATACACACATATTTTATACACAAAAACCCCATAAAATAACTAAAAACCATAATAAATAAGCAAAAGACTTGTAATGCTAAGGAAAAAACAGACAAAGAAACAGACACCAAACAACCAAACAAATACTCAAAAGATACCAATAATTTTTCAATAATTTTGTTTTGTGTTGGACATCAACTCCTGGGCATGGGGCCAGTGTGGTATGTATCCCCAGTGAGACTCCATAGGAAAAAACAATTTTTCCTTTGCAAGTAGTTATCAATTGGCCATAGCTTCTGGGTTAGGATGGGGGGATATGTGTCCACTTCCCCTATCAGCGCTGGAACCCACAGGCTTTTTTTTTTTTTACACAGGGTCCCCACTATAACAATGTATTGATACCCCAGCCCCAGAGGAAATAAGTTCTGAAAGATAGTGTGTCTTTCTGGCTCTTCCACAGCAGTTTATGGTAGATGAATGAAAGTCCAGGTCTGTTTGGTGGCAATGCCTGTGACTTTTTAATGACCCGTCTTGTTTTCTCAGCCAAATGACTGACCTAGAAATGCTCTTTCTTAAGCTAGTCCCAGGGACCTTAGAGACAGTTGACAGGCCGTCGATTTACTTATTGAAGTCCAGGGTTCAGTCATTAACAATTCGGAAGCAGAGTGCATTATGGTTTATTGTGTACTAAGAGTATATTAGCCAGCATGCAATTTAAAACAAATTTATAAAAATCTAATTATTTATTGGAGGGAAAATATACAGAACACAATCTGATATCTATAAGCTTAATGTAGTCCAATAAATATATTAATTGATGGGTTAAGTATTGCTTCATCTCTCCTGACCTTACCTTGAACTCTTGATCATATTTTATTTACTCAATACTGTTCATCAGCTTAGGAGAGGATCTTTGGAGACTGGCTCCGAGATTAAGAATGGAGTACTTGGCTTATTAATTGGGAGAGCCTGGACTCTGAGATTCTGAGGGTAGAACGTATTGCCTATGTGATATAGTTGGGAAAATATGCTGTATACAGGAGGCAGTTTTCTAAGATACAAATGGACAAAGATTCTATGTGATGACAGAGTAAAATAGATGAGGAGTCTAGTGCATGGTTAAAAGGTCCTGGTGGAGGGGCTAATGTGTTTTACGGCTTTCTGGGGGTAAATATTTGTTTGTTTGTGTTTTAAAAATTTATTTCTATGAGCCAGGGTTTTCATGTAGAACATGCGCTTTTACTACAGAGAAACATGAGGAAAACCTGAAGTAGAAGGACACCTAGATGTTTGCATAAGAAAACTCTGCTTTGCCTCACAAGACAGCTGCCAGTATTCTATGACATGGGCTCTACCCATCAGTTGCTGCCCCTCATTAACCGGAGCTGGCAAGCTCAAGAAAAACATGGATACACGAGAGCACCTAACTATGTAGTAAGAACCTTCAATTATTAATTCTCTGACCTCCACTCTGCAATGAGTAATCAGAGCTGACTCCTATCTGACTTCAGGGCCTGAATTTTGATGGAGGAGTGATGACCCATCCTTTTTTTGGGGGCTAAGTGGAATGCTCTTGAGCTTCATGGGTTTGGGGTTTTCCATGGACAGATTTGTTTGTTTGTTTGATTTTGTTTTTGTTAAAGTCCAGTTCTATTATTCAGGCATTCCCAGAACTTGCTTTGTGGTGCAGGCTGGCCCCCAGACTTGCAGTGTTTCACCAGCCTCAGTGTTAGGATTATAACCTTGAGACACCACCTCTTGCTCGTCCACGGTAGGTTTTATGCAGGACTGGGAGGTACAGTAGTTTGTGGAACTCACAAGCTCACAGTCTGCTCAGGTTTCCAGCCTTGACAGTCTGTGAGGGTCACATCCCCAGCATTAAGAATAAGAAAATAAGAAATAAAAAAATAAAAAAACTGTAATTAAATCATATGTGCCTCTGAATGTAGTGCTACTCCGCATGTCTGTAATCTCAGCACTCTAGGAGGCAGAGTCAGGCCAACCCACTTCCCCCCAACCCCAAAAATCACGTTTGCCATCTTGTGGAATGGGAGCTAAAGATGGAAATCCAGGCTTGGTTACATAATAGAGACATTTCTTCCCTGCCAAAGCTTGAATTCTCTGAAAGATGTAGACAGTCTGGTCCTCAAATCCCTTAAACTGTGAAGGAAGGAGTGCTCTAATTAGCGTAACTATAGTTAATGCTGATAGTGTGCAGAAGTTCTTCTAATTCTGTGTGTGTGTGTGTGTGTGTGTGTGTGTGTGTGTGTGTGTGCTCATGTGAGGCAAACATCACAAAGCTAAAGCCCAACTCTGTGCTTATGTATTTGCTATTAAAGAATGTTTGATTTGACTTTTGTTCCCTATTATTTAAAAATAGTCTTGTGTAGGTCACCATGGATTATTGTGATACAGTGAAAACATTCCTTTTTCTGCCCTCATTGGCCCAGTAGGAACATTTCACAGTGGACATTCCATTCCCAGGGAACCATGACGCTTCCAGAAGACATAGCATTCTTAGGACCTTCTTTCTTTCCCTTTGGCCACTTGGCACTGTGTACTTGAGTTCCTTGGGCTCAGTGCTAGAATGCCTCTCTGCATGGGTCCTAGCAAACAGTTCTGGCAAGCTTTGCCTTTCTGCCCATTCCTCTTTCTTTGCTAAAAATCTCTTAGATTGCATTTCTAAAGCTAGCCATCAGGCTCTATTCCCTTACTTGGTCACTTTCTCCTCCTGAGACCGACCACCAAGGTCCAGCTATCAAAGTATTGAAGTCCAACAATCAAAAGACCACTTTTTGATGTCCTTAATTAACATGCCCAATCAAAACAAACCAACTCATCCTAACATGGGGTTTCCTCTTTCACCTTGATAAACTGTCATTTGCCTATTGGCCAGGTCTGTCTCCTATCTATTCAGATATAGTCCCTGTCCCTCCGAGAAAAATATCCCTCCTTGCTTCCCCTGTTCCCTCCCTGTTCTCCTTCATCCTCTATCTCATGTCTTTATCTATTATTTCATATTTTTCATTCCTCTGGGCAAATAAACTTCCATTGTGCAGAGAACGTGGCCTTGGGGTGTCTTCTGCTGATACCAACCCCTTTACTCTCTTTCTTCTTGCTTCTTTCCATAAGTGTTAGAGTCTATACCTATGACTTTAGCTTCATTTTTAATACATAATTTATTCATATTACAACCTGATTGTTATCCTCTCACTTGTATTTACCAGTTCCCACGTTCCCTCCCTCTTTCACTCCATCCCCCTCCCCTTGGCCTCTGACAGAAAGGAACCTTCTCCCTCACCATCTGATGACAGCCTATCAGGTCTCATCTGGATAGCCTGCTTCCCCTTCCATTGTGTGTCTCAGGGCCTCCCCACCAAGGGAAAATTATCAAATTGGGGGTACCAGAGTTCATGTCAGAGACAGTCCCCACTGTCCCCACAACTATGGAGAAACTTGGACAACCACTTTGGAAATCTATCTGGCACTTTTTTAGAAAATTGGGAATAGTGCCCAGCTATACCACTTCTGGGCATATATTGGAAAGATGCCCCACCATACAACAAGGACCTTTGCTCAACTAGGTTCATAGCAGCCTTATTTTTAGTAGCCAGAATCTTGAAACAGCTTCATATTTTAAATGATTGAATGATACATTTTCCTTCAAGCCTGATTTATTTGTTGACTTTTACCATCATACGTACATAATCTCAATCTGATTTCTCATTTTGTCAAGTCACAGGTAGGAAAGCATGCCAACAATGATGGTGTGTTTCCTACTCCTTGTCTTCCCCTTTTCAGAAGAAGGTTTTATCCCTCTTTCAAATCAGAAGACAGATAGGCAGTGGTGACACTAGTTTACATTTATATGATCCACAAGTTTTGTTTTCTTAGTTAAATATGCTACAATGTATTTCAATTTTAGTCTCCATGGTTACAGCCCATAAACATTAGCCTAAAAATGAGAAGCAAACAGGGACACGCGACTGTAGTTGCTCATGATTATTCTGGATATTTCATCCAACACATTGAGGAGGAAAAACAAATCACCACAGTGATTGTAAATATTGTTTTCTGAGAATGATTGTTTACATAGGAAAATACTTATAAATAATGACTCATAAGGGTATTTAGGAACAAAATAAATACACAGCTCCATGTTTTCATATAAGCCAGATGCAATTACCTTTGAGATGCTAATATCCATGAGAAAAAATTGAAGTCGCTTTGAATAGTTGGTTAAACTGTGTAATAACACTATAATTCAGTAGAAAAATAGAATAAAAGTGAAAAAATTCATTGTAATTTAAATAACTAGGAATATTCAGAGAAATCTTTTAAGTATAATTTATTCTAATTATTGTCATAATTATAATAAACTACAATTATAATCTTATTCTAAAATATATTTTCAAAGATACTAATTGTCCTTCTGTATATTTTTGTCACCTTATCAAAAGCCAGGGTCATTTGAGAAGAGGGAACTTAAATTGAGAAAATACTTCCATTTGATTGGCCCATAGGCAAGTCTGTGGGGCATTTTCTTGATTAATGACTCATGTAGGGTCCAGCCCACTATTGGCAGTGTCAGCAGGCGGTCGTTGGCTGTATAAGAAAGCAGGCTGAGCAAGCCATTGGGCCAATTGAGTCAGCAACATCCTTCATGGTCTGCTTCAGTTTCTGCCTCTAGGTTCCTGCTTCTGTTCTGGTATTCACTGCCCTCCAAGCAGACTGTGATCATGACATATTTTGCCCCCAGGTTCCTTTCCTGAGTCCATGCCTTGATGAAAGGTTTCATGATGAAGTGTAAGCTGTGAGATGAAATAAACCCTTTCCTTTCCAAGTTGCTTCTGGTCATTATGTTTTATCAAAGATACTCATAAATCAAAACACTGAAACACCATGAAACTGAGTACAGGAACATAAGAGCTGATAGTTTAATAGAATAATATACTTATTTGTGTATTTATACATGAGTATCTATTATCTATCATCTATGTATCTCTATCTATCATCTATCTATGTATATATCATCTATTATTTATCTATCATCTTTCTACCTGTTAATCATCTATCTAAATAGGTTTGTATATGATGGTTAATATCCATTGTTAACTTGCTAGAACTTAGACTCACCAATGAAAACACACCTCTGTATGAGGCTATAAGATTATTTCCCAGAAGGTGTCCTGAGCAGGGAAGACCCAACCTGAATGTAGCCAGCATTATCTCATGGGCTGGGCTCTTAAATTGAATAAGAAGGGACAAAAGAGAGAGAGAGAGAACTGAGCATCAAAATTCATTGCTATCTGATTCCTGACTGCAAGTGCCACCTAACTGGCTGTGCCATGTTCCCTGTGACTGGCTGCATCATAGACTTTGTATCACTGTGACTTTTTCACCAAGATGGAGTGGATTTTCCTGACTGGAAGCTCAGATGAAACCTTTTCTTCCTTAAGTTGATTTTCAAAAAAAAATTTATTTAAGTAATTTATTCAGATTACATGTCAATTGCCATCCCCTCACCTTAAGTTGCTTCTTGTCAGGTATTTTTGTCACAGCATTGTGAAAAGCAGCTAACATGACCCATCTATGCTGACAGTCAAGGGTCGGAACCACCTCTGAGCTTACTGTCAAAACAAATGTAGTACTGAAAATCAAGACACTGATTCTATGGAGGAGCTCACTCAAATTGTATCTGTGTATTCCTTAATTGTCTAAGCATGGCCTTCACTGATGCTATGCTGTACAATTTATGTGGGATTTATCACCATGAAAAGATTTTGATTGTTATAAGTTATTAAACAGAAATTTTCATTGCACTTATAATATCAGATCTTTTTTTTCTGTGATAAAATTAGCTCTCATCCTACTTAGACTTTCACTCCGGTTTCTTGAATGGATGGAGAGAATTGATTCATTACTGGAATGAAAGGGTTTTCACTTGAGCAGCTACAAGTGCTTTTATGAAGACTGATGTTATTTAACACGACAGAGTTCTGTTGCAGCTAATGGAGCCAACATTCTTAAGCTAATTGCTTCACTTGGTATAAGTGCACGAGAAAGCTTGGGACCAGAATGGGTAAACAAACCTACAGTAGAAGAACATCATTTACTTCAAACGATACAACGTATGTTGTGGGTTTCATAATGTAGGAATGAGTTCTGAGCCACTGTAACAGAGCTACCTGATAAACAACTGAAAAGAAGGGAAGATATTTTCAGGTCCTGGTTTCAGAGGGACTTCATTCTGCCATAGCAAGCAGGCTGTGGCTGGGTTGTTCCTATTTTTGATGTGAGGAATGAGGCTTGTTTGCATAACCAGAAACTAGACAGAACTAGTCTAAAACTACCTGCAAGTATAACTTTCAAAGGTCCACCTACAGTGGCTTAATTTCTGCAGCAAATCCCCAGCAGGCTCCACAGCCTTCAAAGTAGTGCCATTGAGTGTTCAGTGCCTAAGTCTGTGGAAGACATTGTACATGCAAATCACAACAGATATGGAGGCCCCTCCTCAAAGCCGATGTGCAAAGGTTGGTTGCCAGAGAACGGGAAGTATGAGTCATGAGGATCTTAACGAATGGACTAATACGTTGATAGATTCAAAGTATGACAACATTATTGGGAGAGGTGAAAAGTAGTAGGTGAGGCCTTGTCAGGAGAAGTAGGTTGCTGGACCACACCCTGGAAAGCTAGCACTTGGCCTTCCTCTTTGCTGTTGCCCCCCTCCTTCCTGATTGCCACAAGAGGAACAGCTCCTTTTAGCCTAAGTCCTGGAGTAACAGGTTCAATTAACTTGAAATGCATCCCATGACACTGAGATCTAAGTAAACCTTTCTTCCTTTTAAGATTTCCCTTTGGGTGTTTGTTATAACAGTAAAAAGGTTAGGTAATACAACATGTTCCGGAATCTTATATAAATGTACTGTCTGAAACTCTCGTCTGTTGGATTTATATCTTCCTCTTCAATCTCTTTATGTAATTTGAAATTCATCCATGGACTTTCTTTCGTTTGTGATGTGTTTGGTAATATCACTGCACACTTCACAGTACATAGTATTAATAAATGTCATTTTACTAGTTTCACAATCATTCTCAGAGATAGATATAGAGTAATTAAGTTTTTATTAAATGCTCAGTTTTATACTTTTGAAGTAATGGCTCTGAGCAGGGTTTATTGTAAACAAAAGTGACAAAAAACCCAGCAAACTGCACATTTGTGCCATTTGACAGAACTAAACCAGCGTAGCAAATGTGTTCAGACCACCCATTTTGTGGTCTACAGCAGGACTTCTCATTCATGATTTTTATACATGTCACATAGACCTAACCTATAATTTACCTGTTCTCTACTGACTATGATAGGCATCTGGTGGCTTTATATGTATCACAAGTATAGTTCAGGGGTCAATTAGTGGGTGGGTAACCTAGAGTTGTCAAAGGTGTCAACCTCCTTACTGGAGTAGAGTGAGCCTTTCGGGCTTGCCTGAAAAAGAGAAAGGAATCAATGCCAGGAGTTATTTTGGCTTTAAACGTGTTAAAATTCACATCAGAGATGTTGCTAACACACCAGTGAATCCATGGGAGGGTCTGGGAACTTATAATGGGAAGGTAAGAAATCCATGTACTGTAGGTGTTTATTAGATACTTGACAAAAATCAAATTATAGATGTTTCAATCTAGTCTTTGTCCATCTCTCTCTGCTTCCGAAAGTGAGCAGAGCAAGTGTGAACCATAACCATAGCCATTTTAGAATTAAAAGTAACGTTACCATGCATCTTGCAGTATCAAAAGAAATATTAATGGGGTATTATGACAGAACTCTGAAAATGAAATGACTGCCTTCCTAGAAAAATCACAATACACAGAAATTAATGTAAAAAGTAGAGAGAGTATGAATGGCTTGTAATGATCAACAAAGCTGAAAAAAAAAACTTTAAAACTTTAGACAGAAATGTTCCTCAATGGATTAATTATTGACTCCTATAATTTTCTGGAACAGAGCCTCAAGTATCAAAGTCTGGCCTCAATCTCACAAGTTAGCCAAAGATAGCCTTGAGTTTCTGATCCTTCTATTTTTATCCCTCAGGTCTTTAGATGATAAGCCTGTGACATCATGCTTGATTTACACGGTGCTACAGATTGAGCCCAGAGCTTTGTGCATGCTAGGTAAGCACTCTTTTTACATGAGCCACTTCTCTGTCCCTCAAATTTTTCAGATAAAAATAATTTGAACACCCCACAAATTTTCAGTGAAAAGAAAGAGTCATGTCCTCATTTTGTCTCCTGATATTATCATGACATTGGTGACAAATCTCTGGAAGGATATAATGTGAACTACATATATTAGTAAGTATCTTCAATCCCCACAGATGAAAATATTCCCAATGAAACTTTAGCAAATCTATTATAGCAGCAAATGTAAAATGACCAAATCAAGAGTATGATAATAGTATGATGTTAAAGAAAGTTGACAAAAATCTAGTGAATTTATAGAGCAAAAGCAAACCACTTTTAATTTTATTAGGTAGATGATACTTACCAAAACCTGATATGTCTATTAAGTTAAAAAGTTCAATGCAAAGTTGGAATGCAATAGAACTTATTTTAGTACAAGTATTTGATAAATACCCATAGTGCATATCCAACACTTATTTATACTAAGTGTTGAAGTTCTACACAATTTTCCTGTGGATTGGGAAGCAAAACAAGTTTATTCACTACTACCTCTGCACACATAGTTTTCATGGAGGTCATGTAAGTAGAATAACAATAACGAAAATGAATAAATGAATAGCAAAACAATAACAAGATGTTTATATGCAGAATATGGCACTTAAAGATGGTATTGTTTTAATGATTCATTGACAATAAGACAGGTTACCTCCTGGCAACACCCAACCTACCTAAAAGAAGATGATGAGCATAAAAGAACCTCCTTATGGAGATGGCTTCAACTGTGTCAAACAAACCACTGGGCAAAATGCCTTCATTTCTGCCACAGACAAAATTCTGTCTAAAAAAATGGTAAGCTTGGATGCAGGCAGAGTTGACAGCCAATCTCTGCCAAGACAGGGTAAGCAAGTCTTCAACAATTCCAGCCTCACAAATATGTAGATCAGCTATATTGGGCCTGAAGACTGAAGATGATGCTTCAAGATTATAGAGAGTTTTGGATGACTGTTCAGGCAGCAAACTGTCTCTGCTATTTTTTCATGTTGGAAGATGCTAACCTGCACTTCCTGTTTACTCAGGTAAGTAATTTTATTCCTTCTCAGGTCTCTGAGGGATTGAAGACCAGACAGTTTAGTTTTACAATGAAGCTTGGTTGTTTAGGGGTTAAGATATTTTTATGATCTAGATAGATATTTTAAGTTGATAGAGAATTTTAGACTCACCAGGATAGGAAAGATGTTTTCTTCAAGATTGCCAAATACAAATAACCAAAACTCTATGAATGTAACATTTATATAATTCCTGATTGCTTTGTGGTTCTTCTTGCTGTATGTAGTTTATTATTTACATGTGTAATAATATAAATGTATATATAAAACAGAATTAATTTTAAAAATTTAAAAAGAAAAAATAATGTTTTTATTATTGGATAAGATATTGTATGTTAAATATTTAAAATGATCTACAGAAAATAATTTAATTAAGTAAATAATTTATTTATTTAACTGAAAAATGAACTGAAAAACTATACAGAAGTAATTACTGGTATATAAAGCAATAAACAGTAGCAGAATTTTAAGCCATGCATTAATTAAGATAACAAATTCATGGAAGCAAGTCAATAGAAGTAAGTGTAGAAATATACAATGGCTTCTGATGGTAAGAAAATAAATTTGCCAAAATGTTACTTTCCCTAACTTGAGCTATAGATTTAAATCAGTCCCATTAAAAAATCTGATAGAATTTCTTTTTTTGTGTATGCGATGTCAAAGGGTGATTGTGAAATTTATACGAACTACAAAATTTAGAAAAAAAATTCATGTTATTGTGAGTATAAATATGTCAATATGTACTGTGATAAAAGCACATGGGTGATCAGGGAGCACTGTCTAGTAATAGAACCTGCCATATTGAATTTATGCAAAATGAGTGTGTAAGTGAAAGGCTGGTGCTTTCAACAAATGGGGCTTGGCACTTGGCTATCTTTATGGTATGTTGTAGATCTTCTGACACATCTACTACAATAATCACTTCCAGATGGCTTATAGACTTATATATATTAATAAATCAGAAAAATATTGTGTAAGTTGTAAGGGGGATATCTACATGATCTCAGATAGAATTGAATTCATAAACATGGCATAAAAATCACTTACTAGAAGGAAAGAACTCATGAAGTTCATTTTATTAACATTAAGCACCTTTGTTCTTTTGATTTGCATTTTGAATAAAGTAAAAAGGCAAATTACAGAGTGGGGTGAACTTGCCACAATTTGAATCAGTGCACTCAGAATATATAAAGAATTCCTTCAAATTACTTAAAAAGCTAGTCAGTGGAAGAGAAAAATTGGTGAACTGATTTCAAAACTTAAGGAGACCCAAATGTCTAATGTGTACTTAAATTGGTATTTAAACTCTTTGGAAACAATGAAGAATGGGTGGGTACTTAAGAAGAAATATTTGGCTAATCCAATAGGAGCCAGTATTTTTTCTTCTAAAATTTTTTTTATTAATTAAACATTTTAAAAATATTTTACATATGCATTTATATTATCACAGGTATATACAATAAACTACCTATAGCCCTATAGCAAGAAGAATTATGACACAATCAGGAATTATATAAATGTTACATTCTTAGTGTTTTGGCTATTGGAGATAGTTTAAAAGTCTTGTAGAACCAATGGTAGAACGCAGAACAATAGCTGCATTCAAAAATCCAGTAGAAAGGAACACGGGCAGAAACATGTTGGAAAAATGTTTTGATTTTATTTAGCAAATGCAGATGTGCACAATCATAAATTCTTCACTCAGCAATTTGGCTTATTGTTGAAACGCATACTTATGAGCACTGTGACACTCTTGACAAGTCAGTGCTGATCAAAATGGCCCCAGATGGGATGCTGCCCGAACATCTATCCACATTAAAATGAATAGACAAATTGTTTATTCATTTAAGAAAATGACATTCAACAATAAAATGGGCAAACTGCTGCTATATATTCAGAATATGTAAATTCTAAAATGAAATAGTCCATAAAAGAAATTACAAAAACAGACAAAAGTAAACCATATAGTTTAGAAATTTTTCCTACATTGAAAAAAAAATATAGAAAAAGGGGGAGGGGAAATGGTGTTAGTAGTGGGGGAGAGATATGGCACCAAGTGGAGAGAGTAGGTTGCATTCAGCAAGATCCACTCAGGGGCATCATTCTGTGATGCTGGAAAAGCTCTGTATAGGCCGTGGCTGGGTTCAGACTGGGACCCACCTTATTTTAATTAAACTGTAGTCTATTGTGATTTGTTAAACTTGACTACAATGTTTTAGGCTCTCTGTGAACTTGAACTTACCACTTTACAAGGTTTCAGTGTGCATAAGACAAGGAAGGGATACAAAGAAAAGAGCTGTCAGGTCTAGAGGAAGAAGAGAATTAGGAAAGGTCCTCAGAGTCCTTGACTTATGATCAAGAAGTGGCTTAAGGAGCAATGGCGTCACCTATGTGCTTAATTCTAGTCACAAATGACATCTTGGTTATTCAAAATGTGTCACTGAGAGATTCAGTTTGCCTATGCCTGGGAGCACAGATGCTGTGGTAGATGCTGGTGATGAATACGGTGGTTAACAAAAGCAACCAAGGTGAAGACTGTGATGGCTATTTATGAACGTTAGCTCAATTGGCATGAGGAATGCTTTAGTGGCTGTAAAGCATGCCTCTGGATATGTTTGTGTGTGCTTTCCAGAGATGCTTAGATGGTTGGAACTATGAAGTAAATTCATCATGTGATGGCATTATCAGGAGCATGTGAAATATGTGAGGTAAGGCCTACTCGAAGGAAATACGTCAGTGCAATGTGTCACTGGGGGATTTGTCTCTTTCTATATTCTCTCTGTGCTTACTGTCTACCATGAAGAGGCTCCTAGTAACTTGATGTGAGTTCCTTCATCATACTTTTACTACCATGATGGACTGATCTTTCTAAAGCCATGATCTGAAATAAGTTAAAGTTGCTTAGGTCAGGTGACTTGGTCATAGCGATGGGCTGGAATGCTAACTAGCACAGATTTACAACAATGACTATAGATAAGTTATCTAGGTGGTGTCATTAAGTTATTTCACAAGTCTGGTTCACTTATTAGTTTTAACCCATTTATCTAACAAATAAATTTGAGCATTACCTATGGTGGCATGCTCTTCAAGAGCAGGCATGGACACAGTGGTGAGTAAGGCCAGTTCTTGCTGCATTAACTATGATTCACGTAGGATGGTTGTTGGCATCTGCTTGCTTTCCAGAGCAGTCTGAGTGGTGTGAGATTCCAGAACCACTATAGATGCTTGCCTCATTATCTTCTCTATAGTAAGTCAAACAAATTATGTTTTCAGATGTGAAGTCTGTTTGATTACATGTGTTTTCCTGAGGCCAATATATGCCACATTGGTCTTTGTCTTAGTCCACATTAGCACATTAGTCCCTACAGTGCTCAACTGAGCTTGGCCAATCTCTTTATTTTTAGGAAACAAGACAGCATTTACCTACCTTGGAAAGTACTTAGTGTCTCCGCTACATTGTGTTCTTTCTGATCTCAGCTTTTCCTCAGCAGCGTTCACTTGAACCACAGTGTGGAGGGCAGACACATTTGTAATCATTTTCCATATGAGACAATTTTAAAAATTAAGTGAAAGACTAAATGAAACCAAGATGAAACTAAGTTCTTGGTATGTCTTTTAAATGCCTGCTATTTTAAACTGTTGGCTTGAGATTAGAATTTTTTGCTCTTAAAAAGATAGAACATGTTTGAATTATTTTTATATAGAAAATTTTACCCACCAATAATAGAAAACATGTTGTATAGTGGATTTCACTGGGTTGAACTGAATAGGACCATAAGATGGAATTATTGAATATAAATTAATTTTGGTTTATTATATATGGGTATCTAGGTACCACATAAAGATATTTTGTTTATCTGGGCATGGTACATATCTATAATCCCAGCATTATAGAAGAGAAGACTGGGGCATCAGGACTTCAAAGCTAGCCTTGACCATGTTGCAAGATTTAGGCCAGCCTGGGTTACATGAAATTCTGCCTCAAAAAGAAAAAACTCAAGACAAACCATCACTACCATTACCACTGCATCAACCACCACCATTACATCTACCACCACCGTAGCCACGGCTACCACCACCGCAGCCACCACCGCCACCACCACCACCGCCACCACCACCACCACCACCATCACCACCACCGCCACCACCACCACCGCCACCACCACCACTACCACCACACAAACTCAAGACCTGAGGCTGGAGGATCAAAACAAGTTTGAGGTCAGTTTGTATACAATGAATTCTAGGTTATCCAGTGCTACCTAGAGAGAATCTGCCTTAACAAAACAAACAAACAAACAAACAAAACAAACAAACACAAACAGCCTAAAAAGATATTTTGGTACATATGTAATGTGTCTCCTATCATGTATAAGATTACAGTGGAACTGAAAAGTTTCTGCTTTTTAGTGGCAGGATGGCCACCATGATGTGATAGTTCATGTAGTGACTCTGGTATGTACAAAGCATCTGTGCTGCCAGTCCCGTAAAAGTATAGCATATGCAACAGCTCCATGCAGTGCCCAATGTTATGCTTTTATCATCATTTTAGAGTGCTTTCTTTCCATTTCTAAAAAATAATGTGTGCTATAAAACAGCATGCTCTGATATTTCCAGGAGTAGCTTCACTCATCCCACCCCATCACCACCCAAAACAGGGTCTCATGTAGTCCAGTTTGCCCTTAAATGTAGATTAGTATGACAATTTCTGATTCTGCTGCCTCTACTTCCTCAGTGCTAGGATTATAGGCATGCGCCACATCTGGTTTATGAGAGGTGGGGGATCACAAGCCTTGAGTTTCATGCATGCTAGGCAATCAATCTACCAGATAGGCAATCATTTTACCAGAGAGACAATTGCTCTACCAGATAGGTAATCATTCTATCAACTGATTTTTTTCCCCTTGTCTGCCTCCCACTCACCTTCCCTTTCTTTCCCCTCCCCTACCTCTTCCTTTTACTTCTTCTATCTTTCTCTTTATTTGCCTCTCCTTCAATGTCCTTTTTTTTTTTGCATCTCTTGATTTTACTGAGGGGTGATATTGACAAAGAAACACCATCTAAGTTTCTTTTCTTGTATTGCTCAGTGTCTGACCAGATGTGCGCAATAATTTTTTTAATTTAAAATCAGTGTTATATATTGTTTGCTTTTTAGTTTTATGAATTTTTTAAATAGAAAGTAGTATAACTCTTGAGCTTCTTGTCTGTTGAACTTTCTAGATGTTGACTGATAGAATAAATTACTCCTTGAGGTTTAATGAGATATTTGGCTCCCAAAGTTTATGAATAATCTTGTGAGACCACATATGTGAACTAGTAATGGAAACTTAGGAATGGTCTCTTTCATTAAGTTTGCTTTCTCTTAGAAATCTTTTAAAATATAGGTCTTTTCCCCTCATCCTTGTAGAAACATGCTGGTTAATGGAAAACTACTGACTGATCCTGTTACACACACACACACACACACACACACACACACACACACACACACACAGAGAGAGAGAGAGAGAGAGAGAGAGAGAGAGAGAGAGAGAGAGAGAAAGCAGTAAAGTGCAGTGCCTGTCCTTGGAGCCCCTGACTAGTTGTGGATTCAGGACCATGAACTGTTGCTGAGTGATAAATGCTATTAGAAAGGTTGTAATAAAATGCTGGCAAGGAAAATTGCAGGGAAATTAGCTGACACAGGAAGCAGAAATGAAGGGGGCTTCGCTATTGAAGTGACTTGAGCTGAAACTTGAAGACATTGTAGGCCTGGGTTCCTGAGGCCAAATGGGATGCATGGCTACCCTTTACTAGAAGTAAAAGTTATAAGGCACAGGATACAGGAGCGTTCAATTAGGTGAGTGCCAACTGAGAAGAACAGCGAAGTGTACAGGAACTGAGACTGGCAAGGTGGAAAGAATCCGAGTAATTAAGGACCTTATATATAATTTTAAAGATTTAAAATGATACTTGGGATCATGATACCCAGGGCCTTGTGTGCAGAAGGCAGGTACTTTATTCTGAGCTTTATCTTTAGACATGCTTTGACATTTCTTTATCATGAAAGTAGTATGCTACCGTAAAGCAATTTGGAATGAAGAAGTGGGGCATTGTCTTTGTTTGTTTGTTTTTGTATTTATTTATTTATTTACTTTATCTCAATCAGAGCCCCTTCACTCCTGTCCTCCTGGTCCCACCTTTCTTTCCTCTTCTCCCATTCCCAGTCCCTATTTCTCAGAAAAGGGGAGCTCCCACAACACAACCCAGCATATCAAGTTGCATTAGGAAAGTGATTGAAATGCAGGCAACAGGGGCCATATAAGAGACAGCCCCTACTCCCCTTACTGGAGGACACACATGACGGCTAAACTGCCCATTGCCTACATATGTATAGGGGGTCCAATCCATGCACTGTCCTTACTTGGTGCTTCAATCTCAGCAAACCCCCCACCTCGGCCAGGTTAGTTGACTCTGTTGGTCTTATGGTCTTATTGCCCCCTTCTGGTCCTTATATCTTATCCCCCCCTTTTCCATAAGGCCAAAAGTCAGGCATTTTCAACTGGTCTCATTGGAGGTGATTTAGAGCACAAAGGATCCCAGGGTAGAGCATGCTGAATGGGAAAGAATAGCATCTACAGGCAAGAATTCAAAAACTAACCTAAAAAAGTTAAATTAATCACATCTAAAATACTCATTTTATTCCAAATCACTGTGTGACTCAAATTTTCCTTGGAATGATTTCCAGGTTACTACAGCCTCAATTTTCCCTGCATGCCTAAAGTAAAAGCAGATTACTTAAGAGTGTTTCTGTGGAGGGTAGGATACCTGCAGATCTTTTCTTCTCTCTGTGTCCTACCCAGATCCAATTCCCCAGTCTCATCCCCAGCTCTGCAGCAGAACATCCTTGGCAGCCTCCCCTGCCCCCACCTGTTCCCATACCTGTGGATCCCACAGAGCTTCCCTTGTAACCTTCCTACCCCAACTCACTGCTTTGCCCATTCACCAATCCCACCAGGCACCCCTTTCCAACCCAAGGGCAGCTCCCCCACCCTGGGCAACAAGTAGGTTTCAGGCAGACTCACACTTCTCCTACTGCTCTTGAGATCAATTCCTCCAGTTTCTGAGCACTGTAGTAGATAACCTCCTGTGATCTCCCTGTTCTCTATAATCCCATCCCCAATGGATCACAAAGACTTTCTCTTCCAAACTTCCTTCCCCAGACTTATCCCAGTATCACAGCCTCCAACACCAATACACAATTCACTGTGAACACATTAGCTGAGCAGACCAGAAAAACAGGTATATTGAAAACTACAAGGGAAAAAGATCCAGTAACATATCAACATGACATAAGAATTACACCTGACTTCTTAGTGGAGAATTTAAAGACAGGAGGGTCTGGGCAGATGTGCTGCTGATTCTGAGAGACCACAGATGCCTGTCTAGTTTACTGTACCCAGCAAAACTTTTTAATCATTATAAATGTAGAAAATGAGATATTCTATGATAAAATCAAACTTAAAGAATATCAATCTGTGGAATCCAGGCCTACAGAAGGTGCTAGAAGGAAAACTACAACCTAAGGAGGTTAACAACACCTATGTAAAAAAGAAAATACTCTCACATCAAAAAAAAAAAAAATCAAAAGAAGGGACACACACACACACACACACACAATCACATGTATCTCTTACACACCACATTTACCAACACTACCAACAATAACAAAAACAGCAAAATAATAGGAATTAACAATAATTGGTTGGATGAAGTTATTTATATTTATTTTTTTTATTTTTTAATTTTATTAATTTATTCTTGTTACATCTCAATGGTTATCCCATCCCTTGTATCCTCCCATTCTTCCCTCCCTCCCATTTTCCCCTTATTCCCCTCCCCTATGACTGTTCCTGAGAGGGATTACCTCCCCCTGTATATGCTCATATATTTCTTAATCCAGCTATCACATAAATAATTAAAACTCTTTTATATTTGCTTATAAAGTTTTACAACACAATCTTGAACAGTTTAACTATGTTCTTTACCCTCTGTGCTATCTTGACTCCATCTTTGCCAAAATCCCCAAGTTACTTGCTTTTTAGTTCTTTCTTTGCTCCAACTGAATCCTTATCTCTCTTGCACCTCTGCCCATGGCTGAATTCTCCTGGCTAACCCCTACTTTTTCTTCTAACTCTTCTTCTGCTACCTGGGAGGAAGTCCATTCTTATTCTTTCCTCTGCTCAGTGATTGGCTGTAAGGTGCTTTATTGGCATACCAAGGGACAGTTGAGGAGCAGAGTTTATACAACATCAAGACAGGAGATTCTCAGAACAAGGATTGCAACCAGATACGGGTATACATAAATCAGTTTTTGAATTACTCAATAACATTTTGCCTACATTTGTCATTGATATCCCTCAATATAAATGGTCTCATTTTCCCAATAAAAGACACCGACTAACAGAATGCATATGAAAACAGAATCCTTTCTTCTTATGCATTCAATAAATGCTCCTCAATATCAAGAATAAGCATTACTTCAGTGTAAAAGGCTGAAAATGGGTATTACAAGCAAATGGACCAAAGAAGAAAGTTGGTGTAGCCATTTTAGTATCGAACAAAACAAACTTCAAAACAAAACTTATGAAAAGAGATAGGAAATTACACTAGATGCTTATGAAAGGATAATTCTACCAAGATGATATTACAGTTCTTATCTCTGTGCCCCGAACACAAGGGCAACCAAGTTTGTAAAAGAAACATTTCTATGTCTTAAGTCACATATTGGCTCTCACACACTGAGAGTGGGAGACTTCAATCTTCCAGTCTTTAATGGACAGGTCATCCAAACAAAATCTAAGCAGAGAAATACTGGAGCTAACAGATGTTATGAATAAAGTGAATATAGATCATTTCACCTAAATACAAAAGAAGATACCTTCTTTTCTGTACCAATTTCTCCAAAATTGACCAAGTACTTGGACACAAAGCAAGTTTCAGTACATTCAAGAAAATCAAAATAACTCCCTGTGTGCCATTAGACCACCAAGGATATAAAAAAAAAAAACAACTGAAAGCTTATGAACTTATTGAAACTGAATGGCTACTGAGTCAAGACAAAAATACACAAAGGAACCAAAAACTTTTTTAAACTCAATGAAAATGAATATACAGCATATGCATACTTATAAGACCCAATCAAAATGGGGTGAAGAGGAAAGTTAATAGCACTAAGCACCTATGTTTAAAAAATGGAGAAGTCTCTAGCAACTTAATGGCATACTTGAAGCTGTAGAGGAAAAAGAAGTAATTATACCCCAGAGAAAAAGACAGCAAAAAATAATCGAAATGAGGGCTGAAATCAATAAAACAGAAACAAAGAGAACAATAAAAAGAATCAGTGAAACAAAGATACAGTTCTTTGAGAAAATCAATTAGACAAACCCTTATCCAAATTAACTAATAGGCAGAGAGAGAATATCCAATTAACAAAATAAAAAATAAAGAGGGAAGAGACACAGCAATAGACACCAAGGAAATACAAAGAGTCTCAAGGACATACTTTAAAAACCTCTATCATATTGGAAAATCAAAAGAAATGGATAGGTACCACTTACCAAAGTTAAATCAAGATTATATAAACAATATCAGTAGACCTATCATCTAGTGAAATAGAAGCAGTCCTTAAAAGTCTCCCAAACCAACCAAGCAAGAAACAGCTCAGGGCCAAATACATATTTATCACCCTGTACAAAACTCAAATCCAAGTAAATCAAAGATGTCAACTAAAACCAGATACACTGAACCTGAGAAGAGAAAATGGGAAATAGATTTGAATGCATTGGCACAGGAAAGAACTTATGAACAGAGCAACAATAGTGCAGGCACTAAAGTCAACAATTTATAAATTTGACATCATGAAACTGAAAAGCTTCTATAAGGCAAAATACGCCATCAATTAGACTTACGCCTTCTGCAGATATGCAACAGTTGTGCAGTTTGTTCTTCGTGTGGGACTCCTAATAGCAGAAGCAGGGGCTGTCTCTGACTCTGTTGGTTGTCTTTGGGAACCTTATCTACCTACTGGGCTGCCTTACCTGGCCTCAGTAGGAGAAGATGAGCCAAGTCTTACTGCAACTTGATTCAGCAATGCTGGTTGATATCCATGGATGGGGCAGGGTTGCTCCTTTTTTTCTGAAGAGAAAGGGAGGAAGAGTGAATGGGTGAGGAGGGGAGGAGAGAGGAGGGACGGGTTGGGAAGAGAAGAGTCAGGGGAAACTGTGGTAATCAGGATGTAAAGTAAATAAATAGATAAATAAATAGATAAATATTTATACTATTGATAGAAAATTGGCATTGGAATATTTTGCTTAGGGGGGCTGAAGAGATGGCGTAGTGGTTAAGAGCATTGGCTGTTCTACCAGAGGACTTGGATTCAATTCCCAGCTGTCTACAACTCCAGTTCCAGGTGGTCTGACACTCTCACATAGTATACATGCAGGCAAAACACCAATGCACATAAAATAAAAATAAACAAATCTGTATAAATGTATATTGTGCTTGGGCTTATCCAAACATATATAATAAGTGCATAAAATATATTCAACAGTAAGAGTGTAAACTTCAATTTGAAGTTTCACTGCTTTACAATGGCTATTCTAACCCTACAGAACTTCAATGGGCTATATAGACTTGAGGTCTGGTTAATTTGAATCCATGATGCTTTATAAGTTTTAATAATGAAAATATTAGAAGTATTTTGCTTATAATACAAAACTATAGCCATCTTCCTGCAATTGCTAACACAATCTAGGGCCATGTCTGCACCATCCCCCTCCCCCAATGTACTTGGACAAAGTAGAAGAGAAAGTTCATGTTTTAAGAGAAGGGGGCAACTAGTTATATTCTCTGTTTCTTTTGCTGGGAAAAATTAGTTTATTATTTTTAAATGATTTATTTATTTACTTTTAAAGGTTTATTTATTTATTATGTATACAGTGCTCTCCCTGAGTGTATGCCTGCATGTGAGAAGAGGACATCATATCTCATTTTAGATCTTTGTGAGCCACCATGTTTTTGCTTGGAATTGAACTCAGGACTTTTGGATGAGAAGCCAGTCCTCCTAACCTCTGAGCCATCTCTCTAGCCCCAACAAATTAGTTTATATACTGAAGATATTAATGTGAAACTCCCTCTGCAACTACAAAATGATACGCTATATGATTTTAAGCATTGTTGAAACAGAGATAATAGCTACATAGATAATAAGCACATTAAGCATCCATCTTTTATGACTTACCTATTATGAGGTTCAGCTGACCTTTGAGGTGATACAGAATTAAATGGCAAGGTCAGCAGGAGGCTCGGAGTTGTCAGTGTGTGACTTCAGCGCAGTTCGATTTGTCTGTGTTGTTGCAGATGGAGCTGCCTTACAGTCAGAATGCATTTTTCTCCCCTCAGGGAAGTTGACTACCTTGGATTGTGCAGTCTGTCATTTTAAGGCATTACAAAGTCCTTTTCTAAATATTTATTATTATTCTTATCCTGAAATATTTTTTTATATGTTGACTTTAATGTGGTGTTTCAAAAGAGCTGAGTTTTCATCTCCATATATGAATATTCACTTACTGGTTTTTGAATAGATGTTTTTCCCCATTGTTCTTCATTGTTCCTTCTATGACTGCTCCAGGCAGCATAAACAGTTTCTTCTGAACTATATTATGCAGAAGATAGGCCACGTTCCTTCAGCTCGTTATTTACAAAATACAGAACATTTGAAAAGATAGTGTAGTGAGGCAGCTACTGGTTACTAATAACTTTAAAACCATCTGTGATTCCTGGACTGTATTTATTTTTTTCCTTGTGACTCTATTGTAAACCTTTTGCAGTATTCTCATTGTATGTACCATAAAATAAAGTATTTATTATGGAGAGAATATGTTATGTATTATATGGATACATTGCTTGTCTTAAAAAAAAATCTACGGCCTATAGGAAATGGTAGAATAGAAGGTAAGACATCTTCCAGGTCGAATGGATTTTGTGCACAGAAAGGATTCTGGAATAGAGCCAGATATGAGAGATTCATCTGGTAAGATGTGAGGGAGAAAGATGCATGGTACCTGAACAGAAGTAACCAGCTACATGCCAGAATGCAGCTTAGTATATATGGGTTAAGTTTTAAGCTAGTCATAGAAGAACCTAGCTATATGGCCTAGGTATTTGTAAGTATATTTTGAGTCTCATGAGTCACTATTTCAGGAGCCTGGGCCTGGGAGGAAAAAACACCACAATTTGCTGATAAAAAAATCTCCAAAAATAATCCAATTTAAGAATGAGGTAGAGATCTAATCAGAGAATTCTCAATAGAGGAATTTCAAATGGAAAACACATATTGCAATGTTAACATCCTTAGCCATCAGGGAAATGCAAATCAAAAACTACTTTGAGATTCCATCTTAAACCTGTCAAAATGGCTAAGATCAATAACACAAGTGACAGCTCATGTTGACAAGAATGTGGAGAAAGGATAATACTCCTCCTTTGCTGGTGGGAGTGTGAACTTGTACAGCCACTGTTGAAATCAATGTGGCATTTTCTTAGAATGTTGTGACTTGATCTCCCTCAAGATGTATTTATACCACTCCTGGGCATATACCCAAAGGACACTCCATCCTACCACAAGGATACTTGCTCAACCATGTTCATTGTGGCTTTATTAGTAATAACTAAAGATGTCCATCAAGAGAAAAATGGATGCAAAAATGTGATACATTTTCACAATGCTGTTAAAAGAAATGATAGCATGAAATTTGCAGGCAAATAGATGGAGCCAGAAAAAACAATCATCCCTTGTAAGGTAAACAAGATCCAGAAATATAAATATGGTATGAATTCACTTATATTCGAATATTTGCAGTTAAGTCAATGATAACAAAACTGCAATCTATAGACATTAAGAGACTGCACAGAGAGGAGGAGTCTAATGGGAAAGCATGGTTCTCCCTTGGAGGGTGGAAGTGAATAGATTTTATGGGTGAACTTGGGGTGGGTGGGGATGGGAATGGGGTGATTAGGTGGCAGGGGAGATGGGGTAGAGGTAAACAGTATGGGGAGAGACAGCTGGAATTGAGGGACATTTGAGGGATAATATGAAAACTTAGTGTGGTAGAAACTTTCTAAAATATATGAAGGTGGTGCTAATAAGGTCCCCTAATTATGGGGGATATGGAGTCCCAACTGGCCAACTCTTATCACCAAATGAGCTTTCCAGCAACAGGACTAGGATGCATTCTATTGCGTTGTTGGCCAACGGGATCCCATAGAAATCCCCAAACATCCCAGGTTGTTGTTAAGGTAAAGAGTTTCTCTCTGAAAAGTGGCAGTGGGGCCCTTTTTCCAAGGAAAACACCGACACAATTCACTGAACAAAGAGAAATCCAGATGGTGCCTACATGAAGTCTTTACCTTTACATTCTAATCTCTTTTGTGTAGACAGGTACTTTGTAGGCTATCAAAAGAGAAACATGGACACCAACCCAGCCACAAAACCTTTGGCACACAATCTGTCCTGACTGCAAATATGCTATAGTAATGGTGGCACAGAACTTGTAGGAGTAGCCAACCAATGTCTTATTCAACTTAAGTCTCACTTGATGAGAAGGAAGCTACAAAACCTGAAGATGTCAGAACCCCTGGAACTGGAGTTACAGTTTTGAGTTACCATGTGGGTGCTGGGAACTGAATCTGGGTCCTCTAGAAGGGAAAGAAAGTCTAAATGGGACGTCTCTACCAAATACATCCCCTCAGAGCCCAGAGAATACAAGGAAAGAGGAGGTTGAGCCAGAGAGGATGGAGGACACTAGGAGGACAGGGCCCTTGGAATCAACTAAGCAAGGGGCACATGAGCTCACAGAGACTGAAGCAGCAAGCATGGGCCTACATGTGTCTGCACCAGGATCTCTACATATATTTTATAGCTATTGGCTTAGTATTTTTATGCGAGACTCTTGACTGTGAGAACAAGTAGGTTTCTGATGCTTGTGCCTACTTTTGGGACTATTTTTCTTCCATTGAGTTGCCATGTCCAACATCAATATGATGATATCTGCTTCATTTTATTATATTTTATTGTCATGTTTTGTTGTTATCTCTTAGAAGCCTATTCTTTTCTAACTAGCGAGGGAGAGGATCTGGAGGGAAGTAGAAGTTAGGAGGAGCTGAGAGGAATGGAGGGAGAGGAAATTATAGCTAGGATATATTGTATCAGAAAAGAACTTATTTTCAATAAGAGGGTGAAAAAGTGTATGAGTAAACATTTTTGATATTCTGTCAGTTATGTGCAATATGATAGGAACAGAGGCTGGATTTAAATTATACTGATAATGCAGCATAAGACTTGTGATACTCTAAACTCTTTTTCTCAATTCAGAATTGTATTTGATGGCTAGGGAAGGGTTAACAGTGATTTCGTAGATTATAGCAAGCATCTAATCAATCTTCCAGCGGGAAAACAGCATCATTTGATAAATGTCACTTGCTGAGTTAGAGTTAATGGAAGGAGAGTGAGAAGTTAAGTAATCCTTGAAAAAAAAAAAAGAGTCAAGAAATGTTCACTCATGTGCTTTCATGGCTTTAGATCGATTGGGAAACAGAAAACAAGAGTCTGGAACAGACTTCCAATGACCAGCTCTGACCCTTTCTTCTACTTGAGGAAACTATTAACAAAATTGACGATGATGCTTCAGGCTCAGAGACCTAAAACTGTTTGTTTTGAATGAGTATTCTTCTTTGATATTTCTCATTATAAAAAAACCACCAGGATTAGTTATCAAGTTATAAAGTAACAGCCCAGTGCATCAGAGTATCCACTTAAATCTGGAAAGACCCAAATGTGCACCATCTTATTTTGGATTAACACTTGACAGTGCTATCAGATAAAATTACAAGCTAGACTGCAATAGAAAGGCACCTTGTAATTAAGCCATTCTAATTGAATACTTTATCTTTTTTAATAGTTACCCATGCCTTCAGTTTATTAGCAAACATTATCTAACAAAGCACTCTTATTGTGTAGGCAGTTTGAGCAAAAGGAAAGCTGTTTCAGGGAATGGGTAAACAAAGAACTGAATCTGAAATACAGAGTTGTCATGTAGCGTCCAGACAAGTAAGGGCTGCTCCGTTGAGTAAGTGCTTAGTATCAGCTGTTTGCAAGCAGCACACATCACTCCTTGACTTTCAGAAGAAAAAGAAGCAGTCCTTGGCGTGTTTTACTTCCACATCAGAATCATTACACCAAAAGTAATTAACTCCCTAATGTTTGGGAATAAAATTATTTTCCTGTAGGTTGTGAGTCTATACTTGGGGCTTCATCCCAAGGTCAGTTTTGCCACCTTCGACTTGATTAGTATATTTGGAAAGGAGGCAGCTTAGTCCTTGGCTATGATTTGTTTCTTGAATCAATGCATGCAAAAACAATACTCATCTCTGAAGACTTGTGTCAACTTTCATCTACTAGAAAGATGGCATTCTAAAACAAACAGGAACCAAGATACCCATTTTGAGATGCTAAGTTAAAAACGAGGCTTGAGACATGTATTAGCTACTATTGCTGTGTGACAAAACTCAGTTTCTTAGGAAAACACACAATTTCAGATTCTGTGGGTTAGGAGACTGGGTGTGGCATAACTGGGTGTCTATGCCTTATGGTTTATGAAAAAATCTCAAATCCTGGTTGTAGCAGAAGGGGAAGACGTTTCAGGATTCAGGAAAGGATGCTCTATGCTCCCTCATGTGATTACTGATGTGGTTCAGTTCCTTGTGAGTTGTTAGGGGTCAGGACCTCAATTTTCTGCCACAAGAGGCTCTGGAATGGCAGCTCAAATTATGACCACTGTTTCTTTTAAGGAAAATGAGTAGCATGAGAGCGAAGAGGGAGGTTCCAGATGGAAGACATGGTTCCTTTGAAACCTAATCTCAACATTCCATCACTTTTGTGATTTTCTGTTTGCTTCAAATGTCACACAGTCTGGCTCCCACTCAAGGGGAGACAGTATCTTGACTAGGAAGGTACAGGAATCATTGGGGTGATATTATTGACAATGGACCGCTAAATGGAAAAGCCAGGGGAAAAAACGCAACAAATTGTTTTAAAAACATCATGTTTTAGTGTGACTCTTGCTTGGTATTGGTCATTGTGATCCTTTCTTGTATTTTGGGGATTTTTATGCCTTGGGACTTTTATTGTCTACTCCTTCGACATGCTAACCTAAAATTAGACTGGTGGTGTGATCTCAAGGCTGAGCACAACTGGCTGCAGCCTGTGTTCCTCTGACATAACAGATTTTTATTTAGAAAGCTCTCTAGATCTGTCCCAGACTGCTTGAACATTCATTATCAATTTTAAACATACAGGATGTGAATGTATTTAAGGCACCAGGAGGAAGAACTTGGAAGACATAGCTTCTGGCTTCCATGCCATAAGCACAGCTCTTAAAACCTTCTTTACAGAAGGATCATACACAAAGTGGAAAATATCTTGGATTTGCAGTCGCCAGGCTGTTGCATCTGTCTGATAAACATCAAGCTGCCATTATTTGTGAAGATTTTCCTCATTAGTTTTGGGTTATTAATTGCCAACTCCCATTCCTTTCTTTTGAGAAAGAGGATGTGCGTAAAATACATTTTGTAAATAAACATGCCAGTGGCATCTGCTTTGAGAATAAATACTGTTTTAGAAGTACAGATTTACTGTGTGTTCCAAATATCTACTATAATAAATACAGTCTGGTCAACAGTTTAATTAGTCCAGCAATTACTGAGACCAGACACTGTCAAGTCTAATGCCATGGCCTGGGATCATGGAGATGAGTTATACACACTCTTGCCCTTGGGGAGTTCTCAGTTCTCAGGGAGGGCAACCAGGTAAGCGACTAATAACAAGAAAATGTGATGAGTGATTCAAGAGAGCCACATGTAGGCTGTGAGAACAAGGCTAATTGTGGAGGAGATTCTGACCTGGCATCTTAGAACATGGTCCTCAGAGTCCATGGCATGTTCTGGAGAAGCATGTGTGCTTGTGGACTGGAAGATATTTTCTTCAAATTCCCTGTCATATACAGTGTGATGTTTATTTATGGTTGTCATCTTAATTGGATCTGGGCTGAATGAAGAGGCACACCTCTCAGAGCACCTGGGAGGGCATTTCCTGGATACTGAAGGGAGAAGACCCTCCACTTAATTGGGCTCTGCCATCTGGTGGAAGTACAGTGATAATGGGGTATGGGGGAAGGCATTACTGCTCTGCTGTCTGGTTCCTTTGCTCTTTTAGAAGAAGCGCATCTGCCCTGTTGCTACTACTGGACTGCCATCTTTTGCTACCATTGAAATACCCTTTCTTCATGATTGCAACAAGGCTATAGAGCAGCGATCCTCCAGCCCTTCAGTGAGAGACAGGGACTTCTCAGGCACCGGCCACTGTGCTGAGTAACTTCTCAGTTTCTCCTGTGTACAAACAGCCAGTCACTGTGCATCCTGGCTTGCTACAAACCTGTAGCCATCCTCCTGCCTCCACATTGCCTGCCTTCTTTTCTTCCTTCTTTCTTTCCCTCCCTCCTTCCCTCCCTTCCCCCTCCTCCCTCCCTCCATCCCTTCCTTCCTCCCCCTCCCCTTTCTTTATTTTTATTAAATGAATAGGAGTATTTACCTGCTTATATGTCTTTGCAGCACATATGTACCTGGTGCTAGTGGAGGGAGGAAGTTGGCACTGGATTTCTCAGGACTGGAGTCACAGATGGTTGTGAGCCTCTATGTGGGTGTTAGGAATCCAATCTGGGTCCTCTGGACGAACAGCCAGTGTTCTTAACCACCAAGCCATCTTCTCAACCCCTGTAGCCTATTTTTAAATGTAAAAAAAAGGGGAAAGTTCAAATTAAGTCCCTAACTTTTTATTTAAGGAATTTACTAGGAACACACCACACACACACACACACACACATGGGGGGATATAATAAACAATCTAAATGGTTGATTCAAAGGAGTGCAGTCTATCTTCTATTTTTTTTGTAGTAGAAAGGGGTTTCTGTAAAAACTTGAAGGCTCCATCCATCTCAATAACCTTTTCATCTTGTAAATTTGAAATTCTCTCCCCATTAAATAATAACTTCTTATTTCATCCTTTCCCCTGGTACTTGGGAGTCACCAATCTGCTCTCTGCCTAAATAATTTTGATCACTCAACTGCCTTATATAAGTGAAACCACTCATATTCATCTGTATAGTACCATGTGTCAAATTTCCTTCACATCTGAATAATTTTCCATTGTATGCATATGCCACATTTTACCCATCTATTAATTTGTTAATGGACATTTGGGATGCTTCCATAGGCTGGCTATTAAGGACAACATTGTCATAAATGTGAGTATGCACGTAAGTTTTCTAGACCCTGGTTTCAATTTGCTGGGTGTGCACTCAGACTTGAAATTGCTGGAACACACTATACCTCCGCTTTTAATTTCTTTCTCTTCTAGGGACTGAGCCCCGGTCTTGTAGGTATCAATCATTCTGTCTGTAGCACACTACTACACTTCATGCTATATTAATTAATTTATCTTTAAACTACCTGTTTTCTACAATGACCATGGCATTTTGCACCCCCACCCAAAGTGCAAGTACACAATTGAGCAATTTGAAATGTTGAACAATTTCCATAGGATCATCAGTGAGTTAGTGAGATTGTATTGTTTTGTTTTGGTGTGTGTGTGTGTGTGTGTGTGTGTGTGTGTGTGTGTGTGTGCATGTGTACACATTTGTGTGTGTGTGATTCTAGCCATTCAAGAATCTTACTTTTACTCTTGTATCATTCTCAATCTGGTAATAAAACCAATTAATCTAGTGTTTAAAATCCTGTGTGATAAATTATAAGGCTGAGGGTTTTAGAAAATAATATATTTATTTTTATTTCATTTATCAACCAAAAAGAAAACACTCATTAGTATAATGCTGGAGAACTCGTGGCTAACCTGTTTCTCTCCCAGTAAAATATGCTTTATTGGTAGCTCCAAGTCTACTTTACTGGTAGATTTTTTGGAGTCTAGGAAGTATGGTGTCCAGTGTTTCATATCTCTGGACAGAGGAGAGAGATATGAGCAGGGCAATGATCATTAATGTGCAATGAATGTTCTGAGATTTAGAGGAGTTATAATGACCAATAAGAGCAATTTGGTGGAGGATGTAGGCTTTGAGCAAACATCTAAGTAGAGTAGATAAAGAACTGGTATAAAGGACTGTGTTCTAGGTGGAGACAGGGCTTAGGGCAGCCAAGATGTTGGAGCATGGCAGGTATAGTAATTTATGTGGGGTGAAGTGGGAAATCAGCTAGCTATAAGGTTGGAAAGGTGGGCTGAGGCCAGATTATAAATGTTACAATGCTGGACTGAGAAACACAGTGTTAATTTCAAGTTAATGGCTCCCAGTTTGGGTACTTGGTATCTCTAGGAACTCTGAACTTGAAATTTTGATCCCTGTCTCTCAGCATACCATGTAGTTCAGAGATTAAATAGATAGTTTTCAAATGCACATAAGTTAATGTTACTATTATGCACGAATGATTTTACTTAGAAAATAAAGACTGATTCTGGTTGAATACTTCATAGTGATTTTTATCATGTTGTATCTTCAATTAAAGTGTTCTAATAGTAACAACTATCTTGTAATGCATAAAATTTGTTGATGTTCTGAAGTAGTTTCAATTTTTAAAAATTTTAAGAACTCTGTTTGTCCTAGTGAATGTTCTACAGCTCTGACAAAATATCTGAGACTGAAGGAATAGGCTTATGTTAATTCACACTTTCAGGGGCCAAGTTCCATGATCATCTGACTTTATTGTGTTGGGACCCAAGGTGAACCTAAGAATAATGGCAGACAAAATGTGACAGAGCAAAACTGCTCACCTCGTGACAAGAAGACAAGGGTATTATATACTCTCTAAAAGTCATCCTCAGGAAACTTTCCCACAATGAGGTCCCCATAACAATGTAGAATTTTCATCCCTCTCTAATAGTCCCATTATCCGTTAACCAAACTTTCAGGACTTGAAACTTTACTGAGATTATAGATTAAAACTATAACAGTATCCCAGGAGATATGAATTCCTTACAAGCTTTAGAGCTACATCTCAACATACAAATTAAAATGGTGTTTGAAAGGGAAAAAAATCTTGTGGTGGCCTGTAAACTTAAGAGCAGAGATATTACATACAACCCAAATATTGAGAACCTTTTAATGAACTGAGAACAAGTGGCTCCTAAGACATTGTTTGTAATTAGGTTTATAAAATGGTCTGCCAGGAGTGAATATGTTCTTCTCAGAACCATATACACTCTTGGATGTTCATTCTAGGTAGTGCAGTTGAGCTTCCTTTGCTTGTTGACACAGTTCTTACCTTTCTGGTAACATGGCACTAATATTTGTCGATGAAGAGTACTGGAGTAATATGGAGGAAGAAGGGGTTGATATTGCCAGCTCCAGTGTGGTAGTCTATCTACACTTCCTTGGAACAAATCAATCCTTTGAGGTCTAGCTCTTCTTGAATGATCAGCTTCTCTAGTATTTGGTAACTGGAGCATTGGTAGGTTCCCTTATTCAGTAAGCAATACTTAGTATTTCTTCTTTTCCTATACTTTGGGTAGTTTTTTAATAGAACGGTCAGTGAAGGAACATCCTGTGGACTCCAGAGGGAAGATTTGTAGCTAGTTCTCCTTGTATAATTAATATCTTAGAAGTTTTAGCTGCCAAATGATCTTTATCTAGATCCTCTCTAGTGAGGTCAGCTCTAATGGAGTGATGTTATTCCTGAGGAGTACTAGCTCAGTCCTAAGAAGAAGATTGTGTCACTCATTTTTTTTTTTTTGCTCGACTCTGGTGAGAAGTAAAAACCACATGGTAAAAGCATTTTGAAGGCTCCAAACACAATAGGTTTCTTGAATAACTCTCTGTAATTAGAAAGTAATAGGTTAATATTTTCTTTGAAATCTTTCCTGCAGTTGATAACATGATGGAAATGCTATTATATTTCAGTCATTCATTTATAAAAATAAAGCAATACTTACATTGCTATGGAAATCTATTTGGGTATAACACTTGGATTTTTATCATTAATGCATGTCTACAATCTCTTCAGGAAGGTTTTTAAAAATGTATATTTATTTGTTTTACTTTATGTGAATAAGTATGTTGTTTGTATGTCTATATGTATAACATATGCATGTCTAGTACCCATGAAGGTCAGAAGAAGGCATCATATTCCCTGCAACTGGAGTTACAAATTGCTGTGAGCCACAATTCAGGTGCTGAAAACTGAATCCAGATCCTTTGCAAGAACAAATGCTCTTAACTGCTGACACATTTCTCCAGCCCCTTCTTTTTTGGGGAAATTGTCTACACCAGGTTCTCTGAATATATGCCATGATTGCTAGCTTGAGGTCTTTGTAAAACTCCTACCAGTGTCTCTGACTCTTTTGCCTGCTCTTGGGACTCTTTTCTCCCTATTGGCTTGCCTTGTCAAGCCTCAGTATGAGAGATTTCTTGTTTGGTTGTTGTCTCTTGGAAGCCTATTATTTTCTGAAGAGAAATGGAAAGGGAGTGGATCTGGGAAAAGGGCAGTTGGAAGGAGTGGAGGGAGGGGAAACTGTGGTTTGGTTAGGATGTATTATATGAGAGAAGAATCTGTTTTCAACAACAAAGAAGAAAAGATTTATTTTTATATATCTATGTGTATGTCTGTGCGTCTGTGTGAGCATATGGCCATTTATGTGTGTATGTCAGCAGAGGCCAGTAGAGGGCATCAGGTTCCCTGGAGCAGGAAGTACAGGTGGCTGTGTTTTTGCCTTCCTTGGATGCTAGGAATTAAACTCGGGTCTTCCGGCAGAGCACCAATCACACTTATGGCTAAGCCAACTAACTATCTATAGCCCCTATTTTAGGAATTTCAGCTGCTGCATTTCATAGACTTGATGGTATTGAGACTTATGGTCTTGAAAAGAAGAGATATTTTAGGTTGACTTCATTTTGTTCAAGTACTCAATCTTAAAAAACATATTTGTCATGTATAGCTGAGATTTAGATAGAGGAACAAATAGTAGTATTTAATGTAAATATGAAAGTATATGTTAGTGGATAGGTGGGCAGGTAGTTGGCAACGGTAAACGCTACCTTTCTTTGTTATTTCAATGACTAAAAGTGCTCAGAAAGAAAACGAGTTAGCATCATTATACCTGCACAAAGAATACAATGTGGTCCAAGGCATTATATGTCATCCAATGTATAGTTAGCTGGTGTTTGTTCCTTGTCAAGATACTTTGTATAATAGTTCTTATATAATTAACACTCCTCCAGACACCCATAGTCTCTGAAAGGAGTATGAATGAACTTCAGAGTTCTAGAAAAATCTAAGGAATTCTTAAATAGATGTGCAAGAGCAGCAATTAACATAGGATTTGGAAACAGCTAACCTTGGGTTGTTGGGTTTGAAGAGAGAATGCTGGCGCTGTTACTAGTTACTACAGATCATGTCTCCCTGCTTTGCAGGCTTCTCTCCTCAGACCTGTATCTACAAGTATTGGGAGAGAAGTTCTCATTTTCCAACTTATTACTGTTAGGTTTAAGAATTTAGTGTCTTAAAAATGTTATATGTTTAGCATCTGCATACTTTTCCTCTGTGGCAATTTAAGAACCATCATTTTCCTCTAGTCCTTACGTGAAGAGATCTGACAGAAGAAAGTAAAAGCATTTTCATTGAATATTCATGTTTTGAGAATAGAAGACCAAACATGTTCAGAAGAATCTGAAATGCAAAAAAAAAAAAAAAAAAAAAAATTCTTGCTGAAAACTGAGCTCGTGATACGTGTCAATGCTTGAAAATTGAATAGTAGAATTGAATAGTTCTTACTTCTTTTAAGTTTGGAAAATATTGTTGCCTTAATTACATCAATATTTCATGAGAAGGGACACTGAGACTTTCATGGACATAGAAACAGTTTCTATTGATTGAGATGGATCTCAAATGATGAGAATATAAGCTACTTAAAAAGTAGTCTTATTCATAAATAAGAGAATGTCTTATTTTAAAAGTGAACATCTTAAATTTGATACTTCCCTTTAAAGTTTTATTTTAAATGATGAATATATTTAATTTTAAATTTTAAACAATATTGCTTTAGACAGAGTTTCATATAGCCTAGGCTGGCCTCAAAGTTAATCTGCAGGCGACTGTGATGGTGATCTACTTAACCACATTTGGAGTCAATGAAAATCTGAGCAGGTGACCACACCTGTGACAGATTTACATGACTGGATCATTTGAGGTGGGACATATCTTTTAGTGGGAGCCCACATAAGAGGACATGGAAGAAGGAAAATTTGGCTTTCTACCTGCTTCCTTTCACTCTGGCCAGCAAGTTCATCTATGGTACAGAGTCATCAATAGGATAGATTCTTTCCTGTTGTTGAGGCATACTTTCCATGGCAGTAAAACCTATTTTGCTGTCATTTGTACACAGACTGAAGAGCTGCAGTCTTCTAGGAATCTTCTCAGACATTCAGCCTCAAGCCCTCAACAGCTACTAGTTTTTGGCTTTTCCAATTGTCATATTTGAATTAGACAGACTATAGTCAGTAAGCCACATCAATAAATCCCATACATATGTGTGACACACACACACCATATATGAAAGTCCCATTTATACACACACATGCATACATATAAATATGTACATTTGCACACACATATGCACATACACACATATCATGTATGTATACCTATATGCATACACACATCACACACACATACACATACATACACACACACATACACATACATACATTCATTCTATCAACTCTGTTCTGTTAGGTAGTCCTGTTTAACGCAGTGACCTTGAACTTCCGTTAATGGTATTGAAAGTGTACACTACCATGCCCAGCTTATATAGCATATAACATGCTGAGGATTGACTCCGGGCTTCGTACATGCTGGGTAATGACTCTTCCAAATGAGATGCACCCCTAGCTATATGTTTATAATCTAAAAATCCTTCATCATCCGATCAACTTCGTAGAGAAAACTACTGCTAACAGTTTGATTTGTAAACTTCAGTAAAATTTCTAAACAAAGATATAAATGTTTTTTTATGCTGGTTTATCTGTTTATTCACAACTCTATTTTTGTCCAAAATACAAAACTATCTTTCTATAGATTAAATTGTACCATGATTTAATCATATAATAAGTTTAGATGCCAATGAAATAAGAAAAAGTAATATAATTCTTATTGAAACATTCAAAGAAAAGAATATTTTCACTTTGTCTTTCAGAATCTTAATCCCCCAGTTTCTTTTTGTCAGTATAACTTATGCTCTACCAATGATAAGGCTTTAAAGGCATGTTCCTTCCCCCACTTCAAACTCTGCCATGTTCTTCACTGAATTCATCAAATACCAATCACATCTCTCTTTTTGTTAATTGACTTAATTTCTTCAAGAATATCTCTTCCCTCCCTATTTATACTATAGATAACTAAATAGGGCATTGAAGCTGACTGAACAAACATGAGCCCTTTTCTATTTCTGGAAAAATGAATATACAAAGACTATATTAAATACACACATATTATCCACTCACCCCTCTACTAGTTATATTAGTAGAAAACCATGCTACATATATTGTCATATGTTTTTTCTGTAGAACACAGATGGACATGCTATCAAACTAATATGCATTTGCTTAAAAAAAGCCCCACACACTTCATTATATTCCATTCCCTGAGAACGCATGTACTGAATGGAACTGTTTTCCTACTGATGTTTGTATTATTTCTAATTTCACAATAATTCTATGATTATTTTATGGACACACTTGTGTTAGTATTTCTGAAGACACTCCAAAAATAGAATTTCTCACATAAACTTAAAATTGTGGTGGCTATTGCACATTGCTTTTATAAAAGCTTTACTGACTTATGATCTCATCAATGCCACATGGATATGCCCAGGCTTCTGTTCCCTTGTAGGTGCTACTTAGTGTTATTGTTAACAACTGTTACAATTTGAACTGAATGTATCATATAAGTATTTTTGCTTTTAATTATCTATGAATGCATATAGCATATATAAAGTAAAAATTTTATTTATATATTTAAAACCAGTAATTTTCAGTGCTTTTTCTGATACTTGTTTTGTTATGATGCTGAATATGGATTGATGGGTGTATAGCGAACTGTTCCTTCTGTTCAACTGAGTTGGATTGGAGTCTTTCCATATCTTTCATTAATACTCAGGTTAAAGACTCAACAATCTGAGGAAGAATGTAACGTCTCTCTCTGTTTCAGCCTGGGAGTGCCATATGCCACTTCTGCTCACATGTTAGTCATATGACCCTGCCCATTACCAAATGTGCTAGGAAATACAGTAGAATAGCTGATGACTTAGTATCTTTTTCACAAAGCACCAGGTTGTTTTCTTTTTACTTATTTAACTCAAATATAAAAATTAAAATTTCTCCCATGATACAGTCATATTTAATATATATCTCTTTCAAGTCCATTATGATTTTAGTTTAGTGTTTCCTTTCATGTTATTTACTTTAAAATACATTTTCTCCTAGTGTTATGAACATAATAGGTTTTCTTATTATGTTGAAGATAGTTTTTAAAATTTATTTATTTATTATAACTTACTCACATTACATCTCAATTGTTATCCCCTCCCTCATATCTTCCCATTCCCACCTTCCCTCCATCTTCCTGCCTATTCCCTCCCCTAGGCCTCTGACACAGGGAGCCTCCTCCTCCACTGTCTGATCACAGTCTATCTGGTCTCATAAGGATAGCCTGCATCCCTTTCCTTTGTGTGCCCACAAGGCTTCCTCAGCAAGGGGCTGTGATCAAATCATGGTCAACAGAGTTCATGGCAGAGGCAGTCCCAGCTCTCCCCATAACCATGGAGAATGAGCTGTCCATTGACTGTATCTGATCTGGGGGTCTAGGTCCTCTGAATGCATTTTTCTCGGTTGGTGCATCAGTTTGTGCAGGCCTCTCTGGGTCCAGATCTGCTGGCCTTGATGGTCTCCTTGTGGAGCCCCTGACAACTCCCAGTCCTTCCATCTTTCCATTCTTCCATACCACTCTCAGTTGTGAGTCCCATTATCTGTCCCAACCTCCCACTGGGTGGAGTCTCCCAGAGATCTTGTTTTAAACACCCACATTTGTTTCTGCAGATTTTTTTATTAAAGTTAAGATATTTTCATTTAGTTTAATTTGAGTGGTCTTTTTTGTGTCATTCATAGAATAAAAGCTTTGTTTGTGGGGTGGGATCCTGACCCAGACCGGCCATTGCATGCCTGAGAGAGATGCAGGAGGAGAGAGGAGAAGGCTGCAGTTTTTGGAGCAGGATCCCACGTGGATTTGGGGAGACCAGCTTACAGGCTGGACCAGCGTGAAGGCCAGAGACACTTGGGGATCAATCCCATGGAACAGATAACGGAAGGGTTACTCTTGTTTCCCTTTAACCCTTATCCTGTATAGGATAGTTGGATTGTATAATAAAGTCTAATTGTTAAGAAAAAAACTGTTTGTTATAATTGTTAGTGTTTTTCTGTTTTCTGCAATCAACTTCATAATAATCAAGCCCTAAATGCTGTGGGGAGTCACTGTCCCACCAAATGACTCAAGAAGTGACCTCCTTTAAAATGATAAGGCAATCTCAGTTTATTTGTGTTGGACTGAGTACATCGATGAGGTCTGCACATAGCTAAACATGCTGTTTACCAGTTCAGATCTGGGTTAAGGATTTGTGCAGACAATTGTCTATCTATCTTAGGAGAAAGAAAGATCTAAAGGAAGATGATACTAGTTTTCTATAGGCGTGTAACATCCTTACATAGATTCCTATACCTTAACAAACATTCACATATTATCTTAGTGTTACTCTGTATACATAACATAGGAATGACTCATCTGGGATCTTTACTTTAGAATCTCACATCATTATAATAAATTTCCCTGAATCTTCAGACTCATTTGAGACTTGACAAGAAAGATCCTATGCTCAGTGTGTGCATAATGTAGAAGTTGTCAGTGCCTTGTAGTTGCTGAAAGAACTAATTATTTTGTGACTAAAGAGCTGTATTTACCAGTCATATTAGCCTTTTTTGTACATTCAGCAAGGAATAAAAATCTCAAAAGAGGGATGCTGGGATCTCATATATCACAGTCACCTATATCCCATCACTTCTGTAGTATTCAATTGCTTAGGAGTAAGTCATGTGTTGTGCTTATACTCCAGGGATGAGGGCTACACAGGGCATAGATATCAGAAGGCAGGACCAGGACTCAAGATGTACATTTCATAGCCTGTCCCACACTAAGGACTGAAAGATAAAACTATCCAATAATTATCTGTTCCTGCATCATTTCTATTATGGCCAAGACTATTTCTTTTCAATGTCTTAAGCCAGATCAAAACTAAGAATATTTCTACTTCTATATTACATAAAATCAAAAGTTAACTATTTGGCATAGGAAATATTAGTTTCTGGAATGAAAGACAACTATAATAGCTTATTTTTCAGGATGTTTAACATGCATCTTATAACTCTCATTAAGAGTCCACCTTTCCTGCCTATTCATCTAGAACTGTTATGTCACAAACTCATTCTCCTACTAACCAGTTCCTTGCGTTTAAATAACTGTTTTAAAATCACTATCACAATAATGGCCAAGCCCAACTGATTTGGTTGAATTACACTTGATCAAAGATAGAGACCTTTCACCTTACCTTAGCATCTAGGTTGAACATGTTGGCCACATTCTATTTTGTGAGGACAATTTATGAATATTCTGAGGTGGTGAGTTGTCCTCTTGAAATAGGATTTGGAGTAATGTCTTAGCATCTCTCCACATTGCCTGGTAGAAAGCGATTGAGTTCTTCGTGGATGGTGATGGAAACCATTTAACTTCCACAAAGCCTCAACGATGGCGACAAGCTTCATCTCACCCTAGTGGTTGTGTGATGTGTTATTTCTTTTGCTTAGACTAACTGCCTTCATTCCTTCCTGCTGCCTGCTATACAACAGCTAGTGTTTCAGAGAGGAAGACTTAAATCAGAAGGAGACATCTTCATCTTTCTATCTCCAAGTGGCAATTGTACTTAATGGCTGGGGATGTGTAGCATATGCTTCTGACTATGCGTGAATAACTCTAGACAAGCTGTACAAGATGTGACAAAGAGAGAGGAAGAGAAGAGGCCACAGACTTAGGAACACTGTGGAGGACTCTGCCATCATATCCCTCTTTCTGCTCCAGCCTCTCTTTCCTGAATGCCAAGTTGACATGAGGTAAGTTTGATAAATGTTTTATTTTCCTCTAGATTTGTTCCTGAAGAAAAATTATGAAACCAACTTTAAAAAACCAATCATTAATTTTTTTTTTTTGGTCTGTGACTGTCTTCACACATGCATGGCGGTGCATGGTTATGGAGGTCAGAGGACAACTTGTGAGATTCAATTTTTCCTTCTACACTCTTGGTTCAATGACTGGATCTAACCTGGGTCCTGAGGCTTGGCTGCAAAGATCTTTATCTACCAATTCTAAACAACCTTTTTGTGTTAGAAAAGTTACAGAAAAAGTTTGATGGGCAGCTCAGTCTTCGTTTGGGTCTTCTAGTAAGTGCAGTGGGTGCTCTCTCTGACACGGACTCTCTTGCCAGCTTTTCAATCACTTCCCCCTGGTGAGACCACCATGCCAGGCCACAGGGAAAGAGGACAGATGCAGTCCTCATGTTACTTGGTCAGCTGGGGTGTGTGGGAAGGAGGGCTCCCTCTTTTGAGGAATAGGGAAGAGAGGATGGGAGAGAAGGAAGGAAGGGAGGACTGGGAGGTGAGGAAGGATGGAGCTACAACCAGGATGCAGAGCAAATTTTTTTAAAAATGTTAGAAACCAGTATAAATTTCCCATACCTACTGTGTCTGATTTTCCTTATCAGAAATTATTATTAATTAAAACCTACAGCTAATTTAGATTTTCATACCTTTTACCTAATGTTCTTTCTTTATTTCAGGATCTCATGGTTTTATTTCAAACTTAATTATTCTGTTTTATTTACCTCTTGACTGAGGTAGTTTGTCAGTCTTTTTACTCTTTTTAATGACCTTGAGAGCTCAGAGAAGGATTGGGCAGGCCTTTTGTAGACTATCCGTGATAGAGATTTGGTTGATGTTCCTGTGGATACAGAAAGGTGATACAGGGTATGACGTGACAGGACCACAGGTATAAAATGCTATCATTATCACTGGCTGCCATGCCTGTTTCCTAGTTCTCTCTCTCTCTCTCTCTCTCTCTCTCTCTCTCTCTCTCTCTCTCTCTCTCTCTCTCTCTCATTTCTGATTATTTTGCTTATTTACTTTACATCCTGATCACAACTTTCCCTTCCTCCTCTCTCCTATTTCCTCCCTCTCCCATGCACCACCCCCATGTCCCCATCCAGGTGTATCCCAAATATCAGAGTTTCTTAGCTTTCTTAACTCTAAAGTTATTCTTGTTCCTCAACCTTCACATTTTTATATTGTGCATTTTGGAAGGAAGAAAATATGCACAAGCCAGTCTCAGAATGAGCTGTTAAGTTTCATCTCCTTAAAGAGTGAGGTATCTGTATAATTCATTTGAGATTCTTCTGAATGAGAAACTTGTCTTTTTTACATCATTTATTTATATTTGTATGGTGGATATGATATATTGGGGTACGATTCAATGACTGTACTAAATTTATTTTCTTGCACAAACTGCTTTTATATTTTGTATCAAGAATTCTTTTTTTATTGGCTCTTGTGTCCTTTGACATGCCTTCACTTTTAAAAAAGCACTTCCTAATTTTCTGGAACTATAAGCCATAGGATGCTTCAGGATCATTTTATATGCTTATTGTATTCTCTTTGTAATTTAAAACTAAAAGTAATGTTGAATAATTAAAGCCAGAAATATCCATTTCTAGCCAGCAAAACTATTTGGTTCAATATATGAACTGTTGTAGGTTTTTGCTTACAGATCCTTTGTTTAAGCATTGGGCAATAAATTCATTGGCGACATCATAAGATAATAGGATAAATCATGAAGTGGAACTTTAAAATTTAGAAACCCTAAGGAACCTAATAAATCTAATAATCTTTTTTTTCTTTTTGTGCTATTGAAAAAAATTTATCAGTATAGTCTAACATTGATTGTTTAATCTACAGACTTGTGCCCTGTAACTACAGACAGAAGACAGTAGTAGCTCTTATTTTTTTTTTTTTAATGTATGCCAGAACTCTCTTGTGTTTGGCAAACAGAGAGCCCAGTCCTTTGAGAGGATAGCTCGTTGGAAGAGATGGCTTCTGCTTTGATGACACAAGAAGGCACATATGATAAGCCTGGCTGATTTTACAGTTTGTAGCAACATAAAGACGTTCTTAAGGGAACAACAACCCAACAGGCAGAAGTCATCGCAGCAAATGTCTGTAGATTATGTGTTTGTAAAGACGATGTTGGTTGTGCTTGTAGTGATTTGAAGTAATTGTAGAATGATAATGTTCCTCTAGGGTAAAAACAGTGGGGAGAAAATATAAAAAGGAAAAAAAGTGGTGTACTGTTACGTCAGCTGTGTTCATTGGATGTCTTGTTAAATCTAGCCAGAATTCTAGAGGAAGGACATTAGGTTTTACTTATTTAAAGTAAATAACATGTGTGTGTGTGTGTGTGTGTGTGTGTGTGTGTGTGTGTGTGTGTGTGTACAAGCTGTATTTGCATGTAAGGTGTATGTATAAGGCATGTGTGTGCTTATAAGATGTGTGTGTGTGTGTGTGTGTGTGTATGTGTGATGGAGCACAGTGCTCATGTGAAGGTCAGAGGACATTCTAGGGAGGTGTTTCTTCCTTCCATTTGGAGTTCTGGGGGTTGAATCCAGGGCCCTCACCCACTGAGTCATATTGCCATTGTAAGTTTTACTTCTTTCTGGTAAAATTATTTTTTGTATATGGATTCTATTTATTTGTAATAAACTACATACAGTAAGAACAGTGATGAAGCAAGCAGGAAAGCCATATGTGAAAGTTACAATCAAAATGTCTAGATCATTTGTATTTGGCAACCTTGAGGAAAATGCTATCTATTTTACCTAGGTGAGTCTAAAGTTTTGTGCCTAAATCAGTGTCTGTCATATCTTGTATTTATCAACTTAAAACACATCTTTCTAGATCTTAAAACATTCTTATTGAACTAAAGAAAATCACAGAATTTTTGTGAAAATGCTTAACAATTATAATTATTATTACCCACATTCTGGTATTGATATGCTAGTGTTCTGTTTAGAATTTCTTTAGCTTTGAATAAACCAAAACGTGAGATATAGCAATTTCCTAGAAAGAGTCAAAAGAAAGGTTAGTGAAAACTACCAAATATTTTTATCTTTGGGCACTTCTTTCAAGTTCTGCAATGCAGGCCCTGTTTATATATCATAAAATGAAATGGAGATTTAACTATTCTTCAGCTAATTAATCAATGTAGTGACATGAATTTTAGTAGACTTTTATGTAGATAATTTACTATGTTTATGATCTTAGTAAAGCAAAGTCTAATTTTTAGTTACATTTCTTTTTTAGAAGGGTTCTATTATTCCTCCCTAGAAACTTTTAAAAAACAAATAAAGCCCTATTTTGAACAGGACCTGACTAATAATAGTGTTTACAAAGGGCTTTTAGTTTACCAAGCATTTTCATATAAATTATCTCAACACAAACATCCTTGATGACTGCATCCAGTGAATGACAAGGATGCAGCTTTCTTTTGCAGAATTCCTGGTAGAGGTTTAAAAGAAATACTCTGTAAGTCAGTTCTAAATGCTCATGGTGTGTCTGTCAGAATGCTTCAGAGAAATGGAATATCAATAGGATGTACACATATCTATTAATGTTACACAAATAAGGAGTTATTGATAATGGGTTAATATGCACATATTACCTTATATATTTGTTATAAAAAGTTCCTTCCAATAATTGAGGCTAAGAAATCTAGACCAAAGGATACCAATGGTGTTAAATTCTACTCCAAACCCAAGTTTGAAGGCAAGAGTCCAACATCTCTACTTGAAGGTCACCAGCTAGAGAGGAAGAATTCCGTCTTTTTTTTTTTTTTAGCCTGTTATTTACTCAGGCTCTATGTTCAGACATTTTATGGACTGAATGACACTCATACACAGTGTCACCAAGAGTCAGCAATAAACATTCCCACTGTGGTTCTATGCATGACAATGTCACCGGGTTCAGTGTAGCCCAAGCCCTGCTCATTGTACGTAGCAATTATGTCAACTAAGCTTGCTGAAATTTGGTTGAAATGACAAAGCGTTATGGACAACCCTATTCCTTCCCAAGGCACTGTGGTTGCTGGGTAGCATCTGAAGATTCTGTATGATAGATGTAATGGTGTCACTATGCCTTATGATGATTTGTTTTACAATGAAGGTGAATTATTTTATGCTCTGCCATTGTTAATAATGTTATTTTATATTATCTGAATCTGGGCCATAATAGATTAGTACCAGACAGGTTCTATCTTTATCTTTCAGGTCAATAAATCTCCATAAGAAGCTCATTGTATTCTATTAATTGTGACAGAACAACTCTAATATTCAACACTGGACCCTGGGGAATCATATGTATGTCTCTTTTCCCCGGTGTGTATTTTAGCAGATAGATGAGGGTCATTATTTCATTTTAACTGCAGTATTCTGTCTGGTTGATGTTCATATTGTATATGTTAACTATTTTGATCATCATTGCCAAACCAAATATTCTTAGAATAAAAGAAATCTGAACAAATCTGTGAAAATGACGTGTTTTACAGGTTTTTAATGGTGATTTTTATAGTTTCCAAGGTTTTTTTTTTGTTGTTGTTGTTGGAAAAATGTAAGATATATTGGGGGAAAAGTCTCACACCAACTCACAAAAAGACAAAAATCAAAGTACCTTTTCTTTTGCAGGGCTGTTTCCCTACACTCCAAACAGTTCTCTAGTGGACACCCTTCCTTAAAACAGTCCTGACACTCTGGAGTTCTCAGATTAACATAGTTCCAGACCTCCCAGGCTAAAGGCTAAGCCCTGCAAAATCATCTTCTAATCCGGTTCTATTCTGCACTTCCAACTGTCAGTTTATAAATTTAGATTCCCACAGTCTCCTCATTGGTTATGCTTAATTTTCCCGAGTGGTTCATAGAACACACAGAAACAATTGTATATGCTTTACAGTGTTATCATAAAGATGTTACAAGGGATACTAATTAAAGAACCAGATGGCAGGGTACATGGGGCAAGGTCAGAAATGCTGTCTCCATGTTATTTCTATTTGCACCATCCTTCCACTTTTATTCCATTGATTTAGAAGCTCCATGAACCCAATTTCTTTGGACTTTGATGAATATTTTTTCATTGGTATAATTTATTAAGTTATCAGCCATTGGTGATATACTGAACCCTCAGTCATTCCTGTAATTGATGCTAGAGTATAGGGCAGAAAGTCTAAACCTTTTAATCCTGCCTTCTTTGTGGTGACCAACCCCCATATAAGCCTAACTAGAATTCTAAACTATCGCCATCCTCTCAATGTGCAAAAGACATTTAATTCTTCACTTATTCCATTGTTTTGGATGTGGGGTCTATCTTGGGAAACTAGGATAAATACAAGAAAAAGAAAACAATGAATATGCCACAATATCACATAGATATGTCTGGAGAAATTGAGAGGAAGATAAGGATAAAATGGTAGACGACTGAGAAGGTAGCAGAGGATTGTTATCTTTCTTCTGGCTTTATGTCATTTGCCTTTGACTACTATGTTTTTTCATTTGCATTTTCCTTTGTACTGAGGGTCAGACCTATGGCTTTGTACCTGATATGATCTATCACTAAAGTATATCACAGGCCCTTTTCAAAATCATTAGTTTAAAAAAAAATATTTCAAATACATATAAAATGCATGTGGTGCACATGGACCCAGAGGAACAGGCATGGACTGGCGAGGTGAAGCATGTTCAAATGCCTGAAATTCCAAACTCGAGATTTAAAATCTCACCCTGAGAATAGCAGAAACGGGATGGCTCTCCTCCTCTTTCTATCCCTGCCTCCTCACAGGTGGTCTGCCTACCCTTTACCAGATGGTCATAGGTAGGCTGTCACATGGCAGACATGTGGATACAAATGGAGCATCTCCAGCATGCCAGCTCCAACCAACAGAAGGTATTCACCCTCAAAACCCCTCCCTATGTCCCAATCACTTGTACACACACACACACACACACACACACACACACACACACACACACACA
>OU015753.1:68334438-68349282 GCA_907169655.1 Acomys percivali | reverse complement strand
AGAGAGAGAGAGAGAGAGAGAGAGAGAGAGAGAGAGAGTAAAACAAACCTTTAAAAAAAGAGTCTCACTTCTTCAAAACCCTTTTAAAAATAGGGGGAAAAGGATAAGAGTTACAACTCTAGGTTCTAAAGGTCCTCTTATGATGAAAGTGGTTTTTGGCTTTTGTTTGTGTTTGGAGATTAGACTCCTCTTTCAGTGTGTGGGTATGTGAGAGCTTTGGTAGTTTGTTCCTGCTTTTTTTTTTTTTTAAAGAAAAAAATGGATTTTTTTTTTTGTTTACTTGGAATACTATCATTTGGAAAATAATCCACTCTTTGCATTTTAACCTTGTTAAATTATATGCAAATATAAAACTGTTCTTCTTGCAGGACATAAAACATTTTGGATCTTAAACACTTATGAGAGGTACCCTGCTTGAGATGTACAGATCGCTTTCATTAGTGCTAATGGGAGTTATGTTTCTGCACCAGGAGAAAATAGAGCCTGCCGAGTTTAAATTATGCTCGATGCAAATCTTCCAGATGGAATAAATTATGAGGGATGCTTAAAGGGAAAAAGATCTAAATAGACCCCAAAGCCAGGGCTTAATAGCAAAGCAATGGTTCTGCGTAATGGGAGGAGAGTCAACAATAATAGCTTTTCTGCTAGCACCATGTTAAGTAGTCGATATTGACTCTTGAAAATTCGTATTGAATTAGTGCTGCACTTGAGTACTATTATTTTCCAGAAGGCCTGGGAGATAGTGCTCTGTCCTCAATAGTTCACTGAAATGGATTCAGTCTGTGTTGGTTTTCAAAGCCATCTATCTTAAATTCAGTAAGGTCTTAATCTGTAAGAGCAAAACCAAAGAGATCTCGTGATCCGTTTTTATAATGGCCCCTTGTGAAAATGTAGTTTTCTATATTTTTCATTTTTGGGAAGATTGTTCACTTTTTTATTTTAAATGCTTATTTAAAAAAATTTGTTTTGAAAATTATTTTCTACGTATCTGAAATACCCAGAATTTACTCCTATGGTGTTTACGTAGTCACATGACTCTTACCTTCTATTTTAAAATTTGATAGATTTTATTTTACTTGTGACTGTTTGCTTTGAGAACTCTTGCCTCTCCATTTGTGACAAGCTAACTGAATAACTGATTAATTTAAGTTTTGCTCTATTACCATAGGGGAAGTTACAACTTTCAATTAATTTGTCATACAAGCATTGTCTTCACTTAAACATTTTTTTCTAACTTCAAAATGGAAACTGAATATAGTATTTCATCAACTATTAAAAGTAGAAAATGAGCAAGAAATGGACAGAAGCATAATAAGAAGGCAGGATATCACCAAGATAAAGGCAGGTGGCTTCCAAAAGACTCTATTTCCTGGTGACTTTACTTTTGATGCAGAAACTTTTTTAAAAGGTTTGCTTTTATTTTTATGTGTACATATGTGTGAATGTATGTCCTGTGTATAAAGGTGTGCATGGAACCCAACAGAGGGCAGCAGATTCCCAGTATCTGTAGTTTCAGATGATTGTGAGTCTCTTGACATGGGGGCTGGGGATCGGTAGAGTTCATTTGAAAATATAGGTTCAGGTAAAGACTTGGTTATGGTCTAGGCCCAATAATCAGCAAGTGGGATCTCGTGAAATAAAAATAATTCTGGATTTCTAATAAATAAAAAAAAATCAACTGAAGAGGCAGACCAAATAATGGAAAAGGTTGGATATTCTTTTAAAATATGCGCTACAGATATGAAGAGTGAGTTGTTGAAAGAGGAAATACAACTGATTAAAGAAATATTTTAAGCAACATCGTTAGCCATTAAGAAAATGAAAATTGAGACTGTCATGTTATTTCTTTCCCCAGCTAGGACAGCTAAGCTCAAGAGAGCAAATGACAACAATTGCTGTCAAGGAGGTGACAATGAAAGCTAGTATAGCTACTGTGGAAACCAGTGTTTGGTCCTCATAAACAATAAAGAGAGAAGCCATATGACCACTAATGAGGATTACCCAAGGGGCTGTATATCCTGCTTCACAGAGACTTGTTCATCCATAGTTACTTAACATTTTAACAATGCTTGGGAAATAGAAATAGCCTATATGCCCACCAGCTGATGAATGAATAATGAAACTTATGGGATACACACACACACACACACACACACACACACACACACACACATGAATTTTATTGAAATATAAAGAAAAATGAATATATGAAAATTTCAGGTAAATGAGTACATCTGAAAAACATTATATTCAACTAGCTAATCCACATACAGGACAGATACTGCATTTCTATAAAATATTTAGATACTAGTATCAAATCATTACATCTGTGTATTTAACTTGGTGTATCTGTAGAAGCAAGTAAACTAGATAATATCTATGGGGTTTACGATAAGGATATTTAGGTCAGGAGGACATGGGAGGAGGGATACATACTCACACGTGTGTGTGTGTGTGTGTGTGTGCGTGCGCACGTGAGTGCGTGCTTGGGTGTGTGTGTGTGTGTGTGTATTTGTTAATTGTATCTAGACTGGAGATAATGCTTTTTTTCAGAACACATAGGCTGCCTAATAAAAAGATCAGTGCCAGGAATGGGTCACTCTTTCCTTCTAGTTGTTGGTTAGGTTTGTTTCATAGTCCCACGACACAGGCTATGGCTACTACTCTTGGATACCTAATAGAACTGGAAGGTAAGACACTGCTAATGAGGACAGCAGATACTTCGGCTCAAGGATATAGAAAAAATGAAGCTGATACTGATCCGGGAACTTCCTTGTGCTCAGTTTGCTTTCATAGCAGGTGAAGGTATTGTGCAAGTTGCTGGAGAAGAAAATTTATCAAAAGCTTTACTGAGCTGTGAACCTAAGATCTACAGTAATGATTAGTGTGTCAAGATAAACTCATGGGGCCAGGTGTGGTGGTCCACACCTTTAATCCCAGCACTTGGGAAGCAGAGGCAGGCAGATCGCTGGGAGTTCAAAGCCAGCCTGGTCCATAAAGTGAGTCTAGTATACCTAAAGCTACACAGAGAAACCCTGTCTCAAAACAACATCAACAGCATCAACAAAAGACATTCTCATGGGTGTAATAATGGCAAAAATTTTGTGGAGGTATCAACCCTTTCTGATTGGATTGAAGGCCAACCACCTTGGAAAAAACCATATACTTGGTACTCTAAATCTGAGCAAGAACCCACATGCATCAGGGATGGAGGTACTACTACTATTTTTCTAGATGGACACATAGTATCAAACTGCCTTCTAAAGTTCCTATCTTTCAACTCCTAGATTAGTGAGGCCCCAATTCTCATCAGATACATTTCTTTTTTAAAATATATTTTATTAATTTATTCATATTACATCTAAATTGTTATCCCATCCCTTGTATCCTTCCATTCCTCCTTCCCTCCCATTTTCCCCTTACTCCCTTCCCCTATGACTGTGACTGAGGGGGACCTCCTCCCCCTGTATATGTTCATAGGGTATCAAGTCTCTTCTTGGTAGCCTGCTATCCTTCCTCTGAGCTTTGTGCAGCAGTTAGTGGTTAAAACAGAAGCTTTTAAGTAGTCAAGGCATAGAGAATACATATCTGTGGTGTGCCTAGCCATAAAAGGTGCTGCTGCACTCAGTGCTCATAGAACATCATGGGAGCAGGAGCGGGATGATCATTAGAGCTAGAGGCTGAGGAGGAACAAAGGAAAATGAAGTCTTCTGGACATGCCAGGCTGCTGCACTCACGAACGCACAGCCTCTGTGGTTTCCTACACAAGACTTCCATGAGGTCAAGATGGTAAATATTTCATCTGGAGAGGTAAGGAGCTCATAAGTGCTCACCCCTAGCTGAAGAGCTATTGACAGTTGATGGGTGCTAGGCAATGGAGACTCAGTACTCTCTAGGGATGTGGCCCTTGGTAGGTCAATGGTCTATTGAATGGCCAACACTCTTGTCTATGTGGGCAGTACCAATCAGACTCAATGTGTGGAACAATAAGAGGATATGAAATTCGGAGGGGAATAGCAGGTAGGGAATGGATCTGGGAGAAGTTAAGGAGAGGAATGGGGAAGGAGTGTGATCAAAGCACATCATACTCATTGTATGAACTTTTGAAAGAATTATTTAAAAATAATATATTAGCAAAGTTGAAATGGGACGTATATGTAATCCAAGTTCTAGGGAGGCAGAGACAGGCAGGCCTCTCAAGCTCTGGCCAGGCAGTCTTGGTGAGTTGTTGAGTTGTTTGCTCAATGAGAGACCTTGTTTCAAAATATTGGGGAATATGATTCTATGTCAGGGAAAATACTTGACATAAACCTCTGGCCTCCACAGACATATGCATGCTCATGCACAACCACCTCTCCCTGGAAGTGAAGGTAAAATAAAATGTTTCTAAAAGTTTAATGAAAAAAGAAAGGGAAACTGAAAAGGGCAAAGAGTATAGAAAGGTAAAAATTAAAAAAAAAAAAGTTGCTGCACAATGGAAAAATGTAGAAAGAAGCTTAGCTTCATATATGAAAAAATAAAAATAACACAACAGATGTTTAAAAATACTAAGATGAATTAAAATTACTAAGATATAATGAATGACAAAAACAGTAAATACAAGGGATAATAACAAACAATATGAGATATTTGAATGTGTTCTTTCTGAGACCTTGATGAACAGTGGTCTCTCCATAGATGTAGGGTTGGGGGAAAGATACAGGAATATGCAGCATCTGTCTTTCTTTCGATTCTTTTCTGGTGCTGAATCTGTACTACAAGTGTTAGGTATCAGCCAGAGCTGACTTCGCTCAGTAATGTCCCTTCTTTGTGTTCCTAGTGTCTGTCTCTCTTAGACACATTTAGTTTTGTATTCTGTGTGTCATGAAGTTTCTCCCATACTCCAGAGACTCTAGTTTGTGTTTCTTGAGTAGCTGATATTCTAGCTGTGGTGGTGTCTCTCAAGAGCACTGTGAGTTGGAGGAAGCAAGCAGAGTATTGAGATTTCTAAGGCCAGGGGGATATCAAACTCCAAAATTGTTATAATTGTTCCAACTCCAGCATATTCTTAACTGTCCAAGTCTGTTCCAAAATACCATGGTTGGGCCTACCTCCTCCTGAACACATCACTGCATGAGCCAAGTCTCAGGCCATCTGTACATTCCTGCTTGCCATCCTATTAGCTTCCTTCTGTCCATGGCTGCTTCCCACGGCTGTGTTTCTCCTTGGAGGCTTAGAAAGTTGACATCGGTCTGCCTTGCTTGTGATTGTTCCATGTTATCAGACTGATGGGATATCTCAATTCTTTTTTTTTTAATTTATTTATTCTTGTTACATCTCAATGGTTATCCCATCCCTTGTATCCTCCCATTCTTCCCTCCCTCCCATTTTTCCCTTATTCCCCTCCCCTATGACTGTTCCTGAGGGGGATTACCTCCCCCTGTATAGGCTCATAGGGTATCAAGTCTCTTCTTGGTAACCTGCTGTCCTTCCTCTGAGTGCCACCAGGTCTCCCCCAAAATTTGCTCAACCATGTTCATAGCAGCCTTATTCATAATAGCCAGAACATAGAAACAGCCTAAGTGTCCATCAGTAGAAGAATGGATAAAGAAACTGTGGTACATATACACTATAGAATACTACTCAGCTATTAAAAACAAGGAATTCCCGAAATTTGTGGATAAATGGAGTGAGCTAGAAATGATCATAATGAATGAGTTAACCCAGAAGCAGAAAGACTCAAATGGTATATACTCACTTATATCTGAGTACTAGCCCAAGGGGCACATCTCACGAAAGCCCTCACTTACCAGGATATCTCAATTCTAAACAATAGCTTTTATCTGCAGATGGCACCTGCCATAGACCTCTGAACTGTGAGTGTCTGTGTGTAACAAAAGGTCCTTGCCATGGCTGTCATCCCTAATGGAGTAGTCACCATCTCACCTACCAGCAACTGGATTGGGATGAGAGCTGAGACCTTGGCCCACGGATTGCACTGCTAATTTCTTTTCAGCGTGCAGCCTGGCTGACCTTTTGGATGAACATTTTATTTTGCTGTTGGGGAGTCTTGCTCTGGAGCTGTGCTCAGCTTGGCATGTTTTTACCCAATTGTCCTTCTGCCATTTTTGGCTGGCCTATAACCCATTACAGGTTTCCAGAAGCCCTCCTCTCGTTCTCTTTCTTACCTGCACTCTTCTCTGTCACATCCTGTCACCCAAAGGTGGCTTCTCATGGTGCTGTCCCACCTGGAAGTTTCATTTCCAAAGTCCGTTCATGGAAATTCACGGAGAGCAGCAAGTGATGTTGGGTATTTGAGGGAAATGATGAGATGAGTGCTCTTTGGAGATAATGCTGTACCCCTCTTTGATGTGAGTGTGTGTACTGCACTCTTATGCACTGATCATTTTACCCTCATGGGCCTACTTTTTCTCTCTCCTCTCACTTTTCTTCCCATCTTTTAAAGCTTTAATCAGAAAGTAAACTATGCTTTGTTCCTGTGTGGAAGATAAAGGATATGACTTTCACTTAGGTTAAACACAGAAAATAATTATTTTGATTTCATCCCTTTTCCTGCTTTTGGGCTTTCCTTGGTGGAGCAGGGCATCATAAAGATGAATTGTACTCAAAATTCCTATAATGTGCACAAAGAACTCTTTCTGCCAGTCATTTTTTTGTGTGTGTATAATGGTACTTGTCTATCATAAGCATTAATCATCAAGAAATATAATTCAACTATAAAGTAGGTCTCTTTTTCTGTTGTTGAATTTTTTAACCCCCCCAAATAACAATAGTCTCTGTATGTCATTTTATATTTCAAAAATCACAACTCCCAAATCCATCAAACCAGACAGCTCACGCTGTTATTGAAAAGGAGTACTCAAATATGTGAGCAAGCCTAATGGCCCTCTCTTGTTTCTTAAGAATATAAAAGATGATCCTTACAATGCTCACTGCTAAAATTAAATGAGCAGAGTGGGATGGTGAATGGCAAAATAATGATGTTAATGCCTGGGGTGTCTGTTCATCACATGGTGGGCAAGTGGAGACTCCGTGAGAGGCACTGACAGAAGCAAGACAGGCACTCCTCATGATGCTCTCTGGTTGGGCTAGGAAAGGCACTTCAGCACTACTGACAGCTGTGCCTCAGGTCATAGGGGGAGAGAGGGAGTGCAGCAGGCTGCCTGGACAGCAAGCTGCTCCATTTGCATATGGCTCACAAGCTGGCTCCCTATCAGTCTCCTGTCCAGTCTCCCTGCTGCAGCCTCCTTAAGGATCTGCTTTGATGTATTCAGAGAGTTGGAGCAGTAGACAGTGAATAGTTGAAGGATGTCTGGTACCCTGGAGACTTTCTTTTTAAATTCATATTATACTTAGTTTTGTTGGGATAAAATTGACTTTTTAGCTCAACTCAGATATACAGTATTCTAGGGTGGAAATCAATAGTTTCAAAGAAAGGGCCTAAGCTGGGCTTGGTGGCTTATGACCTTTAGCCTAATGTTTCAAAGGGTGAAACAGGAGAATTGATGTATGTTTAAAACTGCATGGTGAAATCTTAGGTCAGCCTGGCCTATAAAGTAAGGCATGGTTTTAAACAAACAAACAAACAAACAAACAAACAAGGCAAATATAAAACAAATAAATGAAAGTATAAATAAGAGTGTTTGAAATTTATGTTTGTGCTATCAAATTCACATATCTGATTTTGGTAATTTGTTCAGAGTTTTCAAGAGCTATTGCTAGACACTGCATACAGCTAGTAATGTTTTTGAACTACACATGATTGCCTTAATTATACAACCTATGGTTCTGAAAGGTTTTATAAGAATAGTTGAAGAATTGAAAACCTTTTTGAAATGAGATTCAAAACTTGTATTTCATGAGAAACTTTACCCTGTCTTTCTATCTTTGTATCCAAATATATCTGGTTTTCATGAAATGAGGAGAAAGTTAGATGCACATGAGATTCATTGTGGCAGTCTGTTGCCTGAAACATAATGATATGTACTTATGTAGTATGTGTGGTTGAGTCATTGACACTTTCCCTTGTAAAAACTAAGTTGTACACATTTGAAACATGGCCTTTATGATTTATTGAGCCTCTACAAGCAGGATGAAAAGAAGGGTCCTCTGTCAGTAAGAAATTAAATACCTCTTCATCTATCTCACTTGTGAACATCTTCACTTAAAAACGTCTCTTTTGCATATAAATGTAATACAAGCACACCCTATTCATCTTCCACTTTCCAGGAACTGCATGGAATCCACAGAAAAAACAAGTCTTGTTTATACAATCAATAAATTGATAGAATATAGATGAGCAGGACTTCATCATCCAATTTGAAAATAGGAACAAAGATAAACACAGGGAAATTATCCTTCTAATCAGTGATGCAGATTTTAATTTGAAAAGAGGTAACCCAGAGATTAAACTAAGGCACACTGAGATAGATGTACATTTGACAAGAAAGGAGCCACAGATTCAGAGTTCATAGCATTTTAAAACTAAACTAAAATGATTAAACTGTGAACATGATTTTGTTTCCCTTAAATAAACTGAAGGGGATGGAGAGATGGCTCAGTGGTTAAGGATGCTTGCTGCTCTTCTAAAGAGCCTGAGTTCAGTTCTCAGCACCCATAACTGCCTATAACTCTGGCTCCAGGAGATTTATGCCCCCCACCTCCCTCCCCTGTCCCCACTTTCTCTTTTCTCTTCTCCTCTCCCTCCTCACCCCTTCTTCTCATTTTCTTTCTTCTCCAAGAACTAACAGATACTTTTCATTTCAACTGATGTCTCATGTCAACAGTGGATTAAACATCCAGGTGGCAGTCTTGAGTACTGATTAAGATTATGGGCATATCGCTGCTTTAGAAGATGGATTACTTCTTCCCAAAGGAGAGAACACTAAATGGCTCAGATGTGGCAGATATGGGAATAAGCCTAAACAAATGAGAGACATTTTTCACAGGCTGATACTTGAAAAGTCATCTGGGGGAAGCTACCCCTTTCTAAACTTTATATTGTACCCATGATTCATTGACCCAATATGACTATTTAAAAGTATGACATCATGGGAATATTTTTTCTGAGGGCCTTGGTGATAGGAAAAGGCATAACAGTGGGATTAATCACATATGAGTCTCATGTTAGCATTAGTAGCATGCCCAGTGCAGTTTAGTTCATTACTGCTAAATGGTCAGCCTGCTTACATTTGACTCCTGTGTGAGAGTGTGTGCATGCGTGTGTGTGTGTGTGTGTGTGTGTGTGTGTGTGTGTGTATGTGTGTGTGTGTGCATGTGTGTGTGTGTACATCATATATTGGTTATTGTTCCCACAAAAATTAATCAATAAACAAAAGCTAAGAGATATATACTGTATGGTTGTGTTGACTTCTACCTATCACTGTGTAACCTGTCATCCTCAGATTAAGGACTTATTATCAACATTAACGCTTGCTGATTTTCAATTTTTCTGTGGATTAGAAATTTAGAAGCATCTTAGCTAGCCTATGCTGGCCTAGAGGCTTCTCTAAGACAGCAGTCAGGCATCAGTAGGGACTAAGCATTCTCAAGGCTTGACAAAGGCTGAAGAATGCCTGACAGTAGTTAACGACTGTGGCTGGCTTGCTGGCATTAGAACCACACTTATTCTCCACAGCTTAGTTGCAGGTCCATATGATATGCTGACTGATGCTAACCAACATGAGAAGCCCATAAAACAAAGACTGCAAAGCTATTGCTAGCCAAGCCTTGAAAGCCATGAACTGCCACTTCTGCTGTAGTTAATTTAAAAATAAATGTTTTGTGCATACAGGTAGTATGCCTGTGTGTTTGTCTGTGCACTACATGTGTGCCTGATGTTTACCAAAAAGAGCCTGAGATTCCATGGAACAGGAATTATAGATGGTTGTATGCTACCGTGTAAATGCTGAGAATCAAACCTGGGTCCTGTTGAAAGAGCAGCCAGTGTTCTTAAGTGCTGAGCCTCCTCTCCAGCCCTCATTTAAAGAATGTTATTTTATTCCTAACAACTTTTCCTGTACTTAGTGTCCACAGAGACTTGCTCTGATTCAGTATGGGAGGGTATTGCTGTAGGGCTTCTATAATCACAATTTCTGTCACTGTGACAGAACCCTAGCGATAAACAACTGAAGAAGAAAGACATTTTCAGCTCTGTAGTGCTTGAATCTATTGCTCTTGTCTCTTGTTGAGGTGGAATACAAGTGTACTGGGAGCATGTAGCAGAGAATAGTCCTTTGTGGCAGAAAGGAAAGGAAGGGGCTAACCTATACCCATCAAGGATATCTCCAGTGACTTACTTCCTTCAAATAGATTCCACTTCATATGCAAATCAAAACAGGGCTCAACTAAAAGGATTATGGGCTACTGGGAGTCATGTGGGAGACCGCTATACCTATATTTAGAGGAGATCGCTTTTGTCCTGCAAATAGTAGAGTTGGAAACATTTCCCTAGAAAGCCCTGGTGCTGGGTTAATAATCTTGATGATGAACTTGGCAGGATTAGAAATTACTTTGGAGACAAACCTCTGGACCTGTCTTGGGGATGTTTCCAGAGAAGTTTAACAGAACTGGGGATCACACACGAAATATGGGTGGTACCATTCTGTCTGGGCTTGAATCCTGAATGAAATAAGGAGGTGAGTGGCTCACCAGCCTTCATTGCTTTCTGCTTCCCAGCTGCTAATACAGTGTGAGCAGCTGGTTCATGCTGCTGCTGTAATGCTTTCCTCACAGTGATGGGCTATATCCTTGAACAGTGAGCAGACACATTTTCCCTTCTTCTTGTTGCATTTATTAGGTATTTGTCACAAAACAATAAAAATATGATAATCTTTGCTAGCAGGCCATGCTGTTTGTTGTCATGGCAGTGGATGCCAAGACGATGAGGAAGAACAGGAATACACTGTGGTTACACTGAGGTGGGGGGGGTTGTAGAATTATTATGAAAGATAGTGAAAAAACTTTCCCAGCTATATTTAATGTGCTATAAAATCAAAAGTAAATGTAAGCAAACAAAATAAAGCAGATAACTCTGGATGGAATGGTTAATGGCTGCCAGTGTTTTTGTATTAGAGACTAGTATCACAAGCTTGTCACCTTTTAGAAAACAAGCCTTGTACGTTGAAGGAGAAAGGAAGACATTTGTAGTCTGTGGCTGTTCAAAATGATGACACAGGTGATTGCCAAGAGGCTTTATTCTGCTTCCTGGCAAGCATCTCAATGATGAAACTACTCCTCATTTGATCCTACTGTACTATTGAAACTGTCATGTTCTACTGAACGGAGCCATTTGTTTCTCCACACTGGCTGACTAGTGCTTTAGGCTGGCATTGGACTTGGCTGGTTATACTCTAGTGTAACTAATTGGGCTGAACTTGAATGATGGAGTATTAGGTTGGGGAAGAGAAAGGGGCGGGAAGCTTGTCAGTTTATAGTCATCAGCCCCCTACTCCTAAATGTCTCATTGTAACACAACACTTATTACCTTACTCAACTATTCTGTTCCTTAGTACCTGTCTGACAATAAATACCAATGTGGTTGGCCAAAGGCATTTTGGCAAGTAAGCATATCTTTGACCAATTGCTAGAAATTTGGGGCCAACTAAGTCTTAAGGGTTTTGGCTACTTTCTTTTTTTTTATTAATTTATTCATATTACATCTCAATTGTTAGCCCATCCCTTGTATCCTCCCATTCCTTCCTCCCTTCCGCTTCCCCCCCTACTCCCTTCCCCTATGACTGTGACTGAGGGGGACCTCCTCCCCCTGTATATGCTCATAGGGTATCGAGTCTTTTCTTGGTGACCTATTATCCTTCCTCTGAGTGCCACCAGGCCTCCACATCCAAGGGACATGGTCCAATATGGGGCACCAGAGTTTGTGTGAAAGTCAGACCTCCTTCTCCACTTAACGGTGGAGCATGTCCTGTCCATCAGCTAGACTGGGTAGGGGTTCGAAGTTTACTGCCTATATTTTCCTTGGCTGGTGCCATAGTTTGAGGAGGACCCCAGGGCCCAGACCCGTCTGTAGTTTTCCAGGACCCTTTGGATCCTTCTATTTAGAGGAAAAAGTGGGGAAGAGTCTGGAACACATAGGTACAGGAGACAACTTCCTAAACAGAACACCAACAGCCCAGGCCTTAATGTCAACAATTAATAAATGGGACCTCATGAGGCTGAGAAACTTCTGTAAGGCAGGAGACACTGTCAACAGAACAAAGCGACAGCCTACAGACTGGGAAAAGTTCTTCACCAACCCTTCATCTTACAAAGGTCTAATAGCCAAAATATATAAAGAACTCAAGAAATTAAACACTACCAAACCAAATAACCAAATAGAGAAATGGGGCTTGGAACTAAACAGAGAATTCTCAACAGAGGAATATCAAATGGCAGAGAAACACTTAAAGAAATGCTTGACCTCCTTAGTCATCAGAGAAATGCAAATCAAAACGACACTGAGATTCCATCTTACACCCATCAGAATGGCTAAGATCAATAACTCAAGCGACACCACATGCTGGAGAGGTTGTGGAGAGAGAAGAACACTCCTTCATTGCTGGTGGGAATGCAAACTAGTACAACCACTTTGGAAATCTATCTGGCGCTTTCTCAGAAAACTGGGAATAGGGCTTCCTCAAGACCCAGCTATTCCACTCCTTGGAATATACCCAGAAGATGCACTACCATACAACAGGGACATATGCTCAACCATGTTCATAGCAGCCTTATTCATAATAGCCAGAACATGAAAACAGCCTACATATCTCTCAGTAGAAGAATGGATAAAGAAACTGTGGTATATTTACACTATGGAATACTACTCAGCTATTAAAAACAAGGAATTTCTGAAATTTGTGGACAAATGGATTGAACTAGAAATTATCATAATGAGTGAGTTCACCCAGAAGCAAAAAGAGTCAAATGGTATATAATCACTTATATCGAGACACTAGTCCAAGGGGTACGCCCCATGAAAAACTTTACCAGGAAAGTGGGTCAGAGGGGAGGACAATCCAATTGAGACTTTAGGTGTGAGAAGCCTGGGAGAATGAGGAAATTCCTTGTTTTTAATAGCTGAGTAGTATTCCATAGTGTAAATATACCACAGTTTCTTTATCCATTCTTCTACTGAGGGACACATAGGCTGTTTCCATGTTCTTGCTATTATGAATAAGGCAGCTATGAACATGGTTGAGCATATGTCCTTGTTGTGTGGTAGTTTATCTTCTGGGTATATTCCAAGGAGTGGAATACTTTCATTGGAGAAAGTATGAAACGTGTCATTAATGTGATTTCTATATTCTGAAGTGTGGAGTCAGATGGGAGAGAAGGTAAGGAGGAACTGTGAGGAGTAGGTGAAGGGAAACAGTAATTAGAATATATTGTATAAAATTTATTTTCATTAAGAGAAAAAAGATTTCTAATGTGTGAGAATAAAAGAAATCCCATGTCTATTGATTTGTGGGTCAACAGCAGCTCTCTGCACTACACACTGTTCTCAAGATCTTTATTCCAATGGGACCTATTTTGAAATAGTTTTTGACTTGTAACTGCTCTTGAAATTTTAGGTTTTAGTCACTGTGGGATACCCTAATGTTTTCCATGTAAAAATCTACCTCCTCTTTCTAGAACTCTCAATGCTTGTAATGACACATGGTTACCTAATGAGGATTGTGTTTTCAATTAAGCATGACCATGAACATCTCTCTCTCTCTCTCTCTCTCTCTCTCTCTCTCTCTCTCTCTCTCTCTCTCTCTCTCTCTCTCTCTCTCTCTGTGTCTGTCTCTCTCTGTGTCTGTCTATCTGTCTGTCTGTCTCTGTCTCTATGGAGGGGGATGTATGTACATGTTTGTGCACCCCAGTGTGGATACTCCTATCTATCTATCTATCTATCTATCTATCTATCTATCTATCTATCTATGGGTACACACCTGCATGTGTTTGCATATGTCTGGTCTTATGTGTGAGGGACAGAAGTTCACCTCAAATGCTGTTCCATAGAGTGTGTTCATCTTGGTTTTTGAGACAGGGTCTCTCCTTGGGACTAGGAGCTCACCAATATAGCTAAGCTAGCAGGTCAAAGAGTCATAGGGAGATTTCTGTCTCCATATGACCAACTCTGGGATTGTAAGTGCATGACACTATATTTGGCTTTTTACATGGGTACTGGTGATCCAGGTGCAGATCTTTACGGTTGTGTGATAAGCATATAAATAAAATTTTAAAACTTGATCTATTTTCCTAGCACCTTCTGTGAAATTTTCTTAAATATAGCAAACCAGATGTACTTTGGCCATGCTTATTATACATGCTTCAAGATGTTTGAAAACTAAAGTTTCAAAATTGTGCCACATGGAGAAACTCACGAAGCAGAATCAAAACCAACCAGAGCACCAGATGGTAATGTAGCTACTGTGGCAGTCGCTGCTTGCTTATATGAAAAGTGAACTTGTGTTTATTGAGGTGACTGCTATTTCAGTACAGAGTTTGGTTTTAGGGTCATGATAATGTTTTAGATAGACGTTTTAATGGTAAAAACAAGCCATTGCTAGTCATGTTATTGTCCAGCCTGTTGTAAACCATGGCATCTTTATATGGTGGTCAGAGAGAGGTTGCTTAGCAGCATCACAGGGGAGAGCTGTGGAACCTCTGCACAGATGTTCCAGACGCTGTCACTTCTGTTGCCATGAAGGCAGCTGCTTCCCCTGCATCATGGATGGTTCTTGGGGCATGTTCCTGGGTGATTTATGATGGGGTGTACACTCATTCTTCATGAACTAAAACGTAAATTATAATATCTCTCTCTCTCTCTCTCTCTCTCTCTCTCTCTCTCTCTCTCTCTCT
>OU015753.1:68288077-68322994 GCA_907169655.1 Acomys percivali | reverse complement strand
TCTCTCTCTCTCTCTCTCTCTCTCTCTCTCTCTCTCTCTCTCTCTCTTGGTCATGATACCTGCCATTGTTTTTGAGATTTGGGATAAATTCATGTTGTTCTCTTTAACTTAACTGCATATGCATTGTATAGCGGGAGCTTTTTCATGGACTCACCAGTCCATGAATATTGACATCCATATAAATATTGACCCAGAGTTTCGTATATAGTTTGGAGCTTAGGCTTTCACTGGGGAAGTCTCCTAGCTACTGTTTAAACTTAAGCACACTATTCTAGCCTACAATCCACCACATAGCTACCTCTCTACCTCCCTCCCTCTGTTCCTATCTATCTGTTTTCTTCTGTGTCTGCCTCTGAATCACCCACATCTGGTTTCTCCTTCCTGCATCCATCTCTCTGCCCAAAAGATCCATCATGCACTTTCTGCCCCAGATATTGGCCATCAGATCTTTATCTACAAGAAAACACAAGAATATCTTTTAGATTGTTTCAGTACAGACAACTATCTGTCCTTCAAGTGTCTGAGCAGGTGTAAAAGAAGTGTTTATGAATGTAAGGTCACTGATAGTGATAGGCCATAGAAATGACAATGCCAATAGCCTGGTAGCACTTAGCCCTCTGCTGGTACAGCAATGAACAATTGACAATACAAAAACACACCTTTACACGACATTAAGAAAAGTCACCCAATAACTCCCTCTTTAGTCCAATAAAAGGCTTTATCTCTAACATCAATAAACTATAAACAATTAGAACAATTATGACAACTATCAGACAAGAATTCTATTCACAACCTCCAGTCCATTTGTATTTGGCAACCTTGGAGAAAGTACTGCATTATATATCTTATCTCAGTGAGCCCAAAGTTCTGTACCTAAGTCACTTTCTATATTGCTTGAATCACTTTCTTATCACCATTTAAGTTTTCATATCCTCTAAACTTCATAACTTGCAATCACCAACCTCAGGGCATCTTCTTAGACCATAAAACAGTTTTCTTAGATCCGAAACAACTTAAATTTTACATATCTTTTGTGAGTTTTTCTTTTCTGAATCTGATAATAAGGAAAACTGTAAGACTATAACTATCTACTCTTCAACTCCGTCAGACACCTGAGAAGGATAAATTCTACCTGAGTAAACAGGAAGTGTGGAGCAAGCAGCTCCCAAGTCTATAAAAATGAGAGGCATGAATGGGCTACCTGGGCAGTCACCCATGGTTCTTCTGTGTCAGTAGGGCAACCATCTTCTGTAGCCAGGCCTAGAAGGTCTGACAGACGTTCCTGTGAAGCAGGAATTTTAAAAGATTGTCCTGTCTTATCTTGGAAAATTTGGGCGATCAACTTCCCAGTATCTTTCTTGCTCACAGTTTGGGCAGAATGTTGTCAAAAGTCAAAGTAAGGGGCATTTTTTTTTCCATCTTTGAAGCAAGCTGAAGGTGGAGGTTCTTTTCTCTCCTTTATCTTCTTCGAAGTAGAATGAAGCTGCTGCCAGGAACTGATTTCTCTGTCAGAAAAAAATCTTTTATTATTAAAACATCTTTTTTTTCTTGTCACAGAAGCTGTAGTGTATCATGCAGTACAGCCTTTTGTCCACATATGCTTACTTTCAAATGTTCATTGCTATGAGTCACGGGGTCTGGTTGGAGGCCTACACTGTCATTACTGGATCCTCACTGGGACTGGTATTGGATATTCTGTTGTTGCCTTGCGTCAAGGAGATTCTTAATCTTTGAATCTGCAGGTCCTACCCATTCATGTGCTCCAGCAGGTAGTACATGGGGTGATATCGATTCAGAGCCCTGGATCAGGCCCTGCTCCCTTGTCCTCATGGCAGGGCCCGCTCTCCTGCTCCCATGTCCTCAGGGCAGCACCCACTCTCCCACTCCCATGTCGTCAGGGCAGGGCCGGCTCACCCACTCCCATGTCATCAGGGCAGGGCCACTCTCCCACTCCTGTGCCATCATGGCAGGGCTGGCTCTCCTGTTCCCATGTCCTCAGGGCAGGGCTAGCTCTCCCATTCCCATGTCCTCAGGGCAGGGTCAGCTCTCCAGCTCCTGTGTCCTTAGGGCAGGGCCAGCTCTCTAGCTCCCATGTCCCCAGGGCTGGCTCATCTGCTCCTGTTCCATTTGCCAGATTGTTGCTGGCCTTCAATGCCTGGCTGGCCTCCTACTCCTGTGGGTACTGGATCTTGTGGGCCATCAAGCACGTAGCAAGTGGAGGCCCCTCAATGTCTTTGTAAAACCATTCTTGTCCAGGGGAACTTGTGGTTCTGTTGATTCGAGCCTCCGAAGACTCTGGCTCCATCACATGTTCCATCCACCATGGACCCCTGCCTCAGTGCTGCCTTTAGTATTTACCTCTGCACGATCCAGCTCTTGGCGCTGAGCACGGCCCCAGCCCATGAAAGGAAGCTCATGAGGCCTGTGGTGTGGGTGCTGCAGTCTACTCTTGGGCTCTACTTGAACAGAACCACCTCTTCGAACGCCATCTCCTTGGCTTGCACCTCACGAGGCCTTAACCCAAAAAGCAGTGACAGTGGCAGCGGCAGCGGTTCAGAGTCCCTGGGAGCTCACCAGAGCATGGTCCCATGGACCTGAGGAGGGAGGGTATGGATGATCCTCATGACAGGATTTCTTTCTTTTTGGGAAACACTGGCACTGTGTTTTGGAGTGCTCAATATGGTCCTTTGGTGGTTGTGCAGTCACTGCTGTTCTGTGGCTCAGAAAGTCTCGCGCTGCCTATGAAAACATCTCCCCCCCCCAGATTTTATTTATTTATTTATTTATGTATTTATTTATTTGTTTGTTTATTTATATTTATACAGTACTCTGCCCCAATGTGTCCCTGCAGGCCAGAATAGGGCACTAGATCTCATTATAGATGGTTGTGAGCCACCATGTGGTTGCTGGAAATTGAACTCAGGACCTTTGAAAGAACAGACAGTGCTCTTAACCCTTGAGCCATCTCTCCAGCCCAAACATCTTAAATGCCATTTTCTGCAGATCTCTCAAGTGTTTGAGAAGCACCTGTCTATCTAAAGTATATCTAAATAGACAAACATTTTTTTAAACTATTTCCTTTCTTCTGAAGTTTGAAAACATATACAGAAAGCTAAATAAAGCTTATTTCTGTAATTAACTAAACTATTAGTACCTGACATGACTACAAGTTTGATGATTTATGGGTGATTGACTATAAATTTGCATTTCTTAATTATAACAAACAGTTTTGCAATAGAGTTGTTTTTATAAGACTAGAGCTTTATATGACATTTTGAATGAGTTACATATGTATAATACCTTAAACATACTTTAAATTTCCAAACTCTGTAAAATAGAACACATAAGCTATTGTATGGCATTGCTTTAAAGTTGCATCATTAAACAGAATATATTCTTAATTCATCATATTGCCTTTTACCTAGCAAAAGATCCTTGATAACACTAATGCATCTAGTCCAATTAAGTTGCTCCAAAGCTGAACCCTCTTCTTTCCACTATGTCAACCACTGTAGTTGAGGGTCAGGTTCTAATATGTCTGACATTAAATCTCTCCAGTCTTTTAGAAGTATGCAATTTTGCATGGTCCAGTCAAGCATCTGTTTTACATAAGGTGAATATGTGCCATAAACTATCCATCACTGCTTCTTTCTCCCTGAATTCCTCTTTCTGCCTAGAAGTTCCACCCTACACTTCCTGCCATAGATATTGGCCATATGATCTTTATTGTATCCAATCATCAGTGTGGCAACACTGGAACATCTTTTAGATTGCCTCTAGGCACAGACAGCTGTCTGTCCTTCAAGTATCTGAGCATGTGTGGAAGGATAAGTGTTTATAAATATAAAGGCCAGTGATAGAAATGGCAATACCAAGATCCTGCCTACACTTAGCTCTCTCCTGGTACAGCAATCAACAACTGATAATACAAAGATATACCTTCACACAATGTGAAGAAAAATTGCCCGAACTTTTTATTCTTTAAGTAGGGCTTCCTTCATAAGCTCTGATGGTTAAAGCTTGGATATACATCTTAGGTGTCCTATTTAATTCATTACATAGAGTAAGTATGAATTCCTCCATATGTTGTGGTTGCTCATTCCATATGGACATGAAGACTGCTCCTGGTTGAGTCATAAACAGAGTTGAATCAGTGAGGTTGTAGCAACAACAAAAGTAATGACAAAGATTTCACATTTGAGAGAACTTTTAATACATAGTGCAGAGACCTGACAAAGGAGGCAAATGCACATTTATTAAAATAGAAATGATGAGCTTAGAGGTTAAAGCCTGGAAGCAAACTGAAGTAAATATGGAGTGAGACAGATATATAGCAATCTGTTATACTTTCTGAAATTTTGCTTATCATGTGAACAAAGAAACTCAATGTCGAGTTAAAATATATATATGAAAGCAAAACATGGCACCATGGTAAAATATTAGATATATTTAATTATGTCATTTAAACCAAGAAATACCACCAACCTAAACACCTTAGAGATTTGGGTGGGAATAAAGATGGAAAACATGGTACATGTTTTAGGATGCCCAGGATAGATAATAAGTCTGATGACACATTAGCTGTCAGGCAAAATGTGATGCATATTTTCTTGTAAGAACGAATACACTTCCAATTATATATAGTTTTTTATGTTTTTAATATCTTCATGATAGACAATTCAAAGAGGTTTAAAGTCACCAGTGTGGTAGATCCTCTCTACCAGTAGATTTAACATCATTTCCCATCTCTGCACTAACACCTCTTTGCAACATTATTTTGCCATTTCGGCCATCATAAGAGGAATTAATTTCTCAACACTTTATGTCCAAAATGACCTTGTGTATTGCTTTGAGCAATGAAAGAAAGTAGCAATGACATTTTGTTACTTCCTGAAGATATCGTACAACTTCCCTGCTCACCTTCTTGGAATTCTGAGCCACTTTTCTTAAGGAGGCTTAAAATATCCAGGATTAACTTCTCATGTATAGTATACATGAGAATTTCATGCACGTGGTCAGATGTAGAAAAGAAGATTGGATGGTTAGTTTATTTTTTAAAGTTCTTGGGGAATCATAAAAGATGTAGAATTCATCCAGTCTAGGAAATAAAAAGACCATTAAATTATTAGCATAAATGATTTCCAAAAACATGGTTTATGTGTTATGACATTTTAATAACACATGTTAGTGTGTGTTAATCACACTCACTCTTCTCATTACCCTCTTGTCTTCTCATTCCTTAGTCCTGATAGTCTCCAAAATTCTTCCTTCTGTTTTCTCATTGAAGAAGATCATTTTTAAAGTAAATGTTTAGCAAATTCTGTTAAAATAGCATTGGGTTTTGTTCATAATCTTGATTTTCCTGCCTCAGTGTGAGGAAGTGATGAATAATTTACAAATCAATCTGTTTTTTATATGTAAGTATGGTACTGTAAATAAGCTTAACAGAAAGGCTACCAATAATGGTGATGTCTTATCTCATTGAAATACATGTTGCATTCACTTTAAATATACACTTCTTTAATCATTGGTTGTGGTTAGAGAATTGTATAGTAGTGTTTACTATAACAAGAGCAAACATTTTATTTTTGTTAAAATCCGGGTTTTTTTTTTGTTGTTGTTCAATTCTATTCCTACTTTAGGTTTTGAAATACACTAACAGCACTGCAGAAGTTGTGAGTCATTGTAGCATTAACGTAGGCTCCTTGTTGAAGGGGTGATTGTTCATAGTGCAGAGCCCGAACTACCTCTGTGACAGATTATATGTATTAAGGCCCCTAGTTTTTTACCCTTCCTTCTAACCTTGATTTTTGTCTTGTGAACTTGCCGTTCCTGCTAAATAAACAGAATTTCTCGACTTTTTTTTTTTTTTTGGCAACGCAATTTGCAGATACAATGTAAAGACTGAAAATGATGTTTGCAAATAGTGATTTTACTCCTGAATCTCAGAATTTCCCATGGGAACCTTTCTGGGCTTTCCTAACTGATTCAGCTGTTCAAGTGAGATCAGATGAAACAAGTTGGTCTGGCTGCTCTACATCATATATGTAGTTTGAGTTTGCTGTGTCTGACACATAGATCAGTATCTTTGTGTTTTTCCAAACTGTTAGCCCAATCTTACTTTCTAAAACTATCTGACTCGTAAATCACGTATTATACTCTACACAGTAATTGTATCTATGTAGATTTATACATTTAGGTTGTGGGATGACTACAAAAGATTAAAGTGGCCAATTCAGGGTTCAGGCAATTCAAAAAACAATGTAAGAGAGAGGCAGAAATGGAAAGTTGGTAGTGACTTACATAGGATTTTTGTGGAGCTTAGGTAACTGACTTTGACAGAGATCTGCAGGCGACATTACTGCAGTGTGGAGCTATGAAATCATAGACTTGAGGTGAACCTTATGACTGAGGAGAACTGTATAAGGAAGGTACAGGACCATGAAGGATGTATAAATGGATGACAGTACCACGTCTAGATGAATGAACAGGTGTATGAATGGGCAGTGATTTGACTAGATTGTGTCAGCTTTGGGTACCCAGATGAGATGAAGGCCCTGGGACAATTGGTGGGAGGTGGCTGGTGTTCTTTGCCTACTGCTCCCTTGAGATCAACATTAGGTGTTCAAATGAGAGTTTTTTGGGGGCCCTTGTTATCACAGTGTTACGTGTATTACTGTTACACTCATGTGTAGGTCTGTTAGAGTCAATACATTCCCACCTCTGGGGCTCCCGATTTGATTTCAATATGATTATGTGCTCATGTGGTTTCAATCTATTTTGACAAATATTTATAATGGCACATTGTTCTGCTTTAGGGGTAAGTATCAGTTTGTTGGTCAGTGTGACTTTGTTTACATGAACAACCAAGGTGCAGACACATCCTGACTCTATTGGCATCAAACTGAGCCAGGTGGTGCTTGTTGAATGATGTCACTATGGGCAAGGCAGAGCTAACAAAACAAAACAAAAACAAAAAACTTGACAACAACAACAAAAACAAACCAAACACCTTTTTACAGGAGGTGGAGTAACATAGGGCGGGACACAGTTTGGTCCCAATATGTACAAACTTGAGAGTTAGGGCTGTGTGTGAGGCTGGTTTATTAGGCACATTGTTGTGGCTACAGGGATTTGCAGTTTTTGGTGAGGGACAGGAGGATTCCATATTGACAGCTTTAGAGGCATTCTTTTTCTTAGATTCAGATGGTTCAACTACCAGATTCCAGAGGCCTTAAAACTTGGCCAATGATAGGAATATAATTGTCATTTTAATGGCGAGGATCAAAAGGGCATGTGTTTTAGGGTCACAGCATGTGCTTTAAGTACGAGAAGTATTAGGCCAATGCAGACCATTAATTAACGAGGAACACACACCTTCTTTGGCCTTTTTATTTTTCCCGTTGAACTTGGTAAAACCAGTTTATAATAAATCCTAGTGGACTTTAGTCAGGGAAAGCTATAAGTAACATTTTGTAATGTCTCATTTGTACTAAGTCCTTGTTAGGTCAAAGGGATTTAAAAGCTTTCCAGCTTTCAGAGGTTTTCTTGGTTCATAAATTTCTCAAGAGTAATTTTTTCTGGATGATTTCTCTTCACTATACAATCATAGTTTTATGCTCTTTAGAAAATTTTATTTATTTTCTTTTCTTTTAGCTTTTCAATCATATTACTAGAATTTTATAGTTTTTCCCATTATAAAAAACAAGGTGATACACTCTAATTTTGTCATCTACTTTAATAATATTTTGTATTATTTAAAATTAATTATTGGCATAGTGTTTGTTGATTGTATATTTCATTTTAGAAATAGAATATTTGGCCATTTCTATTTTTCCTGTCTTTACCCTACTCTCAAAATATCATTGCAACATATTTCATATGTGTTTATTTTTTGTATTTTCCTTATAAAATATTTCCAGACTGGGCTGGAGAGATGGCTCAGCCGTTAAACGCTAGGCTCACAACCATAAATATTTCCAGAAATGGAATATTAGTTTAAATGTTATAAGCACTTTAGAGATTTAAAAATTCTGGATAGTCATAGCCAAACTATTCTCCATAAAACTGTGCTGGCTGCCTCAGTTCAACAATCACACACAGATCACACCAATCACACCACAACTACTTTTTTAAAATTCTAATTCTTTTTTGTTAGTGTACACATACCATGAATTTTACAAAGTCCAGTTGTGTAAAAGTAAGAGTATAGTCATTTTAAATTGTAAAATGGTGAGTTTTCAGACTGAAAAATCACTGAAGCATTTGTAAAATTTAATGGTGTTAGGGTGCTAGCAGCTGTTTTTGTTTTCCGCCACTTCTGCATGCTTCTCATTGAACTCAGATAAGGAGTCAGAGCAGGATTGGGTTTTTAGTTAGTAGACTTTATGTCTTGAGACTTTTGCTTTTGGTCCTCTAGGTACATTCTAGAGATGAAAAGTGTGGATGGGATGACAGGTGTCATGGAGAAAGTAATAATGGTTCCAAGGTCACGCCTTTCAATGTTTGCATTGCAAGTCAGGGTAATAACGGCTTGTTATAATGTCTGAAAAGAGGAGAGAGTGAAGAGCCCATCTTGTTTCTTTGGGTTTTGTGTACGTGTGTGTGTGTTGGTGTTGTTTTGTTTTTCTTTGTACTTTTGGACCATCAAAAGGGAACCATTTCTTTAATAAATAACGCAGTCAAGAGACAAAAATAGGTTGGGCACTGCTTGCAGGGTTGGGCACTTTGCCAGCAGATGCAGTAGCATCCCCCACACCTAGCTTTGCTATTGCTTTTAGAGAGAGAAAGAATATGACACTGGTTGAGTAGGAAGGGATATCTGGGAAGAGTTTGGGGGAGGGAAAACAATATCACCAAAATATATTGCATTGTTCTTGTGTTTTTAAAGAGAATAAGATCTTTTACAAAAAGCCAAATTTGAGTGACCATGACCTAGAAATACAAATTTAGGACACCCCAGATTCTATATTCCAAGAAGGAAGCAGATTCATAGCTTCATAGTTTTACAGAACAAATAAAATCATAAATCATTCCAAGCACATATCTGATGATTCCATGTGGAATTTAGATACTGAGTTTCCTGGGTTGAGATAAAATCTTCTTTGCTTGTAACTGGAATGTTCTTGGGGTTGCTAGGAATTGGAACTCAGGACCTCTGGAAGAGCAGTCAGTGCTCTTAACTTCTGAGCCATCTCTCCAGCCCAGAATGTTCCTTCTTATTAATGATTTTAAAAAAATCTTTCTTATTAAAAAAAATCATAAATCAATAGGAGTTTAATACACATTGGTGAGTTTATCAGAAAGTTAGCTACAGAGAAGTGGGAAAAGTTTCTCCACATGCTTCAGATGTTGTCTTTTGACACACTTAGCTTTTGGATTGGTGGAGGCAAGGAGTCTGCTAAATTAATAGATTCTAAAAGACTTTTAATCTATTAGCCACAGCATGTTAACTCCAACATAGTGGTGGGCAGAAAATAGTTATTTAGGAGGGTTAAAGCCAGTTCTGAATAAAGTAATTATCCACTAAACCTGCAGCATCCAAAGCTCCCTGTATTACTACTGTTTCTACCCATCAATCTTTGCAGACCGTTTCTTTCCTGGAATTCTTATTCATAGTTCTTATTGGCCAAGCACCACTTATTTTGCATGTGCATAAATACTAAATTATTTATTACATATTTTAAGTTATTTTAAAGGAAGCTCATTTTTAGGATCTAAGCAGTAGCTAAGAAGTGAGGACTGTAGGACAGCAGTCTTTAAGATAAAGGAATATCTCTTAGATGTTGTTAAGAAAGAAACTCCTGGTTTGTATCAAAAGTACTAGGCACCACGGTCTGCATTTGACTTTTTTTAAAAAAAACAATTCTTTATCTGGCATACATTTACTATACCTAAAATTAAATAATCAAGAACAATGTCTATGTTAATGGATTGCAGTTATCAGATGAAGAAAAATATATTTAAATAACCAAAATTTGCATATAAAACTAGAATGACTACATAGTTTCTTCTGTATTTATGGTTATTAAAGATAGTATACACTGTGAGATATCTTACTTAAATTTAAATAATTCGAAAGAGGATTTTATAATGAGTCACTGTAGGATTGCACTGCTTTATTTAGCAGAAAAAAACAAATATTGTTTAATCAATTTTTAATCCAAAGCTAATTGCACTGAAGGGTATTTTAGAGTTTAATTTAATCAAGAAACATCAGTACTGAAGGCATAAAGCATCATGAATGTTGTTATTAGAAGTTAATATCTTGCATAATTTGTATAAGAAAAGTTAATCAAAACTTTGGGTATCCCTAGCTAGAATAAATAGAGTTAAAATTAAACACTAGTTTTGAATAATGTTCAGAGTAAGCAAATAGTTATAACAAAATGATGACTAAATGGATGGACAGAATATATCTTCATTTGTAACTTCAAAATTAAAAATTAAATTAGTTTTTTTTTTAATTAAGAAGAAGAAGAAGAAGAAGAAGAAGAAGAAGAAGAAGAAGAAGAAGAAAGGAGACAATGAGATACAATGGGAGCAGACAAAGATCAAAGATTCCGGACATGACAGATTTGGTTAGATCCCAACTCTGTCCCTTATGAATTCTATTGTCTTGAGCAAGGTGCTTGATAATTCATAGCCTTAGGATTTTTTTGTTTCATTTTTTAAAGAACACTTATACATGGTGGGCTAGATATGGGAAATATGTTGATAGGATGCAGTAACTAAAATCACAGCATAGCTTCTGATATTACTAGGAGGCACAGACTCATAGCAAACTCCCTGATTCTCAGATTCATACACCCTTCCTTCTCTCTCTTCTGTAACGTTCCATGAGCCTTAGGTTCAGGAGTCTTCTGTAAATGTATCCAGTAGGACTGAAATCTACAACTCTGTATATTGATTGGTTGTTGTTTTCTGTTGTGGTCTCTCTCCATCTGTTGCAAAGGAAAGTCTCCTTGATGAGGGATGAAGACTACACTTATCTTTGGGTTTAAAGATAAAAGTTTATAGATTGTTCTTGGGATTATTCTGATTTAGCAAATTAGTTGTAGATTCTCCCCCAATAACTACTAGTTCACTAGCACTTAATAGTTACCTAGGTTTCTAGTACCAGTCATGTTATATCACTTGTTGAGTGAGTATTACATTCATTAGAGAGCCATTTGGTAATGCCAAAGTATGTGTGCTACTTTAGGGTTACTGTGCTATGCTGATCATTGGTGTGGTTCATAGCTGGCATCATAGCTGGGTAAGATCGTTGATTGCTGTCCGTCTTTGGAAGCTTGTGTGGTACCTTCTTAGCACCATGAATGATAGTTCTAAGGGAAGGAGCATTCCCATAAGATCCAGATCAAGGCTCTCTGGACCCTACTTCTGAAGGTGAGTACTGTTCCTCAGTGATAGGGCCCTAACTCTCAACCATTTGCTGATAACCAAGGGCAACAGCAGTAGGCTCTATGTTTGGGGAGTGTCTTAGACAGCCCTGAACAGCAACTCAAAAGATAACTTTTCTTGTCTAGTATTTGAGTTTTTGTTAGGTGATCTTTGTTTGGCTCATGGAGGGAGTAACATCAGTCCAGATGTGAAAGTTCATAGAAGTTACATATGTATATTATTTATACACTGAACTACATGCATTTTAGATTGTATTTTTAGGTAATAGTTATGATTCCTTGTGGCTTATAAAGACATCCTCTTTGTAACTTTACTCACCTCTCTCTTTTTTCTGTAATTACCTTCATCTACCTTCTCTAAGGAGTCCCCTCCCCATATTTTTGATCATTTCACTCTTTATTCTGCTATTTTTCTCTCATTCACTCCCTAATACCCTATCCTGGCAATGATCTAGTTTTACTTTCCGGCTTCTTTAGTTTTTACAGGCAATATACTCACATATGAATATTTGGAGCTAGGAGTCTCTCATAAGAGAGAACATCTGGTATTTGTCTTTCTGGGTCTGGGTTATCTCTTTCAATATGTTCTATCTTAGCTCCATCCTGTAATGTTCATGATTTCACTTTTTAAAAGCTGCAGTATCGCTTAGTGTATGAATACCATATTTTATTTATCCATTCATTAGTTTTAGGACATGTAGATTGCTTCTATTTTTCTAGCTATTGTAACTATAGCAGCAACGAGCAAGGCTGAGGAAACATCTATGGATATGCTGCTGACTTGTCTCAGCAACACAAATGCTCAAATGTGAGCTGAGCGAGGATGACACCGATGCTCATGTCAAACAGGGTGGGGGAAAAAACCACACAAGGTCTTAGCTCTACCCAAATAACTATAGGAAGCTGAGGCAAGCTGGGAGGAGGAGAAGTGGTTATCTCTAGAGAAGAGCACATCAGCTGGTTATCCCATGGCAAACAATCAGCCTTGAAGACACACACACACACACACACACACACACACACACATGCATGCACACACAGACACGTAACATTACATGGGTTGATCAGGTTATATTTAGGAATATATGAGTATGCATACATGCAAATGTGCATACAATAACAATTAGTGATGAAAAAGGTTATGGGTTTGGGGGAGAGCATGGATGGATATATAGGAGGGCTTGGAGGGAGGAAAGGATAGGGAGAAATGTTGTAATTAAATTATAATCTCAAAAATATAAACTTAAAAATCAAAGTATAAATGTATCTAATAATAATGACATATATGAAAGAAAAAATGTACAAACTAGCTATTATCCTGAGGGCTTAGTGATGGAGTCTATAAAATATGAACCCAAAGAAAGTGAATGATTAAGAGGAATTTATGGGTGTAATCGAGAGGTAGACTAAGTGATTATAAGTTTAAGGCAATAATATAAAATTAATTATTCTCTCACTGACCTATAGGGTAAGTCACACCCCAATGACTAAATTTAAATAATTAGGCTGTATCCTAAAAATTTCCTTCTGGTGGGATGCATCTTGTTGGAAGCTACATACTTGCAGTTATGTCTAAGAAGATATTAGGCATTTATTGGGATGATGTTAACTCAAGGTTTCTAGAATAAAGACACATTTTTGATGTGTAAACCTGGGAAGTCAGATATAAGATACGGAGAGGGCCAAGACAACTTCAGAGAGATTCTGCTTCTGTACCTGGGAGACAGGAGCACACTACAGTCTTTTCAGACCTATTGTGATTAAGAGACAACAACAGAAAGCTTTGTGGTTAACAATTATCTGAAAATTGACAGAAAGGCGGGTTTTAATGAAGACTCAAATGAATTAAATTTCCATTGTCAATATACCAAATCTAGACATTTATATTCACAAGAAAAGCTATGTGGAACATATGCTGTTGTGCAATGCTACATTTGATTGATTTGTGCCATTATTAGGATTGTCAGTGATTCCCAAAGCTAAATTTATGGTGTAGAGTTGTGCATTGATTATTGAGATAGGAAGATTGACGGTGTCAGTATGCTACAGGCAAATAATTTCAGCTCAATACAGCAAGGTAGAGTTTGAAATTCTGTAAAACTATTTTAATAAAACCTCTTATTAAAACTAGTTCTCTTTAAATGGCCTCTCATTATTGGGAAAGGAACCTTGGTGATCCCTAGGAGGAGGTTTCTACTAATGAGAATTAATGTGAGAATTAGAGAACTTACTTAGAGTCAGAAGCAGCCAAGGGAAAAGGTTTAAGAGTCTGAATGAGGTTGGTCGACAGTGCTGCAAAATTGGACTTTCTCTTTGTGAAAAATGTCATTAGCCCAAATGGAGGATTATCTGAAAATTGTAAAGAAGCCAATGAAGCACTTCTCATTAAAATACAGTTGTTTCCGATGGAGTAAAATGAACAAAATGTACTGTGGTACTTATTGGTAAAATTAAATTAAGCAGAAGGAACCACATAGATTTAATTTGTTTGGCTTATTTTTCTTTCTGTATGTTACGTGAAGTGTTTGTCCCCAAAGAAAATGTTCATGATCCTTTATTAATGATGCACAGAAGCTTGAAGAACCATATTGCTTGCAGAGATGGAAGACTATGTCATTTTACTTTCTACCCTACAACAGCCCTCTGTTGTGTGAATTTACCTGGGGGAGACATAAGCAAATGTCTGTTTACCTAAGATCAGGAGCTAACAACAGACAAAAGTAGCCATTCCAAAATAAAGTCCAATTTTTTAACCAGTGAGTTTATTGGGGCTACTTATGGGAGTATAAGTGAGGTATTACTGACAGAAGCATGGACATTTGAAAGACAGTGACATCACTAAAAGAACTGCTTCCGCCTCTGGGAGAATTCACGAAAGCTGCTTAGCTCCCTTCACAACTCTCCGGTAGCTGGTAGCTACACAGACCAGAGAGTTTCTTTTCCCAGGAGTTGTTTACTGCTTCAGTAATCCTGAGGATCATAAGGAAATTCAGAGGAAATTGCTGCACATTTCCAAATCATGTAGATTCTGTACTAGAATGCAGCGTAGGACCATTGCAGACCCTAGAAATAGCCTTAGCTTTTGCTGATGGCATAAAATATTAGGAAGTTCTTCTATAAAAGAAGAAAAATTATTGTTACACCTGCCTTCAGTTTGCTCTGTGCAGTAGAATCAATTATCTCTTACTTACTGTTCTTGAAAACTTTGGTCTTACCATGTAATAATCTGCTCTAAAGGACCATGAAACTGAAGAAAGAGAGGCAGACAGAGCCATGGTGGCTTAGAGCATCATTCAGTGAGGGAACTAAGTCTGGATGGCAACAAAACTAGCTAGATTCTGGCAATCTGGGCAAGAAAGAAGGATGCAATGAAAGTGGCAACTCTCTGAATGAAATGTACCTCTTTTACATTAAGATAATATTAAAGAGTCAGGGCCTCTTCTAGTGTCTAATGTTAAAGCTCCACATAAAACTTTAAAGGTTGTATCTATTTGTGGTTTACTGGGAAGTTGTGAGACAAAGCAGTTGTGGTTACTGTAGGCAGCATGGTGGTTACGACTCAAGATGGCTGTACTCATGGTACGCTGCAATTATACACATATTCCACTTTGTTATTGAGTAGTAGTAAGGAACAAAGCGTAGTGCCATTGACCATGAGATCTTCAATGTGTGTGGTTATTAGTATTTGTGAAGTTCTAAGCGAAACTTCAAAATACAAATCAAAAACTAAATTTAGAAAGGTTATTTTTGAATATGTAAAGATGTAATTTGAGATAAACTTTTTTATTATTTTGAAAGTAGAATTTTGAAACATGCACAGAGTAGGGCACAGAGTACTGTAGGGAATGAAAAGGAAATGAAGAAAATAATATTAATAAAGAAATATGAGTTTTAAAACTTAATTTAGTTATAATCTAAAACCCACCATTCTGTTTCTCCGTAGTAAATATCTTGGGTAAGGTTTGTTGTGTGGTGGAACTTTATGTTATTACTTGGCTTCCAACCACCAAAATACCCTTGTTTCAGGCTGCTCACTGAAACAAAGATTTTATTTTAATCTAAAGTCTGTTATGTCATAGCCTATGACATAAAATGAGGGCAGATTTGGGCTCCATAAAACTGTAGGGTCTGTGGGAACCTATGAGTAAGGCAACGGGAAATACTAAAAAGTCCACAGCAGAAAGCACGGTTGCAAGAAGCAGTGGGTGACAGCAGAGAAAATGGAGTAAAGAAGACAAGGGACAAAGTGACATCCTCGTCTCTCCAGAGAATCTTGCCCAGCCTAGGAAGTGAGGACTTTAAAAATAATAATAATAAAGGAAAAAGTAACTTCAGCGTGCCAAGGAGTTCAGGCAATTTGGGCAATAGTATTCTTGACTTTCTAGTGTGAGCGGTTTTCCCACAGGTATTTTAAAGCAGCCATATCTTCCCCAGGATACAGAGCCAGAGCTTTCCTAGGAATTCCACACAAACTCTGCTTCCAGATCCTTGCTTGATCTCTGTCCCCTGTACAAGCATTGCTCCCTGTCCCTCTCCTAGCTCACATACCTAGAGTGAAGCTAGTGTTTATTTCCAAGTTTGGTTGAATTAATGAGAGTAGGAGACATGGTATCTTCCTTTTGTTTTCTGAGTACTGCACTCTGAAATGTAATCAGTGTTTTCAGAATTGCTTATTACAATAGTAAACCCCAAACTTAGCTCTAATGAAATTCTTAATGCCTTTGGTGTGAAGATATTGTACTGACATCCCCCTTTCTTATAGCTGTAGAATTAACTTTTATACCACATTTTATTATACATGTATTTCATTTTTACTGTTTCTTGAATTCACTCTGGATGCTGATCTATGTCTTGTAAAAATATACAGGTTTAGTAAGCCTTCTCTGAACTATTTTGGGCATGAAGTGTTTGGGGTTTTATAATATTTACACTTATGTATATGTAATGACATGTGTTAAGGTTGGAACCTAAGAAAGGACCTAACATTTACTTATGACTCATAAATACTCCCTGCAGAAAACCTAGAAGTAATTTTATATGGTAGTTTTCAAGTCTGTATAAAAATGTTTCTGCATATGGTGTCACGTTGGCATATGAGAAGTCTTACATTTCAAAGCATTAAAGATTTTGTATTCTTTTTAACTTTAGTGCTAGTTTTAATTGTTTTATATGTTTGGTTTTATTTTTACATGCATGCATTTCTGTGAATCATGCATATGTCTGGTGCTCATAGAGTCCGTAAGAGAGTACAGAATCTCTTTTAACTGAATTTACAGATGTTTGTGAGCTGCCACATGAGTGCTGGGAATTGAAGTCAGATCCTAAATTAATCACTCAATTAACCTCCATCCTGTATACTTCGTATTCTTTTTGATGAAGTTGATTAACCTGTAATAAAGTTGCAAGTAATAATTTTCTCTGTTTCTTTTGTTGTCATGCTTGAAGAAACACAAAACCAGTCAGAGCCCTAAATACTGTCTCTGGACAAGTAGTCAAACTGTTGTACATCTAAGAAATTGTGTAACAGTAGGTTCTTATGTCTGTCTTTCCCAGAGAATTTAAAGAAAAAAGTAAGTTCCATGAGTATTCTAAACATATCCTAAACTTTAAAATTTCAACTAGCAAAGACATTAATGGTTCATGCAGAAAAAATACCCTGTGTACAGATTCTTTTTGATGTTTGCACACAAAATAATGCTTCACTGTAATCCTCTCATACATTATAACCCTTATATTTTGCTATATGATTCTTAATAGTTTACATCACCACTTCAAATTAAAGTTATTAATTTCTTTTTAAAATTGATCTCTGAACCTTCATCACGTTGGTACATAAAATACACTTTCTTCTCTTTCAAGAGAAATGAATTCACTTTTACTTGAGTGTGATGAGGCCTTTCCTCCTTATATACCCTTAGGCACTTCTTGGAATATGTCCAAGGCTACTTTTTTATACCAGGAGCTTATATTTTTTTTAGGTGTGAAGAAGTAATCTTTGATATGTGCCCAGCTGCTGTCTGGTAGCCACCTCCAATAATTCCTCACGCAATGAATGAAATCACAATGTCCCAGTCTCTTTTTTCCCCTTTTAAAATCAAGTCTATAATGTGCCCCTGTATTAACAATTCTCAGTAAGGAAAGAATTTAATATAAACCTAATTTACACATTTGGACAATGTGTATTCTCCAAATAATAAGCATGGTCTCATTCTATTATCTTCATGTAGATGTTTTGCAAATGTGGTTATATTCTGTGAGGGTCTCCATTGTATTTCCATTATCTCCTTGTACTAGCACACGTTTTATAGTGGCCTTGTCCTTGCTTTGTTTGATGGAGAGGAGATTATTTCAGGGTATTAGATAGACTGAAGAATTTCTGTTGTATTTTAAACCAAGATAATGTTTTCCAGAGAGAAGTGACACAAGTAGAAGGAATGTCAAACAAATTATCTGACTGTTGGAAGAAAAAGGAGAAAAGAAAAATGCTTCTGCCTGTAGCTAATTACACCTTTCTACCTAATATCCTCTCAGAGTCACTGCTGCAGATTCTAAGGCCTCCTTCACTCTGGGTGCCAGGTCTAGATAGTCCTTGCTTCACAAAACAGTCCCTCACCACCAAACTTCCTTATCATATGCTCGTGGGATGTGGTCTAATGTGTAACCTAGCTACAGGGAACCTGGGAAATGTAGGCTGCTTTCTAACCTTTAGTGAACAGTGAATATGCTGCTGGAATGAAGTGAATTGGTCGGTAATGCTAGAATTGTTGTTTCTAGGGCAGTGCAGCAGGCATAATCCCTCTTCTCCTCAGACTTGCCCATGCCAATAGGAGCTACCAGCATGTGATTTATCTAAAGAACCATTTGCCATCACATTAGGCTGGTCTTATTTGTTATTGCATCCATTTCTGCTTGGTAATGTCTTAAGCCTTACCCAGTTTCAGGCACTATTCTATACTAATGTGCTTAATCTATCATACATTTCCAAAGTATATAGTCATCAGTTATTTAAGGGAGAGTAATGGTAGTATGAGAGAGAGAAGGAAAACTTAGTTAATACAAAATGGAAGTAGAATCCCTTCCCCTCTCTGTCTTACCTACTGTCTAACATTCCTGCTCTATCTAGGTCTGAAAATGTCTTCTTAGATCAGATTGATAAAGTTTCTTCTGAATAAAGTGATATTGGGAGGCACTGCATAGTCTCACTTTGGATTGCTATAAGCCATAAATATTAGTTATTCTAGCAAATGCAACAACTCCTAATTTATTGCTTCAAGAACAACAAAATTACAATCTGAATACAGAGTTCTCTAGAATTAACACAGCTCCTGAATATTTGAAAATCCAGCAATGGAATCAAATTTTCTTCATCTTCTCTGAATTTATCTAAATGCAATTCCAGTGGATAACCTGAGGATAGCCAAATGATGAAACAATCCCCCTAATCATATCTATATACACAAAAGCCCTGGTCATTATGCTGTGGTTTATTCTGTTTCTTGCTGGTGTGTTTTAGGATGGGACTCTGTTTTTGTTTGTTTGTTTCTTAATCATCTCCAAGGGGTCAACATGCATGTTTTCTCAAGTCCGTCGATAAATTTTTATATACATTCATATACATAATACATACTGTTCTATAAATAAAAGATAAATGACATGTATAGATGGCTTAGGTTTTAGCACTAACTTCAAATTAAATTTACCAAAAACACAAGTAAAAAGCAAAACCAAAATGAAAGAACACTAAAATCCAGCAAATGCCACAGTATAAAACCAAACAACATACTTGTAAAGACTGAATAAATCTAAGACTTTTGACTGGGCTTAGACATCATCCAGCATTAATATTTTTTAAAAATAATGTCAGTCATTATTATGCAGCCAAATTTCAGATATATTATGTATAACGGGCCTGTAGGGATCATTAAAAACTCTTTTTTCTCTATTTCTTATTTAAAAAAAACTGTTTACTTAAGGTTTTTACTGTTTATATTTTGTGGTTTTGAATAGAAATGCCTAGAGTGGATTAATGTATAATAAAACCTCATTAACATACACAGTCCTTAATTTTCTATGTGTATAACAATTGCCTTTGAGATTGACACATCCTATGCTGCTGGGAAGCTCCATAAGTAGGACAGTGAACAACTCAAAATAGCTTCAGGAAGTTTCTGAAATTGATCAGACTCACTAGACCTCTTCCTCCAAGAGTAATCAATAAAGTTACAACCAGATTCCCAGACAAGCCTAGACACAAAGGAGACAGAATCAGACCAGTTGAGCTGCCTGGAAGAGGTTTAGACCAACTGAGTCACATAGAAAGTACCCTTTCTAACCTGTTGAACTGCCTGATGGCTGTGCAGTGTGCTCCAGATTCCCATGAGCTGTTACCCATGCAGTGGTATGCTTTGGTGATGCAGCTGTTTGAGTCATTTCTGTGCCTTTAAGTAACCCCTTGCCCATATTTCTGTAAGTAAACTAAAAAAAAAAACCACTGTTCACTAAGTTGTACTTTGGTGGTATATTTATTTGGCCCCGTCATGGCCTCTGTATTTAGAATGAGTAGACATATATGTTGAGTCTCACCAGCAAAAGTCTTGTCTCATAATATTTATACATACATGTATGTGTTGTGGGAGTTGTAGTTTATACATAAACATGTTTTTGCTTTAATCCCAAGTATAGGATATGTAGGCTGCTCCAGGTTATCCACAGCTGATAATTGCCTCCTGAGAGGGCATGTATGTTTGTTAGCTGTGAACTACCTTGTGGGGGAGAATGGTCTTTGTCAGTGTGCATAAAATTCAGACCCAAAGAGACACTGGGGGCTCCGAGAAAGAAGAAGGCTGCTGGTGCCTGCCCCCTGATGCTCCTGGCTGCTGTTGATGCAGTTTGATGAGAAAAATTTGAAGATATCGTGATAAGAGGATTGGACTTTCCAGCTAAGGAAAACTATGCCCTCCTCTCCCCACTAACCTTCCTTGTCCTCTACCTGCTGTTGGGGTGTTGGAAAGGATTATGGTAGAATAGGGAGAAAGAGATTTAAGAAACAAAAAATAGTTGTTTAAAAGTATGCCAACATATGTATATTTAAAATTCTCTGCCTACTAAAGATAACTTTTAAATAGAGTTAAAAAGAAGAAAGCAATTTTCACTTATAACTCTCTGGTGCAGAGGTTATTGCTTAGATCATGTGACTGTGCAGAAACACATAACAAAGAACTGGGGTCATAATATATTTTTCTCTCTTGCCCTTAATATATTGTCCTAATCTGCAAATTTTTAAATGCTCTTTGAAAGGAGTTTCAGAGGCTACCTAGTGTTCTGAACTGTGACTTCATCAAATGTATATTTATTTTCAATATTTCTTACTATGGAAACTTTCAAAGTAGGTAGAGTAGTGGAAATTGCCCCACCTGTAGACTGTCTCTTCTTTGGCTGTGCAGCTTTTGTATTTTATACTATTTCATTTGTCAGTTCCCAAGATTGGTTTCTATCCTACCGGTTCTCTCCAGCAAGCCCTTGCCAATGTCTATATCCTCAAGTGTTTGTCTTAGTTATTTTTCTAGAAGTCTCAGTTTTTTTTAAGATTTTAAATCAAGGTCTTTGATACACTTTCATTTCTTTCATGCATAGTGAAAGTTACGAATATAGTTTTATTTTTCCACAAGTGAGAATCCACTGTCCCCAGAGTTGATGCTTAAAAAGAATGTTATCTTTTGGGAATGCCTGTTCTTGATATCTTTCTTCAAAATTAGTTGGCTTTAGCTGTGTATATTTACTCTGGGTCTTTGATTTTATTCCATAGTCTACATGACTGTTTGGGGGCTAGTACCGTGCACTTTTTTTTACTATGATTTTGTAGCATAATTTGATGTTACTAATTGTGATAACTCCAGCAATATGCTTTCTTCTTGGGATTTCTCTAATTTTTGTAGGAACTTTTAGGATTGTTTTCTTTCTTTTTTGAGGAATATAATTGAAATTTTATAGAGATTTCCCTAAATCTATAGATTGCTTTTAGTAATACAGTATTTTCCAAAAATATTATTTATGCTAATCTATGAATATGGGAGTTCTTTCCATTTTCTGGTTCATTCTTAAGTTTCTTTTTCAGTTTCCTAAACTTTTTATTGCATTGGTCTTTTACCATTTTTGTTATGTTTCTTCCTAAATATATTTTAAATTTATCTATACTGAAGTTATTGTAAATAGAATTCCCCATAACATATCTCCCTTCTCTTTCTTTCTTTCTCTTTTCATTTTTTCAGAATATTTTTTATTTATTTTTGACAACTCCATACATGCAGTAACATAATTTAATCATATTCACCCCAACTTCTTGAACTTCCACTTGTTCCAGGCATTCTCTAACATACCCTTTTCCTGTCATTTTTTTTTCCTTTCATAATTCATTGAGTCCAGTTAGTACCTCCTACTAGAATAACTAATGATCTTGTTGGCATGACCACATGCAAGTAACCACAGTTGGGGTGAGTCGACAAATGCAACAGCTATGTCGTGTCCAGAACACTGTGCTTCACAACACTTCTCTCCATCTCTGGATCTTACATCCTTTCACATTCCTCTTCTACAATGCTCCTGAGCCTTGAGGTATGGGGTTTGATTTAGATGCCCCATTTGTGACTCAGTATCCAACAGTCATTCATTCTCTGCATCTTGATTAGGTAAAAGTCTCTGCAATGCTACCCACTTTTGAAAGAGATTTCTCTGGCCAAGGTTTAAAGCAGCATTAATCTATGGTTTTTTTTAAACATAAATATTTAGAAGGCAGTTTGACAATATGCCTCATTTTAACAAAACAAAAGTAATAACAGAAAGGGGAAAACTTTTGGGCCGTCACCTCTTGAGATGTGTGCTTTGGACAAATTTATAGCACCAGTCATGAATTCCTTCCAGTAGAGCAAGCCACAAATCTAATCAGAAAATTGTTGGCTACACCCATATTCTTCATGCCACTTTCACCAGTGGGCACATTTTGCCTGCCAGGCTAATATTGTAGCATGTGAAGTCTAGCGAGACCACTGATATTCTTTACTTCTCAACAGTCCGAATAGCATTCTCTGGCAGGGAGAAGGGTCTTCCTGAAGGGAATATCTTTTCATTTCAATTCAAGATTGTTTTTTTTTTTTTTTTGTCCTGCAAACAAAATGTGTTGTGTCTTCAGTAACAAGGTGTTATTATTTCATTAGAACAAGCAACCAAGCAAGCAAGCAAGAAGAATGACAAAAGCTTGTGCTATTTTGGGAGCCTTCTTGACCAGTAATTCATAGGGAATCATCCTTTTGTCAGGAATTGCGATTTTCATTTAATAATTATTTTTTTATTTACAAATTAATTTATGATCCACTTATGCAGGATACCTGTGTCCATAATCTCTTTTAAAGCTATATTACTAAATTATCTTAAAAGCAATGAGTTTCTGCAAATATTTTTATAATCCTTGACTTTGATTAACCCATCTTAATCCTTTCTTTTTTGTTCCTATGACCCCATCCCAATGTAAACTTTTAATCTTGCTACCCTTAATATGCTTTATATGCTTTATACCACGAGTTCTTTTATCCCTTAGCCCTTTAAGTCTCCTTTTCCTCCTTCACTTCTCATAGGCCCATTTCTTCCACAGACACTTTAAATTAAGATACAAATTAAAAATTTGAATCTAGACTTTACATACATAAGAGAACATGTGGAATTTGTCTTGCTGGGACTGAGTAACCTTACTCAATAAAATACTGACTTTTCTTAATTGGAGCACAAGGAGGCAGTTCTTATTCTGCCTTCTTGTCCAGAAAAAGCACTTAATTTAAAATACATTTTGAAATCTGGAAGGCTAGGTATTCATCATAGGTATTTTCTTACACGTTTAATTGGTTCTTGTGAATTTCACATAATGAACCTGACCTCCATTCTTGCAACTTCTTCACCAACAGAGAGAAAAAAAACCTCTCATTGTGAAAGCTGTAGTGTGTCACAGTGTGTCCTAAAGTATACTCTTCGTCCACACTTTTTTGCTTATAAATGTTCATTGCAGTGACTTCGTCTGGCATGAGGGCTCTCCTTCTACTACTCTATCAATATTGGAACCTTACTGGGACTCCTCTTAAATAGTCTGCTGTTGTTCTGTGTCGTGAGGACCCTGTAGTTTGGGATCTGTAGGATCAGCCCTTTCATATACTCCAGCAACTCATCAATGGAGTAGATATTGGGGTAGGCCAATTCAAAGGCCAGGTTCTGGACATGAGAGATATCTGAGATGGTCAGCCCTCCTGTTCTCCCACTTTCATGCCCTCAGAGCTGGCTCACCAGCGACCTCAGCAACTGGTGCCAGCTCTACCATGCTGCCCAGATGAGGTGGAGGGTCCACTCTCCTGAGTGTCATTACCAGTGAGGGAAATGGCCAGTTCTCCCATGCTCATGACCCCAGGGCCCAACTTTCTCATGTGCCATAGGTGGCAAGGGATATGGGAGGGGAAGAAAGCACCTCTCACTTGTCCAGTACCATCTCCCAGCAAACAAGAGGCAAGGCCTGCTCTCCTGTGCTGTAGCCCTCAGGACAGGCTCACCTGCATCCCCACATCTAGGGCCATCTTTACTGTGCTGCCCAGCCAAGGTTCAGGGCCAGCTTTCCTGACTCCATGACCCCATGGCCAGCAGTCCCATCTGTCATAAGTGGCAAGAGGTGAGGGTAGGGGATGGAGTCTCTCTCTTGCCCTTGCTGCCACAGGGTACAGAAGTTGCAGGGCCAGCTCTCCCACATTCACATGCTCGGGGCTGGTTCATCTGTGACCCCACCACCGATGCCAGCTCTACCCTGCTGCCCAGGTGACGTGTAGGGCCTACTCTTCCAAGTGCTGCAGCAGGCGAGAGACAGGGACAGTCCTCCTCTCTCAGGACCCAGCTGTGGTCAGCTCTCCCTCCCACCACCTATGGTGAGGGCCAAAAGGAGGGGATTAGATCTCTTCCTCCTGTACATCACAGCTGACAAATGGCTCGGCCGGCTCTCCTCTCCCACTCCTATGCCCTCAGGGCTGATTCACCTGCAGTACCCACATCCAGGTCAAGCTCTATTGTGCTGCTCAGGTGAAGTACATGACTTATCCTCTGCTGCAGTTGGGGAAGGGGAAGGGACAGCTACCTTGTTCTCATGATCCCAGGGCCAGGTCTCTAGCCTGCCACGGGTGGTGAAGGGCAAGGAGAGTTGTGGGTATCTCTCTCTTGTCCAGGCCACAGCATGGCAGAGTGGTAGGACCAGCTTACCAGAAACTCCTGCAATGTGGAGGGCTTCTGTCTTGAGTGCTGAAGTTGCCTAGGGGCTGGGTCAGCTCTGATCTGCGATTCTCATGCTCCCAGGGCCAGCTCTACCATAATGCCCAGTTGAGGGGTGGGGTCAGTTCTACACAGGGCGTCTACATGCCCCTGGGATGCAGCCCAGACCAAGGATGTCTGCTTGGCCTTTGATGGCAGCAGACCCCTGTGACTGCAGGGTCACTGATCCAGACATGGCCTTAAGGGGCAGCATAGGCCAAGACCCCACCCGGTCCCAGGTGTCATCACTGGCTACTCATGTCAGGCTGTTCATCACGACCCTTGATTTACCACTTCTGGATCTCTTCACTGTGCCTACATCCTTCTGTTTATTCTATTTCTCCACCATTTACCTGATCCCCTTAGTAGTGCCCTGGGGTCTCTCAGTGTCTGGGATCCTGTCAGGAGTAGTCACAGGTGTAGACTCAGGAGTGTTGTGCCTTGCTTGTGTATTATGATGCAGGGCGGAGGTCAGCTCAGGCATGCTCTGACCCCCACCCGCAGGCCTGTGAGGCTCTGGACTTGTGGTCATTTCAGGCTAGCTCTTTGTCCAGGCTCCATAGTGCAGAACTGGGAGCACCAGACTGATGTCTGTCTCAGGCTCCCCTTTTTTCAGAGAATGCTAGTCTACAAATCATTTACCATTCATAGATCAAAATACTGAGGGTAGACATAGCCTCTGTCCTCTCTGCCACTTACTAACACATGTGACACAGCATCCATACCTTCAAGGGAATGCCTCCAGGGGCAGGGCATCAGAGGTATTTTGAATGGTATTTATTTCAGCCACTCTGGAGTAGAATCTGTACAAGAACAGTGCCACAAATCTGACTAGATCATTCAGTTTAGTCTCTTTTGAAGATCATGCTTCTCACTGACCTTTCGCACATATAACCCAACTGAATATGAAATGTTATCTTTTCTTTCAGCTCTGAGAGTTGGCATCAGTGTTCAATCTCTAGTATTCTTGAGATACAGGTTATGACAGTAGATTGGAGTGAAAAACCGACTAATCTGTTAACCTTACTGACAAGGCCTTTTTATTTTTATTTTTGCAAATCCCAGACTAACTATATTAGGAAGTCAAGCATGTCTGGATATTTTGTGAGTCTTGGTTTGAAAGGAATGTCATTATGTCAAAGTTGGTTTTAAGGTTGTATGTAGGTCATCAGGACCTATGCATATATTCTTGTTCAGGTTCTAAAACTTCCCACCAAGTGATATGAATCTGAAGAAATTGTATTCTGTCATTGACAACTTGTTGTTTGAGGAATGATATATGGAGTTAAACTACCCACCCGCCTCACAAGCCAACATTTGGCCTAGCTAATAACAGGAAAGGTTTATCCTTCAGTGACCTAGCTGGAACCATTATGTTTTATTTATTTATTTATTTTATTCTGAAGTCTAGCAAATCTTTGTATTCTCCTTTGATTATTCAAAACCATTGAATATTTTAATTTATTTCCATTAATCAATGTTACACCTACATGCATGCTGCATGAAAAATGGAAGTGGGTAATGAGGTGTGATGTTTACTCTGATGTTTTTTTTAGGGTGGGAATGTTCATCTTGAGAAGAAATGAGCTGAAGCCTAAAGCGTTTGGCCCCAAAGCACCTATTATGTATTCCACTGAATGCATTTTCCAGTTTTCTTTTCCTCTAGAAAGGCTTTCATCAATTGAGTATGGCACAAGGGTAATGATGGCTCTAATAGGTTCTGTAAACCAATACTTTTAATGCACAGAATAATTGAGTGTGAATATAGTGTTATACTGATTGTGTCTCTGGTGCTTTAACAACTGAATTATGATTAGAAAGGCCCAGACAGTATTGACTTACATTAACATTAAGCCACAATATTATGAAACTTTTCTTGCCCCCAACATATTTATTCTTTTGAAATTTTCATGCTTGTCACCAAAATGTTCAATATTATTTGGAATAAACAATTTAAAAGCTACAGGCCACCCTACCTGATGGCATGGGGCAGTGGGTACCACTACAGTGAACAACTATGTGATGGAGAGATGGGAAAGATAGAAAAATGGACTGGTGCTAAGTTCTGAGAGAGACAGAACTGGAGATGTGACAGTGGTGAGGACTAAGCTGATGTGTGTGGACTGTGCTGCCATCTGAGGCCATGGTGAAGTCCCAATGCATGTTGCCACTAAGGGCCCATGGTCCTACTGTGGCTGGCGTCTATGTTCACCTCTGTGGCCTATGTTTCCACTGAAGGCCATACAGATGCCTGTGGTCTGTATTGCAGCCTGAAGCCATGTTGCTAATGTCTCTGGGATGAACTGTGGCCAGGAGCCATATTGGTTTGAGTGGCCTGCACTGACACCTGATGCCATGGTGATCTATGTGGTCTGGGCTGCCTCCAAGGGACTTGTCTAGGTTTGTGGACCTACTGCAGGCAGAGGTTGAGTGTGTGGTCTATGGTGTCACCAGAAACCACGTGGAAGCTCATGATCCATGCTCCTACTTACTGTAAAGAACAAGGAAGGAACTTTTGCTGAGATATCGATGATTGCAGAGGAATAGTTGAGAAAGAGGAGCGTGGAAGGCTTGTGTGGAAGTGCCTACCTACAGATCTCCCTCCCCTGTAGGCATAAGGTTATTGTTTAATTCAAGTGTTAATTTCTGTATCCCCTATATCTGGTTGCGAGCCTTGTTCTGAAAAATCTCCTGTCTCAGTGTTCTATAAACTCTGCTCCTCAATTGTCCCCTTGTATACCAATAAAGTCGCTTACAGCCAATCACTGAATGGGAGAGAATAGGGCTGGATTTCCTGCCAGCTAGGGGAAGAGGAGGTAGAAGAGGAAGTAGGGGATTCAGCCACATGCAGAGGTTCAGGAGAGATGAAGAAATTCAGCTGGAGCAAAGAAAACTAAACAGCAAGTAACTTAGGTATTCTGGTAAAGATGGAGTGAGGATAACATAGAGGATTAAGGACAGATTAAACTGCTCATGATTGTGTTGTAAAGCATTACAAACAAATACAAAAGAGTCTCAGTATTTGTGGAATAGTGGGTTAAGAGAGAAATTAAGAGAAACTTACACAGTTTTATAAAAGTAACTTTGACACCCAAAGTAGCAGCCAAAACAGAAAATCATAAAAGAGAACTCATAGAAAGTGTGATAAGGATGCTGAACTTAGCTCTCCACAACTCATGCCTTTTGTCAGGGGAGTAGGAGAGAAACTACTCAATTCTATTTAAGGGGCAGGCCACTGAGAGATTGACCATGCTCCAGTGAGCATATAGATAACACAAACTGAACATTTTCCTTTTTTCCTTTTATTTATTTATTTATAAATTTTTGCCTTTATTTCTAGGGTTTTTGCACGGCAGAGTGGTCAAAAGGATGGGGAGTGAACATGGGAGGACTGGGAAATGAGTGTGACCAAGGTGTATGTGAAACTCCCAGAGAATTAATAAAATATATGTTGATAAAAAGAAAAAAGAAGAATGAGTAAAATAATAGAGTTCTGGAATATGTCATTAGCATATATATTTGCTAATATATGCTCATGATAAACATATGTCCTGAGCATATATTTACATCTTCAAAGCAAACAAAAGAAGCCTCCAATATTAAAAACAAAACAAAAAATTCTTTGGGAAGAATTTAGCATTTTTTAAATATGAAGGAGATGCAGGCTCAACTGTTGGTGATAGTTGTATTCAATGGTAATTTTTGTCTTCAATAAACAACTTCTTTTTGATAGAATTCATAGGAAACAATTCTTTTAAAAAATACCCATAGGCAAGCCTTCCTATCTGGCTGAATGGGATGGTGTGAGGGGCTATCCAAAGCCTGTACATAGAAAAATCATTATCCTAATTGCTATGAGGTATGTACAAGCTGTATTTGCCCTTTTCACACTGTCAAAGGTATAAGGTGAAAAAACAGTTTATGGATGGTAGAGAGGGTTGGGACGTGCTCTTAACATAATGAATGCCTCATAACTCAGGCATAGTGAGGAGTGAGTGAAATATGCTGTTTTCTTCTCTTGTGAATAAAGATCATCAATTTCTGCTGTGTTCTAAGGTCGTCTAGTGTAAAACTAAAACTTTTAAGTTCACCTTCTCTTTACTGAATTGTTTATAATTTTGTCAAAAGACATTTGCAATAACTGTGTGTAATAAATAATAAAAAGTGATTTTGTATTAATAGTAGTAATACTACTTATTACTAATATTTTTGAATTGGCATTTATTAAGGATTTTTTTGTTTTTGTCGATTTTTTGGTTAAGAGCTTTATATATAATTAAGTTCATATTTACAGAAAGTGCAGGAAGTAGAACTGTGGAAGTCTTAATGAACATCTTAGATACCTGTTCAATGGACAGGATATGGCTGGGCCAAAGCAAGGTGGCTTAGAGCTCATGCTACATCAGCAAAATGGAAACAAGGCACTTGTAGTAAGAGTTTTATGCCAAATACAAGTAGTAACAAACTGAAACTATTAATAAAAGGGCGATCTTTGTTGATCAGAGAAAGAAAACAACTACTCAGAGCCTTGTTCATCAAGAATACATACTTTCCAGCTACATGCATTCTCCTTGATTTGTCCCTATATATGGTCATTATTTGACAATATGTTCACAGTGTTATCTTTTCCATGAGAATTTCGACATATTCATTCTCCTAGATTTATTTCTAATGCTATTATAAAATTTACTAACCAAAACAACATAGAGGAGGGAAGGATTTACATAGCTTTCAATTTGAGACATAATCTATTATTATGGGGAAGTCAAGGTAGGAATTTGAAGTGTGGCACCCACAGCCAAGAGCAGAGAGAATAAATGCATAGACCTCCCCAGCTTGCTGAGCTTGCCCCTTTGACACTGTTCGGGAAGCCTAGGGATAATCTAGGGAATGGTAACACAGTGGACTGGATTTTCCTTTATCAATTGACAATCATGACACACCCACACAGACATGTCCCACAGACCAACGTGATTCAGATATTTTCTCATGAAGACTTTATCCAGATAACACTAGGTCATGTTGACAGTTGAAACGAACCAGTTAGCACATACATGTATGATTTTATAGTATTGCATCTACTGGCTTTTGTCCCAGAACTATTGTTTTTTTAAATTAACAGTGCATCTGAAAACATAATAGATTAAGAGAATACAAAAGGAAGCAAGAGAAATTATAAGCCTAAGATCTGAATCCAAATCTCAGCTTACATCTTTACTATTTAATATAACTAATTTTGGTTATAGAACAGAAAATATCAAACGGGCTCCACTAAAGCAACATGGCAGTAAAAAGTCAAGGAAGTAGCTTTCAGTGAGACCACAAAATTTTCCTGAGAGAATTTCATATAAAGAATACTTAACTGGTATCGGAGAGAACCAAACCAATTCAAACAAAAAAGAAACAAGAATCGACAGGAAGCCCGAGCGTAGTGCCAAAGCAGCAATGACAGGTGTCAGCTGTGAGCACAGAAGGAAGGGTTGGGGTTGTGAAAGCTCCAGTGGCTGGAAGAGGAGCTTTCTGGAGTCCAAACACAGCTCTAATGAGCATGAGCATGGGAGTTGAGGTGACTGCAGCTGAAACCCACTGCTGTCACTGGAATCCATTGCTGCTGTTCTGTGAAGAGACACAGTGTGGGAATCAGAACCCAAACAGGAAGGAGGAGCTCAGAAGGAAATAGGAAAGAGAAAGTATTTTCTCTGTTTTCAAGCTTGCATGTTTTCTATTTCTTGGCAGAATCTTTCAGGGCATCAGTGGACAAGCCTGAAGTTGTTTTAAACATCCGCTAAGAACATTGTAAAGAAGAGAATAAATGAGAAAGCTTCAGCTTAGAGTCCCTGCTTTAATTATCAATTATTTTCTTGAAATAAATGTAATAATATTTTTGAAGTTAAACATAATTTTAGGAACCAAATTTCCAAATGAAGAATCACTTATGAAATATTATATGTGCACTAGTGTAGAGTTGTGTTTTGGCAGTTACCCTCTTTTCTCCATCTCTCAGTCACTGGGATTTGATCATATTATAAGATTCCTAGTCTGGCCTGTAACAGAATATTTGATGTATTGGTGAGTCAGCAGGATTTAATTTCTTTCTGACTCTTTTTTAAAGCACCACACAAACACAGTACTCTTTTGCCTAGACCATTATTTTTAAGAATTTACAGAGCTTAGAACTGCCAGTGGTCATCTTTGCCACTTTGTAGGGAAGAAATGTGTACATAGGAAAGCAGAGCTGTAGCAAAGCAGGAGAAAGACAAAGTTGCTACACATGCATTACTCAGTCTTCTCTCTCTATCAGGCATTTCTGAAGAGTCACATTTCTTCATTTTCCACTCACAGGGCCTGCAAACATTTCTCCCCATTAGCACAGAGTCACCATCACTTTTCTTTTACTATTATTTAAATCATTTGTTCTTCTGCATTTACATTTATTTAAAAAATGTTTTGGCATATAAATGGTCTTTTCTGGGATGCCTTGGGCTCTGCTGGATAGCTCACATTAATAATGAAATTTATGGAAGGAGGTTGAAGACACACAGCATTAACTTGACCTCCAGCAGATTAGAAACTAAGATCTTCTGCTCTTCCAGAGGTCCTCGAGTTCAATTCCAGGTGGCACACAACCATCTATACTGAGATCTGCTGCCCTCTTCTGGCATGCAGGTATCCATGCAGATAGAGCACTCATACATATAAAATAAATAACTTAAAAAGAAAGAAATTAAAGTCAGCCATGCAGAGAGTCAACAATGTCTTCATATATCATCATCATCATCATCATCATCATCATCATCATCACCACCACCACCACCACCACCATCCTCCTCCTCCTCCTCATCTCTGAACCATGAGGTTTGTGTGAGATTCCCTTGTTGGCCATAATTTCTTCATATTCTCAGACTACATTGCTGGGTGAAAGTACTGAGGTCGTTGAATCTACTGAGAATAGATAATTGGGCCTTTATTCCTTCAGATCTCTAGTATTCTCTCTCATGCATCTCTTCCATTGTGTTTCCTTTCACTGTGACAAACCATAACCATGATTTCTGCTATGCTTACAGATAGGAGCCTAGCATGTATACATCCCAATTGTTATCCCCTCACTTGTATCTTCCCATTCTACCCTCCCTCCCTCCATTCTTCCCTTCCTCCCTCCCTCCCTCCCTCCCTCCCTCCCTCCCTCCCTCCCTCACTCATTCGCTCCATTGAGGCTTCATACAGCATCTGATGGAAACAGATGCAGAGACTCACAGCCAAACAATAGGCGGAGCTTGGGGAATCATGTGAAAGAGTTTCAGGGGAAGGATTGAGGCAGGCTGAGGCATCAAGGACACCACTTATAATTTTAAGATGCAAGATTGAAATGTTTTCCTACTTTATAGTGAAGAAGAGGACATGTTGGTGGGAATTCATCTGGGACTGCATTCAGAAGGCATTGACATAGAGGTGTCATCATAGATAGACAATGCACATTAAGAAGTTACAAATGGAAGCTATTATTGAGTTACAGTTCTCCTGTTTTGGATGGTAGTGTGAAGTCTGAGATTGCCAACTGGGGCATTATATCAGTATAACTTAATTAAATTGAATTACACAATTTTTACTGATCTACAATCATCTCATGTATTCTTTTCTTTATATATTCTATATTTGAGACTGAATGGGCTTTATTCTTTCTAGGTAAGTTAATGTTCCTGATACCTGAATACTTGAGGTAACCAAACTGGGATCTGGTGTATCACTCTGGTTAGCTATGGTAGAATTGATTGTTTAAAAATAAGTCTATAAAGTGTTAAAAAGATTGAACAATGTTACCAAAGTCCCAGCACATGAAATTAATATTATTTCTTCTCCGGCAGATTTGTCAAAGGATTCATTTTTTTTTCTAATTTACCAAATGATTCACCTTTTTAGAGGATTAACAACATATTTTATTTTTTAAATCCATTTCTGAGTTCTTTCTAATTGTGCATCATTTAGACATGTTGACTTTATAGATCTTCTCAACCATATATGTCAGAGAAATAGAAATTTTCTTTTTGTTGATTATGAGGTTATAAATATCTGAGCAAGAAACTATAATGTTACTAGTACAAAAAGACTAACTTCAGATTCTAAATAGCAATTAAAAACAAACACGTGAAGTATGTAGAATACTCAGGGTTAGATGCCTTCCATAACTTTCTTGCACGAAGACTGCACCATACAAATCTTAGTACATAACTGGCTAAGACCGCATGCCTCTCAGTGCCTAAATGTTTCTGGGTTACAGTAGATACCTACTGATGGTGTAGCACCACTTTAATCCATCATCGGTAGTTATTTTTCAGTTGTAATTTTAAAAATCCTTTTTAAAGGATGTAAAGCCACATAGAGGTGAGTTTTACAACAATGAGAGTGCAATGGCTCTGCCTGCAAGGATGTAGTGGTGTGAATGTAGACTGTATAGCACCAAGCTTATAAATACCTCTAAAATTCTGCTGGGTTCACAAGTTCATAGCAGATTTGGAACACCTACTAGACATTTAAAAGCAGCATTAAAAGGCTACAGCTGGAAGGCTGTGTTTATGCCTTTGTATCTGGAATAGATCGTTCCCTCCTTCCAGGCAAGATGAAAGCCCATTAAGAGGATCTGAGCTCTGCCTCTACTGGTTGTTTTTTTTTTTTTTTTTTTTCCCCATTAGTAACGGGTAGTTGTCTCCTTAATTGTCAGGAATTTGGTTTTGTAGTAACTATGTAATAGAGCTTGGTCATTCAACATTATACCAGATCTGTAGATGTCACAATTTAAAAGAAATTTAGCTAATCTTGTCACCCGGGACAGTGGGGAAATGTGTCTGAGGTTCATCTTTTAAAGCTGTATGGAGAAAGCCACATTTCCAGATCATCTAAGCTCTGCTCTTTCAGGTGGCTTCCAAACAAAGCATTACAGCTCATAAAGATTTCTTCTTCTTTTTCATGAAATGGATTGCAGGAAATACTGGCTCAAAGGTTTTTTTTTTTTTTCAGCTGCACTTTAAAGAGATTTGCCATATTTGAACAACAAGAGCAAATGGCTTATTCAATATAGTTTAATTATGTGTATTCCTAATGCCACTCAAACCATCAAAACTCTGAACCCCCATGCCTCTTTTTCTCAGTTAACAATTTCCTAAGTGGCTTTAATTAATTAGCCCAAAGTAACCAAGGGTTAGTAGAAAAGCTTTAAGCAAGAATTGAAAGCACAAAAATTCGGTTCCACTGAAGAGAAACTGGAATTACGGCAGTCAAAGGAGTCCAGTGTGATTTTGATGATGGCAAAAGCTGGATGTGAAGTTTAGTGGTTTTACATTGTTTGATCGGCGTTTTATCTATAGTCTGCAGATGCAGCTGTGGCTATGATAACTGCTAACTCAACTGTAGTAAGTTTATGCCTTTTCGTCACTCATGCTCTGAGAGGAGTTTCATATTACATGCTCACCCGTATTTCTATTACACCCCAGATATTTGTGTTGACACATCACCTGGATCTCTCCCTTCTCTGTAACTATTTCCACACTGATTGTAAAGGAAGGGTTCAAAATGTTCTCCACTGGAGTTAAGGCTACAAATGACATCATCCGTCAGGCTGCTTGGTTATCACGTACATTAATTACTATTTTATCTCTTATAGTGGCCACCACTCTGGGAAAAAAACCCACAATTTCAGTAGAATTGCCTGTATTTCCACCTTTATATTAATTCAATGGATTATTCATTATTTTCGTTATGGGCCTTCCATCTCATAACTCATTCATTACTACTCATTCATTTATTTTTTAAAAATAATTTTAAAAGTAAGTAATTATGTATATGCAGTTGTGTATATGTGCACATGAGTGCAGTGCCCATGGAGAAAAGGAGATGAATTCATATCTCCTAGACCTGGAGTTACAGGGGATTTTGAACCCAACATGGATGCTGGGAACTGATCTGGGAAGAGCAGGATAGACTCTTTAACTGCTGAGCAACCTCTCTAGTCTTCTAAAAATCTAAGTGAAATTACCATTGCCTATGAATTAAGTTCAGACTTAATGCATGTGGTTCTTCATGGCACCTTCTCAACCAATCTGCAATATGTCTGTATTTCTGTGGCCATTATTTTTTAACTGAACCGTGTGTGTGTGTGTGTGTGTGTGTGTGTGTGTGTGTGTGTGTGTGTGTGTGT
>OU015753.1:68252190-68288067 GCA_907169655.1 Acomys percivali | reverse complement strand
TGTGTGTGTGTGTGTGTGTGTGTGTGTGTGTGTGTGTGTGTGTGTGTTTGCCTTTTATCTTACCTGACTAGTCTCCATCTTTCACACTAAGATACAAGTTAGGGAAAATATCCTCCAGTACAGACTTCATCATCTTCAACTATGTTCTTTTGGAACTCCTAGAATCCTATGAATCGCTTTAATAGTGTATTATATTAATATAATATACTCAAATGTCTCTTGTTTTGTATGCTTTCCTTTCTTTTTCTGAGTCATTTACAATACACTCTCAATAAATACAATCCAAAGCAGCCAGGCTCAGTTTCTTTAAACCTGCCTTTGCCTTCCAGATGGTTCTGTGATCTTCTCATTCTTCGGGCCCCGTTCATTGATTTATCTATTTGTGGTGAATCTACATCCCCAATTATCTGCTTGTCACTTTCTTCATGTAATGACTTTGGTCCAACTAGTCACATCTAGAAACAATTTTGATTTTCCTTAATGGCGAACAGAAATCAGAAACTCTGAGAACCTGCCTTGTGTCTTATTTGCTTAGGTGGTAGGATCCTCCTGGGCAGCCTGAGGCAATGTTATCTACAGTAAAATCACAGAGAAGGAGAATCTTATTGGAAGGCTTTTGAAATTATGGAAGTTCTTTTCTTGACCTACCAGTTGTTTTGTATTACCAACCGCTCATGTGAAAATAAAGGCCTAAGAATTGCCATAAAAATGTGTAATACTGTGAGATTTTTATTCACTTTAGGTCCTCAGTACAATTACAACCTGGTTTAAAGGAAATAACATTTCTCATTTTGAAGCAGTACTTCAGTTGTCAAGATTATTGTCAGACATATCTCTCTCCCACTAAATCTTCTATTTATTACCTAAAACTGCATAATATATTAGAGATTTTAAATTTTAAACTTGTAAAGTTTTCCCCTTTAACAACCTCTATCTGTACTAATTTGCTTAAGTAGTGTTAGACACTCAAAGACATTTGACCCAAGAAATGAGCAATTACTTCAAAGCACTCCATAGTAAGTTGATGAATTTTTCATGCATGCCATGATTTGGAAATTTAAGCAATCTTAACTAAATGGCTCTTTCAATTCCTCAAGTAACTAAGGTGCTGCAATATTGCTCATGCAAAATGTATCATTCTGAGACCTAGTAAAGATGCAACTTTGTACAATGGATTCAAATTAGTGTTTTATTTTGAGGTATAAGTTCTCCAAGGACACAGTTTACTAGCCACTTAACCACAGATTTCATGACATTGTCAAATATTCTGGCTTCTGGAATCAAGCTACTGATTGCAAGTAATTCCTCTTCTGAATTCAATCTTGCCTTTGTCTCTCGACAGGTTTATTTCATTGCTCAAGTGAAATCCCCTGGTATGAAAAGTTTTCTATGTAATCCTGATTTGTAAGCAGGTGCACTGAAAGAGGATCCCTCGGAGCTCGTGGAGCTTACTTGAAATTTCTCAATCCCCAATAACTATGAAATTAACATCCAACTTAACAGAAATATTAGCAAGTTGAAGGAACTTTTTTTCCTCATGTCTAACATCCAACAAAGTGGTATAAAGCCAATCCCACTATTTTTAGCCTCTACTCACTGGCTTTGTTACCATTGATAGCCTCTTATCACTGGAACTCTCCCTCCTGAATCATTTTAATCACTTTGTGACTTTCATATCTCATCTTTTAAAAGAACATATGTAATAGACAAAACAGAAAAGTCGCCTAGATAGTGATTCTAGATTTTGCGCTCATTTATCTGTTGCTTTAGAATAACTGTTATTTCTATGCACTCTGTGCTATTCTTTTCCTAACCTTCTCATCCACTTATGGCAACTTAATTGCATTATGGGCTCTAATTTATAAGCCCTGTCTCCATGCCCTTAATTTCTGATATTGTAGTTCCCACTAGCTCTGATTCTGGAAAGGGCTTAGACTTGATTTGGCCCATTCACTGTGAAAGAATTAATGGTGTGATAATTGCCAGTCAGGATTTGATAAAGCTCTATGTTCGTCTTCTGTCTTTCTCAGAACCCTGCCACTATTCTGGACACTGGCCAGGGCTCTCCTTTGGGATATTAATGTCATTTTTTTGCAGTTGAAATCATTCTCAAGAAGCAGGTTCCTTAGTTACCTACTGGTTGGTTACAGGTATGTGCTCAAGCTAAGTTGAAGTCACTTGAACTGTGACTGGTAAAGTCATCCAGTTGGCCTATAGATATGAAAAATTTAATTCTTATTTTAAGCATGGAATTCTTGTAGTGTCTTATAACAAGAAAATATCTAGCAAGTATATTCTGCTAGAAGAGCTTTCTTTACTAACAAGTTTCTGAAATGGTCTCATCAAGGCCACCTGAGCCCCATAAGTTATTACACCCAATACTCAATTTCCTACTTATGTGATGTCTTTTCACAGTCTTCCTTGTTTCTCGTCTGCCAAATCCCTAAATGTTGATTGCTACAGTGGTCATCTGTAGTCACCTTTCATTTCAGTATACTTTTTCATTCATAATAGCACTTAATTCCAAAGACTTACATTATAGCAACTCCCTAATATAACCCTCACTATTTTCAATTCAAAAATCATACTTGTAGAGGCTTATTAAGCATTTTCACAAGAAATTTATTTTGTATGCCATAACTTTAACACAGCAAAACATGACTGCTTTTCTACTTTCTAGGTCTTTTGTTTGTCTTCTTGAACTTCTTTGTTATCACCCTACCCCAGTTCAAATACATAATTCATAACTACTTTGTTAGCCCTAATCCTAAAATACATCTCCCTCTCTCCTGTAATTCTAGTCTTTCTGAGTAAACTCTGTCTCTCATTTGCATAACTACTTGCCTCTTAAGTGATTGTTCTTTTATTCTTTTCTAAGGATGGTCAGTTTTCTTCATGAAACTGCAGCTTTTATTAAGTTGAAAATCAAATTACTATCATCCCTATCCTCCTCTAATGATTTTACATGGGAATCTAGAGAAATCATCAAACATCTCATTTTGTAGTTCCCTAAATGATGTCTGCAGTTTTCTTCTTGTACCTCATTTGACCGCTCATTCTTTACCATTACTTGTCTGTATTGTGGTTATTTGCTTTATCTTGAACCACTCCAATATCTGTGTCAGAACGTTTATACTTGCTGTTTCTACTTCTTCTCATTCTTTCCACAAGGTTGTTTGTGATAGGTACGTTTTCATTATTCCAATTTTAAATCAAGTAGGGCAGACTTCTAGAGAAGGCTTTTGGGTTCATCCTAGCTAAAACATCTTGCTTCTAGAGACTGTCATTCATCACTCAACTTACTACTTTATTTTACTTACTTTCATCACAGAATTAATAGTTGCATACATTATCTTATGTTTGTTTATATTCACATAGTTGCTAACATTCTTTCTCTACCTGATTGTAAGCTTATTGAAATTAGAATTTTGATTACACTGTTGTTTTGTAGCAATTTATTCCCGATAAAACGTTCTGTCTTGAAGAGAAACTTCTTCAGAAAGAAAATTGTAGACACAGAGTAACAAAATGTTGGCCGTTTATTTCATGAGGTTACAAAGCTGAGTAGTCAGTCTAGAATGGCAGGCAGGCTGATTAAAAGAAAGGATCTTGTTTCTATACTCATGTCAACACTTTCTTCTTTTAGGGGCTTGAACTAGAATAGGTCCTCATAGGTTCATATGTTTGAATATTTGGTCTCCAATTGGTGGAACTGTTTGGGAAGGGTTAGGTGGTGTGGCTTTGTTGGAGGGAGGTATGTTACTGGGCTTTGAGGTTTCAAAAGCCATGTCATTTTCAGTGAGCTCTTTCTGCCTCTTGATTGGGTCTCAAAAGGTGAACTCTCAGGTACTCTTCCAGTGCCCTGCCTGCCTGCTGATAGCTATGCTCCCTACCATGATGGTCATGGACTCTAACCTTCTGAAACTTTAAGCCTCCTGCAAAATGCTTTCTTCTGTGAGTTGGCCCTACTGTCTTATCCTAGCAATAGATATTCCATTTTCCATGGGCTGAGCAATCAAGAGGATAAAATCTTGCATGTCTTCAAGGTCTTATTATTTTCTGTGTCACTTATGATTGTCTTTTTCTAAAAAAAATCTCTACTTGTATCTATCTTTACTTTTTACATTCTGTTTTTATTACTGCTTTTGTTTTTAATATTATAGTATGTAAGTACACCATTTCCACCCTTCCCTTTCCTCCCTCCAAGCCTTCTCACATAACCTTTCATACTGTCTTTCACATTCATGGCCTCTTTTTAAAAATTTGATTGTTGTTACATACATCTCTTTCTCTCTCTCTCTCTCTCTCTCTCTCTCTCTCTCTCTCTCTCTCTCTCTCTCTCTCTCCACACACACACACACACACACACACACACACACACACACCACACACACACACACACACACACACACACACACACCAGATTACTAAGTATAACCTGCTCAGTCTGTACAATGTTGTTTGTATGTATGTTTTTAGGAACGATCATTTAGTATTGGATAAACAATTGGTGTGTTCTCCCCTGGGAAAGATTATTTCTCCCACTCTCTGTATTCCTTAGTTACCTGCAGTTCTTTGTGTAGGGTTGAGGCCTCATGGTCTTTCCATCATCCACTTTAGCATGTCTATTGTTGTCCTTCTTCAGCTCATGTTTAGGCAGTTATGTTGGCGAGACTTCATAGGTGTAGCTTCTGACATTACTAGGAGATACAATCTCACATCAAAATCCTAAATCCTCTAGCTCTTAATTTTTTCCCACTCTATTTTCCTTAATGTCCCCTGAGACTTAGATGTGGGAGGTGTTTGGTATATGTATCCATTGGGACTAGGATTTACACTCTGCATTTTGTTTAGTTGTGGTTTTCTGTAATGACTCCCTCCCTGAGGGCTAGCTTTTATGGTACCAGAAGGCACCATGTCAGCTTCCAAAGGAGCAGCTGAAAGTCCTGCCAAGCTATGATGACTATGAACTACAATAATGACCAGCATGGGGTGATATGCCTAAGGGTACAGTAGTGGCACCCATACCTTGATGGTAATCAACACTACTCTAATTAGACTTAAGACCTATTCAACAAGAACAAAACAAAAACATGCCCAGTACTGAAAACTTAGCCAACTACTCAGGACTAGTGAAGAATGGATATTAGGGAGAACCTATAACAGTTTACAACAAAACATAATTTCTAACCACATCCACTGGTAAGTACAGTCCTCCTCAAGGGAACTTCCCTTTGCAATGTTCTGTCTGTTTTAAAGCTAGTTAAGTGCAGGATGCTTTTAAATCTTCAGGTTGTTGCTTGTTGGCCAGTAATTTTCTACTGTAAAATTTCTAGGTTTGTAGGATAGTTAGACTATCAGGAGGTTATAGTGTTTTCCATTTATCTCTAGCTGGACTTCAGCTGACTCAAGGTACTTTTATTTTGAAGACAAAGCACCAGATTTTATTTTTTAAAGATACATCTGAAGTAAACCATCAGTGAATTGTATGACAAAAGTGTAGATCTTGACTTCTTTTAAAATATATAATGACAGCAGCATATAATACATTTCTGAACCCTTCTTATTGTGAAGTATGTAAAAACAAGGCATTGTAATGCATAAGTTTAAGATATATCTATTTTTTTTGATGTTAACCTTGTCATTGACAGGGCTTTTGTATCAGCCAGCATGAGGGAACTGATGTGGAGATACATGTGTTCATTGCCCTGACAACCGGCCTTTCACTAAATAGATTTTTCCAAATGTCATTCTCAAAGTGAGACTGATTTGCAGCCTATGAAACTTAATCATGTCTGTGAATGGGCTACACCCTCGGCTTTTCCAACTAGCAGCCCTGCTTAGTATCGATAATTTTTATTTTAAAATGAAAAAAAATGCTTTACAAATAAAAATTACATCCCTTTTTTTTCATAAGATTTAGTGTATATATTTGCTTGGAACATAGTCCTTGGTTGTATAGGAAATGTGAGTTATATTTTCCTCTTGTATCCCAGAGGCTGACAGCATGTATTGAAATTTTAATTGGTAATTGGCAAGCTGTTTCCCTTTTACCCTTGATATCCTTCTAAGTTTCCCCATGACTAATATAGACTCTGATTTTGATATTTTTAGCCAGGTTTTGAATTATACTTAGCAAATGCTCACTGGATTGCATAGAATAAGTGGGTATTTTGTTCAAGTCTATATTATTGGTTTATGTGTGGCTTACATGTATATGTAAACCTTTTGAGGATGGCATGCAGAATTGATTTTATCCTCTTACAGATTTTTTCTTAGCATCTAGTGTAATACATTTCATAGAACAGATGTGCTAACTTCCCCACTGAGTTGGGGTTTCATCCAGGGACTTAATTCCCTCCACCAAGATTAGGAAAGTTAGTAGTTAGCTTGTATTTATGATTCTACATTAAATTTCTATCTTGTTGCCAATCCTATGAATTGTCTAGATATGGAAAATTCAATACTATTTATGAAACAGCATGGTTTACACTTGTCTGGCTGCCAACACACATTGGTGCCAACAACTCACAAAGTTGTTATGAAGAACACATGGATCATGATATATAATGCATATAAAGCATTTTAACATTTACCTTACAGTAAACCATCAGAAGCCAATATATATTTCTTAGAAAGCATACATGAAATCTCAGCTCAAGTCATAATTTTTAATCCTGTTCTTCATTTTACTTAGATGCTGGTCTGGAACTTCAAAGCCAGATTGAATCAAGAGATATAAGGAGGATGTTCAAAAAGAAGAGCACTTCCATGTCTAGCTTGATGAACCAATAAGTATACTGGGGTTACTTTCAGGACACAGGTGAGGGATTCCTTACAGGAGTGTGAGTGACTCAGTGATGGCCACCCAGAACATGACTGATGACTTACCGAAGCCACATTCCTGGGACTTCCTGTATAACTTGTGGACAGCTAGCCAGGCTGGATAGTCTCCTCCCCTACCAGTTGTTTCATGCTTTTCCTAACCATATGTGGTTGATCTTGAAAATACAGAAGGATTCTGAGTGTCTTGGGCCTCAGCATTTCTTAGTTTCCTGAGTCTTGTGAACTTCCCTCTACCATGGAATTGCTTGACTTCGGAATGAAGTAAATATATAACAAATCAAACTCAAGCATCTTTTCCTGGCTCCCACTGATGATTTTTCATTAAAATTTGAGAAAGGGCAGGAAGTATACTACTGGGTGAAACTATGCATTCTTCACTGTTCCTTCTTTTCTTACTACGTAGGGTAGTATTGATGGGAGGGAAGGTTGGGTGTAGTGAGTAGCTCAAAGTAACATTTGTTCATTATCTTAAAATACTTGCTCAGAGAAATGAAACTTTCTGTGGACCGATAATTTCTCCTATAGAAGGAAGCTCAAGGAGTAAACCTGTTCTCAGGGATTATCAGCAAACAGGTATAATGTACAGGCAGCAGGAGTTTGGATGTTGTGGCAGCAGAGACCTCTCCTTGTGGACAAATAATATTATTGGTTACATTGATGGGTCATCTTGTTTTAAAGCTTTTTATTAATTAAACATTTTTATTTTTTACATATACATTTATATTATTACACATATACAATAAACTACCTATAGCAAGAAGAACCATGACACAATCAGAAATTATATAACTGTTACATTCGTCATGTTTTGGCTATTCGTATTTGACAGACTTGAAGAAAACATCTTTCCTATCTTGGTGAGTCTAAAATTCTGCATGTAAATCAATCTCCATCACATCTTGTCATTATCAACTTAAAACATCTATCTAAAAGTAAAAACATCTTAACCCCTAAACAACTAAGCTTCATTGTAAAACTAAGCTACCTGATCTTCAACTTCATCAGAGACTTGAGAAGGAATAAACTTGATTACCTGAGTATGCCAGGAGTGCAGGTTAGTAGCTTTTGAATTGAGAAGATGACAAAAACAGTTTTCTATCTGAATAGTCACCCAAAATTCTCTATTATGTTGGAGCATCTTCTTCATCCTTCTGGCCCAGTATATCTGACAAACATGTTTGTGAGGCAGGACCTGTTGAGGACTTGCTTACCCTATCTAGGCAGAATTTGGCTGTCAAGTCTGCCTGCGTCCACGGTTGTCCTTTTAAGGCAGAATTTTCTCTGTGGTAGAAATGAGGACATTTTGCCCAGTGGCATATTTGCCATATTTGAAGCTATATCCATAAGGAGGTTCTTTGCTGCTCTTCATCCTCTTTGAGGTAGGTTGGGTGTTGCCAGGAGTTACCCTGTCACATTGTCAGTGAATCTTCAAAATAATAATAACATTTTCAAATGCCATATTCTGCATGTCTCTGAGGTTAACTATCCTACCTTATCTTTCTATAGAATTATATCTACCTGCCGCATATAAGATGTGTATTCTTGTGATAAAAGTAGACTAGTAATTGACATGATCATGATTTGATCAATTAACAATTAACTTGTATAACTTATTTATCTTAAACAGCCTGCAGGGGCTGGAGAGATGGCTCAGTGGTTAAGAGCACTGACTGCTCTTCCAAAGGACCCGGGTTCAATTCCCAGCACCCACATGGCAGCTCACAACTGTCTGTAACTCCAAGATTTGATGCCCTCACACAGACATACATGCAGGCAAAACACCAATGCACATACAATAAAAGTAAATAAATTATAAAAGAAAAAAAAAAGAAGCCTTCTTAAACAGCCTGCAATAGCACTTTTAAAGTACTGGAAGTAAACCTTGTATTATAATTAAGTTATATTGGTACAATACCTCATATTAGAGTATATATAGAGAGAGTATATATAGAGAGAGAGCTCATTGGCACAGGGGACAACTTCCTGACCAGAACACCAACAGCTCAGGCCCTAAATGGATCATCTCAATGACATTTAGAATTATCGTAGAAGCACAACTCTGAGGATGTTTCTGAAAAGATTTAATTGAGCAGGAAAGACCAACTTGCAACATAGTGGGAATCATCCCATGGGATAACTATCTGATGGATTAAAAAAAAAAGGTAAGAAAACTAAGCTGAGCACCTGCATTCCCCTCTGTCTCTTTCCTTGTTGCTGATGCATTGTGACCATGCTTTAGTTTCCTGTCTTCTATGAAAGAGTGGACTGTGTTCTATAGACCTAGGAGGCAAAGTAAACTCACGCTTAAGTTGCTTTTGTCTGGTATTTCATCATAATAATGAAAAAGTAACTATTACAGCTATTTTGTGTGTTGTGTCAAAAATATACACAACTTAACTCCAGCAAATCCAAAGGAGTTAGTTCCTTGACACAACATTAGAATAGAAGAGATAGTGGAAAATTCAAGTAATCTGAAACCATTTTATAAAATCTACTAAAATCTTAGGGAACACAGAATATTATTTTTAATCTTATCTTCCTCTGAGTTCATGAATTGATCACTATGAGATAATTTTAGATGTCACTGAGGAAGTAATTTGTGTAACTGATCTTTTTAAAAATATAAAATATTTCTTTCTCAAAGAACTTCTATAGACCTGAACTTATAATCTATTGATTGTTTGAGTCTATCTTGCTGAATCAATAAACTCTTATTTGTCTTAATCATTATTCAAAAAACTGCTATTCTCATCTGCAGGAACATGATATTACAGTATAAGACAGGCCAAAAACCACACAAAAGAACTACAGCTATTTCTTCCTATGTCTATTAAATAATATTAAAAATAATTTAAGTTTTATTTTAGACAGGGAAATGATCATATTTAACTATTTAAATTATAAATTTTGAAAGTCAGAAAGACTTCATTTGTTGGAATGTCCCAAATTTTACTGATTATGGTATGAACTAATTCAGAGTCCCACTGTCCATAATTATACCTATTTGTTTATACACATACATGATACAAGTTTGTCTTTACCTTACATGCTTCCAAAGTGACAATATTTTTAGAAATCCCATGTTATTTCCTTAATTTCTGTCATCTGGTACATCTATTTTCTCACCTTTGTCAACATTGCATCCTTCTGGTGGGCATAGATAACAGCTGAGAAACAAATCAAAATTGAACGTTTTCTTTTATACTTGAATACAAAATACCTGCTTTAAGAAGATGTGTCCCGTGGGACTGAAGAGAAGGCTCAGCTGATTAAATGCTTGTCATGTAAGCTTGGCTACTCGAGTTTCCATCACGGATCCTGTGTGATCACAGACGCTGTGACATAAACATCAGTAATTTCAGGAAATGGAAGGAAGTTGGAAGTAAAGACCCTGAGAAGCTCTCATGGCAGCCAATCTACCTCATGCAGCAGTCACAAAGAGGTGTGGTCTCAAGCAAGGTAGCGAGGTTAGGAAACACACTTGAAGGTTGTCCTTTTGCCTCTCTCTACACACACCGCACTTGCACTTGCTTGCTTAAACATTTGTTTACTTTAAACATTGTTTACTTTAAAATGTTAAACATTAAACATTTATTACTTTACTGAATTTGTTTAGGCAAATAAAGCATTCAAGATCTAATGGGGGGGATTTCAGTGTTCTTCTGAAGGATATGAGTGAAATCTTAAGGCTCTTTCTATTAGCTGAATGTGTAAGTTGTATGTTTTGCAGTGGGAAGCGCCGATAGGGACAAGGACAGTTTTATTTTTCATTCTGCACTGCTAGCAAGGTGGAAAATAAAGAGCACATTAAAGAAGACGATGATAGAGCTTTTGAGGAGAGCACAGGCATCACTTGGAAGGAAGGGGGAGCAATTGCTGAACTGTCTTGTTGGAGCATCAGGCTTAATGGCATCAGGATCCTTTCTGCCTTTTCATGACTTTAGCGCCAGAACCTCCAGCAATACTTTGCTCGTGTGAATACAGCACATTTTTTTTTTACAAGATGAATGTTGAATTACACAAGGAATTTTCTCCCCATTCATCTTCTGTTTTCTGAGGTAAACTTTATAGCTGTGGCTCGATTCCTGGAGGGCAAAATGGGAATTAGTTTCAGCGGAATTTCCGCTTAAGATGCTCTTCAGCTCAGCATGGAGTAAATTTCTTTTGTGGCCTTTTAGGAGACTGAGATGGTGATTCTGAAGTTTAATGTCCACAAGATGAAAGTCATCAATTAATGGTAAATTTAAAACAGCTTACAAAACAACACGAAGGAAATGCAAAAGGAAATTACAGATAAATTGCAAATGTTCCTAATGCTATCTGAAAGTCTTTAGTCATGAAAAAGAAATAGTAAATTACATTTAACTTTTTAGAGGCTTCTGTATTATGTAGGACGTGCAGTGGGTATGGGTTTGATATTTTCTATTTTGAAAAAGCTATATTGCAAAGCATGAAATGAGAGAAAGAATGAATGAGAATGTACAGTGACAACAATCCTGCATATTTTAAATTTGATTTGTATAGATAACAATATGCGTTTTATTTAAACGTATGGCAGTTGCTTGTTTCTGCCAAATCTTCTGAGGGTCTGCTAAATACTTATTAAAGCTTATTCTAAGTGTCACCATCTTCCTTTACAAGTCGTAGAAGCTCAGGTTAACTTTGGCAAAAGAAACCGTTGTCATTTCATGGATGTGAGTTCGTTGCCCATTCCCTTGTGTTACTTGACTGAGATACAGCTTCTCTGTAAAACTGGTTGAGCTTCATGAATATATCATTGCCTTTATAATAAAATAAAAACTGTTGTGGGAAAGTCATAATTGTCCCTCTGTGCCCTACAAAAATAGGGCTTAATTTTGCTCATTTTACATTTTCATTACTTTAAATTTTAGTAATTGTCTAATTTGTAGCCCATCTTTAATCTCCTTTCTGACCCTCCATGGCTCAGATACAGAGTTTTATGAATTAATAAATTACTTTCCCTTAATTCTTAAATGCCTTATATCCTCTTTATTATATTATAGTTTCTATCATATGTTTGCTTTCCCCATATTTTCTCATTCCCTACTACAGAAATGCATTGAATACCAGCTGTAATCCAAGTGGTTGGCTAAATTAAGTGAATAAAAATTGTTTACAATAAGTTACATTATTACTTATCACCAATAAGATTCCCTTCATCCAACTCACATCTCCATTGCTCTGCAGTCTACATGGGAAGACCCCATGTGGGAAACATAGCTGACATTTAATACCTAGTAATCTGTGTCACAGGACTTGCATTGCCTTTTAAAATTCCCAACTCAATTGCCTGCACAGATTTCTTCTTAGGAAAGTATGCTGAGTGCATGTAACCTACTTACCTTCTTCACATTTCCTCTCCTCTTTCATGTCTAACATGGGCCTGCCACTGCTTCTCAGAATGGTAATTGGTGGGCTTGGCCATATAAAGCCTTCTTATTGAATAAGCATCTTTTACTTTCCTTTGATCCTTCTAAAATGATGAATATCTACATTTGTACTACAGGGTGAATAATGTTCTGTTGTTTTCTGAGGATACTCTAAAGGTAACCTGGGTGACTTTTATATATATATATATATATCCTTTAAATTTTTAACTTATTACAGCAAAATTAATGATACTTTTCAGCAAGCACAATTTTCATTTCCTTTGCAAGAGAATCTGTTTTGTCGAGTTAAAAACTCGAATTTTTCTGTTTTGTCTTTGCCAGTAATGATAACTTTCCTAATATTTTGGTGACACTCTTACATGGCCCCAACTCCAACCCCCACCCTGCCCCACGCCGACTATCCAGAAAGTAGCATTTTCTCTTTGTGACATTTACTTGTTATAGGATTACAGTGTCTTTTATAATTAAGAGTACTCATGTGAAGCTTAATGAAAGAGCTGTTTAGGTTTTTTTTTTTCAGCTTTCTTGCATAAATATTAGATAGGAGAATTTTTCCAGCTCAGGAAACGATGAATGACAAGCAGGAGGAAAACCTTTATCCCAGATGAGTGAATGTTCTGGCCAAAAGAGTGGACTGTCACATATTCAAACCAGTCCATGGTTTTCTGTTGTTTCTTTGTGAAGGAATGTAAGACTTGCAAGGCAAGCAGCCACCTGTATTCTCCAGAAGAATGACAGGATGACCAAAGACCCAGTCACTGCCATTGACTTCAGACAGGACATAAAATGGTGACTATATTGGAGGAGAATTAGTGTCCTCTCTTCCTGTCTTGGTGTTATATCAACCACATTACTTTCTTTAATTACTTCAAGCACTAAATATCAGTGTCATGTTTTTCTGTTTTGTTATGTTATGTTTTGCTTTGTTTTGGTTTTGGTGTGTGTGTGTGTGTGTGTGTGTGTGTGTGTGTGTGTATGTCAGCTTCAAGTCAGGCTCTTGGGAACCCACTGTGCATATGTGTATTCACAATGAGAATGAGAAAAAGAGTTTCTGTGCCATATTATTGATAAAATTTCAATGAACCAACGAAACAGGGCACTTAGTATATACTTTCTTATATTGCTATGTATTTTTCTTTTGTAAGCAGTTCCACTTTATCTAACTGGACAGACTATACTCATTTTTCATTTTTCTTTTTCTTTCTTTTTAGGGAGATAGTTTTTTTTTCATTAATTTATTCTTGTTACATCTCAATGGTTATCCCATCCCTTATATCCTCCCATTCTTCCGTCCCTGCCATTTTCCCCTTACTCCCCTCCCCTATGACTGTGACTGAGGGGGACCTTCTCCCCCTTTATATGCTCATAGGGTATCAAGTCTCTTCTTGGTAGCCTGCTATCCTTCCTCTGAGTGCCACCAGGTCTCCCCCTCCAGGGGACATGGTCAAATATGAGTACGTGTGAAAGTCATACCTCACTTTCCACTCAACTGTGGAGAATGTCCTTCCATTGGCTAGATCTGGGTAGGGGTTTGAAGTTTATGGCTTATGGATACTTTTCGAGATGGTGTTGATGATTATTTATTGGGAGAACGCTGGTGCTTTGTTGCATTAACTATGGCTTGCGAATGGATAGCACACTGGTGAGAACTGTAAACTCCTGCACTCTTCCAATAGGTGACACTGCATTCTTGTTCTCCTAGCTGTAATACAGTGTAAATTCTTCTGTCAACACCAGAAAGTGTGTCCTGGAGCTCTGCTTTGGTTGTAGAACCAACCTGGCTAGTAAGGAGAATGTGTGCATCCAGAAGCTCCCTTCAGTCAATGATAGAAATCGTGGAGTGTAATGACTCTCATCACAGAATTGTGGGAAGACATGCCTTCTCACATTCCTAATGTCTGATCATCTTTACCATTATTTTTGTTGGAAGAGATTAACCAAATTACAATATTTGAATAAATTCTTATTGATATGTAGATAGAAAACAGAGAATGTTTAGGATGCACTGATTGGTTTATTCATGCTGTGTTACACTATAATAACACTGTATAGCTCACATTTCTAAAATTAGAGCCATGATTACTAGAGCAATGGGATCATGGGAAATAAAATCAGAAATATTCTAACATGAAGATTCATGGAAAACTATGTTCTGAGGTCTAAAATAAGACCTTTGCATACTCTGTGCAGCATGAAAGTTTTCAGAAACAAGGCAAGCAATGAAGGGATCAGTAGCAGGTGAGTGTAAAATATAAAAGGAAATTGTAACTATAATAACTTATTTTGAGAAAAACATGATGTGAAAGTAAGCTTTTGATTTTCTGAAAAAATTAGTTTCCCTATATTGGATAATTGCTGGCTAAAATGGAAATAGAATCAAATTGTTTAGTTTAAGATCATGTTACATATGTATTCATTTTGATACTTCTTAAAATATACATAAACTTCCATATTACAGATAAGCATATTGTTTTTTAGGCTACATATCACTAAGATTTTCTGAAAAGGACTTTGAAGGTCACAATTGCAGTGCCATTTCCTCCTGATTATATAAAGATATTTATACTAAGCTACTAATGTTGCTGTTCTGTTTACTGCATATCTCCTTAAACCATCTCCCAGGTTCCTCCAGATGATGAAATACATGACCCACGCCATTAAAAAATGCAATTAGAAGACAGATGGCACCATAAAGGGCTAATAACCAAATTGAATGGAAACTTGTTATTACAGGACGTACACTTGCTAAATATTGATTTAAATTACATCAGATTTGCCATTCTTTTACTGGTTAAAAACTCCAGGAAAAACACATTTCAAGTTAAGATTTTAAATAGTTATCAATACACAGAGATAACTATGTAATATGAAAATGTACACAGAACACAAATGGTAGCTAACATCAAAGGTTTGGTCTGTGCACTGCATATGTGAAGTTGATAAACCTGTGGGCTACATGGCTTAAAGTAAATGGAAATATGGGATGCAAAGAAATATTAACTAAGTCACTGGGAATATTATCATACCATTTCTATTTGTGACCCTTATAATCTATTTGTGACTCTTGTATTCTATTTCCTATTAAAAACTGACACTTTCTGCAGATAAATTTGCCTTCAAGAGCAATAATCTTAGAAATATTATAGTTATAAGCAAACAGGAATTTACATTAATGAATTCAAAATAAATCAAGCAATTTGTTTCATATACTACAAGTTTCTTGAAAGTCTTAATGTGTATACTATTAATGACTCACTTTTCCATATCTCTCTTTTCTCTTTTGCCTTTCTCACTCTCTGCTTTCTATTTTCTTCTTTCTGTTTCTTCTCTCTTCTGTCTCATCTCCCTTTCTCCTCACTGTCTCTTGCTTCTTCTTTTTTGTTCACTTGTCTGTGAACTTTCCATTAGTCATTTGAGCCACTTTGACTAAAAAAGCATTGACAAACCTTGAATACTGTGTTTTGCTTTAGTCTAAGGCTATATTAATGCAAAACTTAGATTTATAAGGTAATCAGAAAGCTATGGCCTCTGAGAAGTATAGGACCCTTCTCATCTTCTTCAGAATGGACTCACAGGATATCAGCACTTGTCATGTAGCTGGTCACCAGTGTTAATCTCCATAGCTCTTGGTGTTAAGGAACTAAACAAACTCCTTTCCTTTCACTAACCCTAATGGACAGGCTCTCTGTAACATCTAGATTTCTGAGAATATATATATATTCCCAGATAGGAAGTCAAACAATCGCTGCGTTAGCGATGACTTTACAGAGAGTGGTAAGAAAAATGAGTGGCAAAGTCTGAAGTAGGTGAGTATGGGAGGCATCCCAGAATCTAAGGGAAAGATAACCAGACAGTCCAGCATAAAAGATGTCTTAAGGCGGAGTAATACCAAAAAGAGCAAGGAACCAAGAGTAGCTATATAAAGAGGAAATTAGGAGGTAAATCTGAGGAAGATTGGAGTTTAGGGTACAAATCCTATGCTTAAACGAAGTCTAAATGAGATAGAAAATCATTGCACAATTTTCAGTTCCAGTCCCAATTTTTCTAATGCCCATTTATAGTCACTCCCTAAAGAAGTCTCCATGATACTTTTCACATTATAGACTAATTTGTCTTATTCACAAACTTTGTGTGAATAGAATTATGCAGTACTCTCTTTGGAATATTTTAATTTGTTCACTGAAGTTCTAATTTAAATTCTCTTTGATATTGTTGGATATAGCCATATCATATTTTTCACTATTACTGGCTTTCTATTCAAACATAGCACATTTTATTATCTATTTTATTAATGATTGACATTTAGGTTATCTATGTCTAACATGGAGAATATTATTGTTGTGTTGTTACATATTTAGTTTTATGTTTGTTTTGATGATTACTTTGGACATGTATTTAGGCATCTACAGAGGAATGTAATCATTGAGTCAGAGATTATGCATAAATTTAATAAATACTTCCAGACAGTTTCCAGAATGGTTACAATGGTCTATATTTCTGTCATCAGTGCTGGTTCTGCTGATAACAATGTCTGTGCAGAATGTTCCCTATATAGCTATGTTGGAAATAGTAGAAGTAAAGACTGTTTTCCTTCATGTTGGCACTCTTGCTATTTTGCTCACATGCTCTGATGAAGCCAGTTATCATGTTGTGACATGTATGAAATCATCTCTATGACAAGAGAGCAAGGTACTGAAGACTGTATCCCAATCTGTACCAAGGAGGTGGAATTCTGGCAACAGTCCCTGGAGTGAGCCTCAAACATTTAAGGTGACTACAGCCTTGTGAGAGACATTCAGAAACAGGATTCAGACGCACAGGAATGACAAGGGTATGTGTGCTAAATGATTGTTCTTAAATGCTTCTATTTGGAGGTAAGATGTGACACAGGTTTAGACTTATACAGTTTGAATATACAGGATGAAGATTTGGATAATAATACATGCCATTTGCCCATGTTCTGCTTTGTGCTGCATGTTTGCTTATTTGTTTGGTGCTTGCGTATTTATTTGTAGGTGTTATTATTATATATCAATTTATATACTGCCTATTTTTGCTGTCACTTTTTTGGCTTGTCCATTCTTTCTTGGTATGCTGATTTAATATGATCCAAATTCATCTAATTTTTGTCTTCTATCATTAGGAGTTTTGATGTATTGTTCAAAAAAACTTCTGTCTGTTTCAAGACAAGAAGATAATGATCTTCTACAAGGTTAATTTTTCCAATGTTCACATTTAGGTCTATAATCCATCTGAAATTGATTATGCTTTTGGAGCCTTAAGTTTTTCTCACATGGATACAGGGAAATTAATTAGAAAAATTACTCCTTTTCTATTGTAATAAAACATCATATTTGCTGCAAATCACATTGTTTTTTAAGTTATTTGGTGTGCAGTGTTCACTTGGGTGAACTAGAAACGAAGATTCCCAGACTTTTCACCAAATGACCTTCTGTTAGGACAGGCAAAAAGAAGAACTTGCGCCAATGAGGAAGAACACAAGGAAGTAGCTATTACTTTTTCAAAGTGTTCTCATGTGCATATATTAAGGGTCCAAAGCAAAGGTATTTGTGGTCTTTATTTATCTTCATTGTCATAGCTCCCATTCCTACATTTCCTTCTTTTTCTTCTGTGGGACTGTAATGACCCAGGGCTACAGAGGAAAGCCAGAAGGGTCTTCAAGTCCAGGCACCTCAAAACATGAGGATTCCAGGGGTTGGCTATCTCCCCTCTCCCAACCTGGCAGCACAAAGCTGTCTTCTCTACCAGGAACCTTAGTAAGAATTTATTACCCTGACAGTTACTGGCCTTTACTCCTTGTTTGACCTTGTAAATTTTTTCCTCCTGTAGCCTACAGCTCCTGATTCTGCAGATGAAACATCTTTCAATGCCCCTGCAGAAACTTTGCCCCAAAGACCTTGACTACTTCCTCAGGGGCATACATACCTCTTGTTCCTGCCAATAAATTGAACCAGTTCTCCAATGCTATTCCATGGTATGTTCTTTGCCTGGCACTCACCTGTAGACCCAGACCCTGCACTGCACTCACCCACACCCAGCTAACGTACTCTCCCACCAGCCCAGTTTGGTGTGCATGCTACACCGAGGGAGAAGCAGACACAGGGCATCATTCCTTTTCTTCTTAGATTCCTCTGTCATACATTGTCACTACAGTTTCCCCTTCCTCCACTCTTCCTAGCTTCTCCCCACCTTCTTTCTCCCCCAGATACACTTCCCCTCCCCTGAATTTCCTCTTTAGAAAAGAACAGGCCTCCAAGGGGCAGCCAAACAAGAGAAAACAAGATAAAATTAGACAAGACCTAAGCACCTCAAATCGAGGCTGTACAAAGCAACCCAATAAGAAAAACAGTCTCAAGAGCAGGCAAAAAAAAAAAAAAATCGAGTGATAACACCTGCTCCCACTGTTAGGACTCCCACAAAAATACCAAGCTAACAACCAAAATATATATTCAGAGGATCTGGTTTCCTCCATCCATTCTGACTCCTACAACCTTTCCTCACCCTCTTCCACATGGGGTTCCCTGATCTCCTAGTACAAGAACCTGATAGAGACTTCCAATTTAGCCTGTCTCTCTGCATACTGTCTGTCTGTGGATATTGGTGTCTGTTCCCATCTGCTGTGGGAGAAAGCCTTTCTGATGATGATACGATGCTGCACTGATCTATGAGTATAACAGAGTATCACTAGGAATCATTTCATTGATTTTTTTTTTCTTCTTGCCAGTCATCTTTGGTTCTACCCTAGGTCTCTATGCTATCCAATCTCTGCTTCCTGGCCATTCTGGCAATGTAGATAATGGGCTTCCTTTCTTGACCTGGGCCGGAGGTTAAACCAAACATTGGCTGGACACTCCCACAAGTTCTTTGCTACATCTTGTAGGAAGGACATATTATATGCCAAGATTTTAATGGCTAAGTTGTTGCCAAGTTTTCTCTTTTTATACTTTTTCTTCTTGTGAAAAAGAGACTAGAATGTATGGGTGAATGATTGATGCAGGCAACCAGCTTGATATCTATGTTTAATGAGCTGTGTGCCTAGGTTTTCTTCTGAAAGCCACTCTGCTGATCAACAGCATCACTACAACCCACTCCCCCAGGTGCTCACCAACATATCACAAGCATAATGGTAGTTTGTCACTGACCTTGTTTATGGCTACAGCTGGATATGGCTAACTTTATAAGCATCTCTACAGTCTTTAGTTTGTCCATCTAGGCCAGAATATCAAGACAATTGACTATAGATTCCTTTTCTGATGCCACCAAAATTATATATATATATAGCATAGCAGTCACAGACATTGGGAGTGGGAATATGCTATATCCTTTCCAAAGTGCAGGTTGATAATAGTGTGTTAATCTGGATCTACGCTTTTTAGACCATACCAATCATAATTTTATTCTGTTCTTGCTTATACTGTCTCACAATCACTTAATCATTCTAGTTTTATAACTCTTTGTTTGGGGCAAGATAACTTGTTTAGCTCTGTTCTTTATCAAAATTGCCCTGGGTACTGTTGGCCTTTTTCATTCTATGTAAATTATAGAGTCAGTTTGCTAATTTCCAGAACAAGCAAGCAAAAGATAAATAACAAACACCTGCAGGGGTTTGTACTGGGATTTCTCTGAATTTCCAAGTTGAAGAAGAATTGACATTTTAAAAGAATATGTCACACGAACAATACATAATTCAAGAACTGAAATCAATCTTCGTCAAGGGAAGCTAGCATAACTTTGATACCACAATCAATTAAAACTTGCTTTTCTAATGTTGAAAAATGATAACCAACAATATGCTATCTGGAAGAAACCAATTGTGCAGCTTGATTACTGTGTCTACTTTCTTTATTCTACTAAACAGATGCCATTTATTTGCCTTAAAATCAAAAGCCTTGTCACTTACTTAGGTTGCCAAGGACCAGGTACCTTGGATTCATGAATTCCTGCACATCTCTCTGAACATGTTCTAGGTGTCTCCATTTCCTCTGAGATAAATTTGGGGGCATAAAAACAGAGCAAATGCTCCTAGATGTGTAAGGGATGGCCACATCTCCTCTAGGCTATTCTTTTTGAGATAAAAAATATTTCTGGGAAGATGGACCCATGTTTTTGTCTTAGCCATGTGGATTCACTGATGTTGAAAGAATACTCTGAGAGCCTTTGGGACCTGCTCACAAGTGTCTTGAGGCCAAATGTCACACCTTATAGTACATAGACCCATTGTACTCTCTGGAATGAAGACTTAATTCTTTATCCTTCTTTCCTTTACTCCACTACACTAAGAAGATATCAAACAAATATTACCATTTGCATTTCGGTTCCACATGTGTTACAAGTATATGTGTACAAGTATACAAGTACATGTGGAAAATACCAGTCTCTGATAGAACAAATCAAAACAAAAAATAGAGAGCTCATCTTTGGAGACCACTGGGAAAGGTTGTAGACGAATGGACTATGCTGAGATTACAGGAAGCAGAAGAAAAGGAGGAAAAAAAGAGGAAGTTGCCAGAGAACCAAGGAATACCTCATAGGTTGATCCTGGTGAGATTTCCTGAAAGGGGGAAGTACCCAAATGAGTTTCCTGGCTAAGGCACATTGGATGCCATAAAGTGAAGAGAAGATATTCAGAGACTGGAAGGATTCAGTACAATAGAAATTAATTGTGGAAATAGCTGAGGCTTGCAATATAGAATGTAGGAAGAAGAAATAAAATGAGAATGATAATACCTGAGAAGAACACATTAGTTAAGGTGTGAAAGTAATAATATGAAATAAAATGTTAGACTTGATGCAGAATTTTGGGGAAGTAGAATAGACACTGAAAGTATCTCTGAAAGGACAGAAGAACAGAGGTTAGGATCCATGGGTATAAAATAATTCCTGGGACCTGGAGATGTGCAAAGAGAATAAAATAAAAATTTAAAGCAAGTATCAATGATTGCTATGGGTGTTTTTTCCAGATTGCTGCTATATCAATGGCAATAATTTAAAATGATATGAATACTTCAGCATACAGTTCGGGAGTTTTGGAGTCAGACATGCGTCTGACCAGACTAAAAGGAAGCTTTTGGTATGGTAGATTACTTCTAGAACAGTGCTTCTCCACTTGATTTGCAACTGTTTTGGGGTCACGTATGAAATATTTACATTAGGATTCTTAACAGTTGCAATATTACAGTTAAAGTAGAAATGAAAATAAATTTATGGTTGGGTGTCACTACAACACGAAGAACTATAGGAAAGGTCACAGCATTAGGAAGATTGAGAACCACTGGGCTATGTTATTAATTTTTGCTTTTTTTTGTCTTCAAGAGGCCGCATGCCATCCTTAGCTCATTGACTCCTGATATCAATAGTATTGTTCTGACCATAGATTCATTCATCATGTCCACTCTGTGTCTCCTGCTTCCTTCACTGATAGGTTCTTTATGTAATAGTACTAGATCCACTTGCATAGCCAGGATGCTAACTCAATCTCCAGATACTTAAACATATTTACAAAATCTCTTTTGCCAGGAAAGGCAATATGTTTATGTGACTTGGAGATTAGAACATCTTAAGGAGGCAGAGGTTATCAGTCTACCTAATATAATTTCCAGGCAAGATTTGAGTATTTTCACTTTAGAAATAAAGTCAGCATGATTAGATTTTTATTAAGAATATCCTGTAATATTTCAATAAAAAGGCAGAGTGGACTTGAGACTGTATAACATGATAATTCTTTTAGATAAGAAATAAATACTTCTTCATCTCTGGAGATACAGAAGTTATCTAAAATTTATTCATACCACTTTCTATCTCTGTGACCCTTGACAGTATTTCAGCTTTCTGAATATCAATTTTTGTTTCAGATGATAAAAAGTATGTGACAATGTAAGGCCTTAATTAAGATCGACAATCTGTACTGCATTTGGGGAACCTGAGAAGGTTTCAAATACATTGTTTTGAGGTTTTTTTCCCTCAATTTTGCTTATATGACCAAACATTCTTCCATGTCAAATGGACTTCAGTTCCCTGTTGCCTCTCAGAACTATGTGAAGAAGCTAACCAGTCCCTACAGTCCTTGTTTGTTCTTTCTAAGCCTAAATAGTCCCTTATATGGCACAGTACATGGTCCTGCTCTTCTTGACCCCCAAAATATGTGACTAATGAACTAAACTACCCTGTGTTGGGCATTTTAATTTCATCCATCTCAAACACCTATGAACCTTTTCTTCATCAACGCAGTGAAAAGATGTTTTAAACAAATAGAAGGGGTTTATGAGACTTTTAGACATGTTAATATAGCTCTTAGTAAAGATCTTGATAAAGTCCTTCCTATGATGTCTTCAATAGATGTAGCCATTTTTATTATAATGATGACACAACACATATCATAATTATATTTTAAAAATTCAATTTTATGTACTTAACATGAGTTGAAATCATGTTTTCTACCCATGGTACATAGCACAGCGTAAAAGAAGAGATTATTTTTTAAAAAAAACAATAATATAAGATGTAAGATAAAACAAAAACAATCAAATCAAAGTTGGATAAGGCAAACCAACAGACAGAAAAAAGGCTAAAAAAAAGGCACAAAAATCAAATACCCACTTGTTCACACACTTAGGAGTCTCATAAAAATACTATGTTGAAAACTACACTATATATGCAGAGGACCTGGTGCAGACCCGTGCAGGCCCTGTGCTTGTTGCTTCAGCCTCTGTGAGCTCATATGAGCTTTGCCCACTTGATTTAGAGGAAATTGTTCTCCTGGTGTCCTCCATCTCCTCTGGATCTTATATTTTTTCAAGTTCCTCATCCATGTGGCTCTCTGAGCTCTGAGGGTAGGTATTTGATGGAGACTTCTCATTTAGAGCCTAGTGTTCCAATGTTTCCCTCCCTCCTTCCCTCCTCCCCCCCCCTCTCTCTCTCTCTCTCTCTCTCTCTCCTCCTCCTCCTTATTCTCCTCCTCTTCCTCCCAAACTGTGTGTGTGTCTGTCTGTCTGTCTGTCTGTCTATCTGACTGTCTGTCTGTTTTTCTTTCTGATTCTGTTTCTGTCTCTGTCTCTCTGTCTCTCTGTCTCTGTCTCTGTCTCTGTCTCTGTCTCTGTCTCTGTCTCTGTCTCTCTCTCTCTCTCTCTCTCTCTCTCCTTTTCTATAATGTCTGGGTATGGGTTGCTGTATTTGTTTTCTCTGCTGCAGAAAGAAACTTCTCTGATGATGGTAGAGAAAGACACTAATCTATGTATGTATCAGAATATCATTAGTTGCCATTTTATCCCTACTTTTAAAAAAGAGACCATCAGTATTTGCTTTTACTATAAGTTTCTGGGCTATCTAGTCTCTAGTTCTTGGGTCATCCAAGCTATGTGGGGTATTGTTCCCATCACTTGGAGTGGGTCTGAAGGCAAACCAGACATTGTTTTGTTACTCCTACAAGCATTGTGACACAATTGCACTAGCATATTTTGCAGGCAGGACAGCATTGTAGAACAAAGATTTAGTGGCTGGGTTGGTTTATATATTTCTTTTTTTGGTAGCCTGCAGGGGTACCTAACCATACCAAGGGCACTAGAATGTAGGGTTGAGGTTTTATATAGCTAGACCTGTCCATGTTCAATGAGTTATGTAGATATTGTCTTCACCAATAGAACCTTGCTGTTAGTTTGTGAAGAGCAACTTACTGTTGTAGCAACAGCCTGGGTTGTTTGTGATTTCCATGGAATCCCTTTGGCCAACTATTCAATTGGATATAATCCGGCCCCATTGCTGGAAGTTTCATTTAGTTACAAGAGCCAGTTAGAACCCCATCTCCCCCATTATTTGGAGACTTCATTAGAATTGCCTTCATAAGTTTTAGGAAGTTTCTACTGCACTAGGTTTCCATACCACCTCTCAAATGTTCCCCAATCTTAGCTTTATCTTTATACATTTCTTCCCTCAAACCCATCTTCCTACCCTACTCCACTTGATCCTCAGGCTCTTATTCCCCTTCTCAGTCCACACATAAACTCTATTCAATTTGCCCCTCCCATGGATATCCATGTGGAGAGACCAAATTTTATGAAGTCAGATGGGATTAGCAAAATGTAATTTGGTGTGACCAGCATGAAGACTCATCAGCAATTTCCTTTTTGACCTAACCACAGGAGGTTTTTGAGTGAGACCGTAGAGTAATACAGATGAAGCAGACACAAGATGAAGTTCTTTTTGCCAGAAAAAAAAATGTTAAATTTATTGGACACAGAAGTTTTCAGAGGTGGGTAAGTAGCTATTCACGTTTGAGTTGTATAGAGACAGATGTAGTTCCTAATGAAGATCATAAGCCCTGCTATGAAATGCAACAAGATTCTGGTATGATAAATGGAAAGCGAAATAAAATGATTTGGGGGTTTTGGTACATCTTTCCTTAAAGATAGTCTGAAACACGGCATCCATGGTTTCTCAGAATGGAAATGTTTGCTGATTTTGGATCTAAAGCCTGATCATGGATGATTCTCAGAAAACTAATGTCAGAGGCACAACATCAACTAAGCCCCAATGGACACAGCACATATTGAGGCGGGGGTATGTGTGTTAGGAGGATGTTTGAAAAACATACTTAAGGGCCTGATGAAGTCAGTGCAGCAATTTTTCATAGTTGTAGAGTACAGAGGAAAGCTACCGAGAGTGTAAAATGAACAAGGGATGCTCCCGTTTCTTTCTGTAATTGTGTATTGATGGGCATATATTCCTTTATGGTTCTGCTTCATTTGTGCAAGAGCTTTTTCCTGAATATCCCATCAAACTTGTTGTGCCACAAGCCTGCATCCTTTTAGAGTACAGAGAACTCAACTGCACAGAGAGCCTCCACTTTTCATTTCTCCTGGTTGACGAAGGCCCCTACGTTAGCAGAGGCAAAGTGATGTGGCAGTCTTTCAGGCCTCCGTAGATGGAGAAATGTCATGCCAAGATGGCAAATGTATGGAGAACACACTGAGCAACATCAGTTTTCCCTACAATAAATGCAGTTTGTAGTCTTTACCTACTGTGTCAGGAAAACTAGTCTCCTGAAAAATTGTGGGCATCCTGGGACCAGAGCTGATGCGCACCTGGATGCTTCCTTCATCAACCTCAGGAGTACCATTTTATTTATTTATTTTTAAGTGCAATGAACTGAGAAACTGAACTGGGAATTTCAGAAAGACAGACTTAAATAAACATACAGAGTTAAGGAAAAAAAATTAATACTGGCACAACTCAAAATTCTCCCCCAGACTCTATACTCATAAATACAACTTCTGGTCAATAGCAAACTATCTACTCAGAGTGCTCACTTGCCTCCTGCAGGTGTTCTAACCATTCTGAAAATTCAGTGTGTCAAACAGAATTTCTCCTCTTTATCCTGCTCAAGTCTGCTCCTTCCATGGTTTCCCAATGAACAGCTTCTTTTGCCTTCTCCTAGCTTTTTTCATCCAAGAGAATGCTGAACTTTGCCTTCTGTCTATAACCGTCTTCACACCTTACCCCACAGGTGGTTGTTTCTATGCTATTCCATGTGCTCACTGAGTCCTCCTGGCGTTATCCCACCACAATCCCTGCTTTCAGCCCTGCTACTTCTCAGTCTGCTTTTCAAACTAACACAAGAGTGAACACACTAGAACTGGACTCATGCATGTCCCTCTTTGGTTTAAAAGCATTTTGCTTCTTTTCCATTGGTCAACAACAAATCCTGTTTTCATGTTGGCCCTTTCATCAGCATGCATCATATTTAAGCTGTCAATGTTGTTTAAAGGCAAGTTCTTTCACTTTCTAGAATAAATGCTACTTTCATCCAACTATTTCCTCTGCCTGGAATGATTTTCTCCTGAGGTGGCTGGGGCAGCACTATATGCTTATCTGTAACTTGTATAGCCTCCCTCCTGAACAGTGTGGTGGCCTTACCAAATTCACTGTAATACCGTGATTGGAGCACTAACATGATTTATTATGATTGATGATTTAATTGTCCCTCTGCTGGACTTTCAGATAATACAAGGGCATCTGACAAGTTCTTTTTGTTTCACCATTCCATCTTTGTCTCATCTATATACCAAGACAATTTGAATGTCATAGTTAATAAGCTTTTAAATAGTTATTGAATAAGATTCAATATATGTGCCAGATAAGATGATAGGCATTTTGTTCTGGAGACAGAATCATGCTATGTAGCCTTGGCTGGCCAAGTAGCTCAGACTGACCTCTTGTACCAGTTTCCTTGGAGAATGGATTACAGGTCTGAGCCATCAAGCTAGGGTATGCTATGTATGTACATACACTGGTTCATCTACTTTTCATAATGAGCCCATAAGGAGATGGTCTTGTGTTTATTATACAGCTCAGAAAGCAGAAGATGACTGAAGGAAGCAGAATTGCCTAAAGTCACAAAAAGGGGGTTGTGTGTGTTAGGCTGGGAGTAAAATTTATATTTCCAATTTTCTTCCTGAAGTTACACAATGAGAGAAGGCAATTGCTTCCAGGAAGTGTGGAACACTTATTGCACTCAGAGAAGTAGATAAAAGAGTCTTTTGCATGAAGTGAGTCACTCATCTGGAAAGACCTGGATCTTCTCAGCAAGGACGTGTTAGGACTCTGACTTCACCCCCTCAACTTGCTCCATCCCAAGAAGGCAGTCATGACACAAAGAAGATCCATGAAGGCAGCAAGCACCTAATCCTGCCCACCGGAGCTGGTTCACATGAACTTTCTGCAAGAGGAGTCTCCTGCTTCCTGTTTCCTTATATAACTGCCATCTCTGTTGGGACAGTTGGACAAAGAGTAGTATAATTTCTTAATGGCTTTGTCCCCATGAACCTCCAACAGAGATTCCATTAGCAACATATCTATCAGGAAAACTTATTTATTACCACATTATATTGGTATGTGAGAGGCTCTATCCATATTATGCTCCTTTTGTGTTAAAAATATATGATAATTACCATTGGAATACTTTCAGTGTGGCAAACATGGCTGAAAATGGACTGATTCATTTCAGTACCACACACAGAGACGCAGGGGCTCCAGTGTGGGCATGAAGCAGCGTATTTTCTTAGTTTTCATTTTCACAACAATTATGTTTCTTTTTATGATGGTTCTTTTAATTTTTCATACATTTTTATTTTTTATTTTTTGCTTTATGGGAAAATTTATTGCAACATGCCAACAGTATATTACTTTTTCTTTTCAACAGCTTGCCCTGCAGCTTCCTTTGCCCTTTTTGCTCAGATGCCAAAGAGTTAGCCATTGGCCCATGTCATGCGAAGACTGGCAAAGGCCTTGAATTTCTTCTCTTCTGTGATGACTTTGACTTTCTACTTTTTGTAGACATTCAGGACACGCATCGCAGATCCTGTAGGCTGGGTGGCCAATTTAAATTCTCAGAACTGTCTCCTTTCTTTGGAGCAGAGGACTTCCTGGAGGAAAAGTATGCGCTCGGAGCAGTAGTCCTTAAGGCGTTACACATTGGCCTGTAGTGACTCAGTGGATGTTTTACTTCCTTGGGTCCACAGAGGTGCCTATAGTGCAAGCAATTTTCTTATAGACACCATCCACCCAGAGTTCTTCCCGGTTTAACCCTCTGCCAGCATGAACCTTTATGTGGTATCTAACTGTAGGTCACCTCTCTATGGGCTTGATGAGACCGGGTGGAGGACAAGGGGCCTTGTGATGCACTTTCACTTCCCAGGCCTTTTGTCTGCGTATCTTGCAAGCCATCTGGTTGAACCAAGTGTCCATTGGCTTCTGCCAATCCTTATGAAAGTGAAGCTTCAAGGCCATGCCATTCTGGCTGGGTGCCATGGGTGGCTCATGTGCAGGAAAATAGCCAAGTGGAAAAGGGGTCATTTTTACCATTTTGGTTTATTTTTGAGATTGTAATTTAAGTACAACATTTTTTCCTTCCTTTTCCTCCCTCCCAAACCCTCTTATATCCCCTCCTTACTCTCCTTCAAATTGATGTTCTCTTTTTTTTCACTAGTTGTTACTGTATGTTTATATGTTTTTTCATGTACATGGAATTGACAGAGAGCAATTAAAAGGAGAACAATCTTAAAATTAAAGCTGTCTTGGTGGCCTGACTCACAAGAAATGGAGAACAAAGAGACCTGAATAAAGAATTTTAAAATAAATCATCATTAACCATACATGACATGTTGTAAACCAACTAAGTTCTGATGCATAATTAGGTACCTAATTAGGTTTACAATTCATTTAACCCACCACTCACTTTTATTACTCCCACCTGAATGTTTGAGTACAATTTAAGATTTGTACCACAGAGCACTCTGGCCCAAGCACATGCAAGCTAGGTGGAGATATGAGGAATCTACTTGGCTGACCATGGATGTACAGTGAGTTGCATATGGGTTGAGTAGTGTTCAATGGGAAAAGTCGACTGCTGTGGGAACTCCATGGAAAGTCCATGATCACTAAGCTTTCTTTTTAAACTAGTTGAAACACAAATGAGTGGACACCACATTCAAGGAACCCATTGCCAATGGAGATGTGCTTATTGTTTATAGCTACCATGTTGTAATTTAATATGTCATTTACCTAATAAACAGCAGTGCACACATATGTCTTTTCACATTTCATCATCCTTGAACATGGAAGTGGTTGCGCCACATTTAATTTATAGAGATTTTCTTAGTAGTACATAAAAATACTGTCATGGCTTATGACCAGTGGTATGCTAGATTCAAAGAAATGTGATGTATTGCTTTTCTGGAAACATTAAATGGAGTTATAAAAAGTAACTCTTATATTTAAATAAACTTAATTACCAGATAAATATATATTCTGTCATTCTTCATTCTTTTCAGTATATATTATCATTATTGCTTTTGGCAATAGGAAAACAGATGAGGGCTCTAATACTGCTTCCTAGTAGCTTATAGAAAAGTAGGAGAAATAGATATATCAAGTGAAATGTTTTAGTTCTCTTGCATTGCTATAGAAAACTGCCTGAGATAATCAGCTTAAAAGAGGGAAAGTTTATATTAGTTCACAGTTTCAGACGTATTAGTCTCTGGTGAAGTAGTATAGTATAGCAGGTGCTCATGCATCAGGAGGTTGTTCATATCACTGTCAGGAACAAAGAGAAAAAGAGCCTAAGGTTCCACAATCTCCTTTGAGGACCTAGTGACCTAGGACGTCTCACCCACCTCCACCTCTTACAGGATGATGGTCTCTTTAGAGTGTTTTCTGAAGACTAAGCATTTACACATGCACTGTGGCAAGCATTTAAGATGTAGTGTACAATACAATGTGAAAAATCACAGTGAGCATTCTGGTTCTGGGTAGGTTATAGTCACTGGAAATCCCTTTTTCCAAGTACCCTGTTTTGTATATATTTGTCATTTTTGTGACTAATTTTAGTTTCCTTACTAGTGACAACAAATCATGGAGAATTATGTTGACCCTACACCCCACCTCCGTTCACTGACTTGATTGTGAATCTAAGACTTTAGTGCATTTGAACTACTGCTTTAACAAGCAAGTAAGCAAGCAAGCAAACAAACAAACAAAATAAAAATTAAAATAAAAAAGAAGATTCCTGATGTCCTCACCATGAGGTTCTTTCTGTCCCAGTGGGTGGGTGCCCCAGAAATTGTGTTTCTAATAATTTGCTTCTCACCCAGTGGGCTTCAGACATACAAAGTGCTTTTAGTCTACACTTTGAAAGGCTGTGGTCTGGACAGAACAGACTAACACTAACCCCAAAACATTTTACTTACTTGCTATTTTTTAAGCATGTAAAATATGATTTGCTTCAATGGGATGTTCTAAGGGTAGTGAGAGTTGTGCAGGGATCAGCAACTGGATACTTATTATACTGAAAGCATATACAGTTCAAAAAAGAAAAAGATAAGAGATAGAATGAATGATCCAACCTTTATGGTTAAGTTAAAAACGGAAGAGGGAAAATGGATAAACTATGGGCAGTACATCATCAGCTTTATGCCAGCTCTGTTCTGTGTCAATTTTAGAAATTACCATTGATTATATAGGGAACCACATAGTATTGGGAGGCAGATAGATTCTACAAAATTGCATGTAACTTTATAAATATTTTTAAAAGATATAGTTTGTAAATATTTAATATTCTGCTAATTTGATTTTGAATTGTAAATGTCAAGTATTCTGTTTTGGGGTTTTTTATGTTTTATTATACTTTGTTAAAAAGGATAATTGTACATCTTTAGACTGTTTTTATGAGTAAATTTAATGTATGGAAAATAAAAATTTGAAAAAAAAAAAGAGTAGACTTTATTACCTAGGCCAGATTCTGGAAACTATGTCCTGCCTATTCACTTCAGTGGACAGGCCAGCCAGTGATTTTTCACTTACTGCGAGAATATTTTGTTCTCATTGTCTGTCAGGATTCAATAGCTGTATTTTATGTTTATAGAGAGGAGACAAATCAGACTTTTGTTTTTCCGTTGGTTATTTAAGAACAAACATTTCCTCTTTAATACATATATTGATCATCTTGATCATATCCATCCCTCACACCCAACTTCCCCAGGATCCTCCCTCCCTTATGTCTCCCTCCCAAAACCACACTCTTCTTTTATTACCAATTTATTTTAACCTGTTGGGTCCAATTTGTGCTGTCCATATATGCATGGGTGTGGTGTCATCTACTGAGCAACAGACAACTTTTCAGTGGCTAGACTCCTAAATGAAAGTGCCCAAACATACATTTGACCTCTGTGAATGAATTACTTTCCATCTAGGTAGCTGTAAAAATATTTTACACTAGTTTCAAACCTATGGATGTAGAAAGCTTAAGTGAATGAATGTATTGACTCTTTTACTTAAATGTATAGCAGGACTGTCACTTACCACATGCTTTAATGTCATGGTTTAGGCACCATTAAAGCAAACAGAAATCCTTTTGTAAGGGGCCACTTGCACTTAATAATGAGCTTTTTAGGTCCAGTGATTAGTTAAGTGAAGATGATTCTTTGATTAGTTTTTATTGACCCTTTAGTTAAATTCACATCTTTACTTATCACTATTAGCTTTAAATATAAAGAAAAATTTATTTTGCCCCTGAAGTTTCCAGCTGTGGCTCCCTTACTGCAATGGAGACAATAGTGAGGTGGAGCATCATGGTGACAGGAGCATGTGGTAGAGAAGGCTACTTACCTCATCCAGCAAGTAAGACAGGGAAAGGAAAGATGGAAGGGGTTAGGGCAAGTAACCTGAAGAACCATAGGGTATGTGACCTACCTCCTCTAACAAAGCTCCACTGCTTCCCAATAGTCTATACAAAATTTGAGTTCATGAATTGATTTATTGATGGGCATAGGCAGAGCCAGTCATTTCCCAGGAGGTTTACCTCTGAACACTGCTTATGCTGTGGATAAGGATGTATGTGCTTCGTCCTCAAGCTACTAAGCGTCTCTTTGTGGTTGTTATTGTTACTATTGTTGTCCTTTGTTTTTTTGAGACAGGGCTTCTCTGTGTATCCTTGGCTGTCTTGCACTTGTTTTCTAGACCAGGCTGGCCTCGAACTCACAGAGATACACATGCGTCTGTCTCCCTCACTCTTGGGATTACAGGCATGTGCTACCACATTTTTATTTAAAAATCAAAGACTCTTCATTCAAGATTAAAAAAAAAACCTTGGCTCTTTGGCTAAAGACTCTACAAAGCTATGTTTCAAGGATAAGTTTGTACTTGTGTAGCTCTATTCAACTGGTGAATGCCTGGCCAATGATTTTCAGACTCTATGTTATGTATAGAGTCAAGGAAACTTCTATGAAATATAGATGAAAATGCTGTGGGATTTCTTGTTTTCACCCACATACTTCTCATATTCACTGAATATGCTCCTCTAATATCTAATGGCATTTCTCCATTTCACAGTCTCATAAATACATAAATATATCTCAGAAGTTATAGCTCTGAGATCTCTTGTAATTTGCTTGTCTTCCTCTCCATCATTATTCATTTTTGAGCTATTCATGTTTAAAGAGGTGTTTGTTCATTCCCTAGTAGGATCTCCTTTGGTTGGTTAACTTTTTTCACTGAGGTAAAGTGAGTGGGATTTTCTCTCCAAGGAAATCCTACACAATTTCCATCAGGATCTCTGAGAGAGGTTTCTCTGATAGCCCATTATTGCTAAAATGATTTACCGGACTGTGTAGGCTTCCTTTGAGAGTCAGGTGCTTTGGGGGACTTAGGCTATTATAAAAAAAATGAATAAAGGGATTTAGGGATTTCTTCACATTCAAAATTACTTCTGTGTTTTTTAATGCTTTTCCAACATTCTTTCTAAATCCATAAAGTTCATTTTGTTTCTTATGCAGCAGTAACTTAACATTGTCTTTCTTAGATGTAAGATAAGAGCTGTAGCCAATATACTCCATAACCAGGTAGTACCTCGCTGAGAATTCCGATGACAAGTATCATTATTTTAATTGACTGGCAATTTGTTTCTATACTATGCCATCCTGGTTTGTTTGTTTGTTTGTTTGTTTTTTGCTAGACAATAGTTTTATTTTTATAAGTGCATTAACAAATTTCACTAACAGAAAAAAATCACTTTCTTTGAAGCAAACTTTCAGAGTTTGCAACTCTGCTTTCTGCTGAAGGCTCACATCACTTCAATTCGTCTACACTGATAAATACAATAAATCAACAGAGAACATGTTCTGGGGAATTAATTGTTGTCAGTTGACGTATTTAATGGGACATCACACTTCATTAACTCAGCCAGCTCATTAAGCCTAATCAGACATGTAAAAGAAAAAGTTAATGATCAAAGTTACACAATAAAATCTAGACTTCAAACTCTTATTTGTGACACAGTGCATAGGCACCCACTGAAGTGGTTCATTTATTCCAGAAAATATCTTTTATACTAAAGGATTATATAGCTTCTTTTATTTATTTGTGAGGTATAAATCTTACTATAGTAGAAAAGTTTAGGAAAAGAAACCATTAATTTGAAATTTGGAAACTCACGAGCAATCGTGAATTTTTTTTGCTTAATATAGACATATTGACTCAATAGGTATCTTTCATTCAAAGCCTTAAATAATAATTAACATTATTATTTAATGTTCATTTAAGTTAATATTATTTTGATAAAATGTCTATTTTTCTTATTCTGAAAAAGAAATACATTTGTTAGTTCTTTGAGAATTCCATACAATATGTTTCGATAATATTTACTCCCTCAACTTCTTCTGATCTACCTTTCCTTCTTTACCCACCTATTCCTTTTATTTTATTATTACTTTTTTTAATTTTTATTTTTTATTAATTTATTCATATTACATCTCAGTTGTTAGCCCATCCCTTGTATCCTCCCATTCCTCCCTCCTTTCTGCTTCACCCCCTACTCCCCTCCCCTATGTCTGTGACGGAGGGGGACCTCCTCCCCCTGTATATGCTCATAGGGTATCAAGTCTCTTCTTGGTGACCTATTATCCTTCCTCTGAGTGCCACCAGGTGTCCTCATTCAAGGGACATGGTCAACTATGGGGCACCAGAATTTGTGTGAAAGTCAGATCTCCTTCTCCACTTAACAGTGGAGAATGTCCTGTCCATTGGCTAGTCTGGGTAGGGGTTCGAAGTTTACTGCTTATATTTTCCTTGGCTGGTGCCATAGTTTGGGGAGGACCCCAGGGCCCAGACCCGCCTGTAGTTTTCAAGGACCCACTGGATCCTTCTATTTCCTCATTCTCCCAGGCTTCTCACTCTTAAAGTCTCAATAGGATGTCCTCCCCTCTGACCCATTTTCCTGGTAGGTAAAGTTTTTCATAGGGACGTGCCCCTTGGACTAGTGTCTCGATATAAGTGAGTATATACCATTTAACTCTTTTTGCTTCTGTGTGAACTCACTCATTATGATAATTTCTAGTTCAATCCATTTGTTCACAAATTTCAGAAATTCCTTGTTTTTAATAGCTGAGTAGTATTCCATAGTGTATATGTACCACAGTTTCTTTATCCATTCTTCTACTGAGGGACACGTAGGCTGTTTCCATGTTCTGGCTATTATGAATAAGGCAGCTATGAACATGGTTGAGCATATGTCCCTGTTGTGTGGTAGTGCATCTTCTGGGTACAAACCAAATAACCCAATAGAGAAATGGGGCTCAGAACTAAACAGAGAATTCTCAACAGAGGAATATCAAATGGCAAATGGCGGAGAAACACTTAAAGAAATGCTCGACCTCCTTAGTCATCAGAGAAATGCAAATCAAAACGACACTGAGATTCCATCTTACACCCATCAGAATGGCTAAGATCAATAAGTCAACTGACACCCCATGCTAGCGAGGATGTGGAGAGAGAGGAACACTCTATCATTGCTGGTGGGAATGCAAACTAGTACAACCACTTTGGAAATCTATCTGGCGCTTTCTCAGAAAAATGGGAATAGGGCTTCCTCAAGACCCAGCTATTCCACCTATTCCTTAAAAAAAAAAAAACCTCTTTAAGACAAGTTTGTGCTGGCCAGGTATTTTTGGAGTATGGTTGACTTACCAGAGTCTAAGCTTTTAGAGGAAGATGTATTTTCCATTCCCTGAAGCTAATAATTTCCAAGAGTTTTTTTCTTCAGCTAGAGTGAAACTTCATGCCTAGCTCACCTCTCCATGCTGGAATATTCCATACATGCAGTGATTGCTGTTATGACTGCTATAAGTTCATATCTGCAGCTTTCCCGTTGTACTCAGAGGACATGATTTCTTTATACTCACCTACCTCTTGTGGCTCTTAAAATTTTTTGTCCCTCTTTTCCACAGTGGTGCCTGAGCCCTTTAGGGAGACAGCATGGTTTTTTTTTATGTTTTATTTTAGTCTGGACATTGGTCAGTCTCTTACCCTCTGTACCTTGACTAGTGGTCTCTTTGTGAAACACTGTGTACTGCAAATAGATATTCTCCAATGAGGGTTGAGATATATATTAATATACAGAGATAATAACATAACACTAGTAGTCAGTTTAAAGCTATGTCCACATGACAGAATAATAGTAGCAGGTTCTTCTCTAAAACCAATGATCTGCTGTGCCATAGGTTTTTGGCCTTCTAATGGTGCCAGGTATGGGTCTCAAGTTGTGGAGCAGGACTTACATCCACTCATAAAGTTTTTGGTGACTACCATGATGCTTATGCCACTATTGCACTAGTTGGCATACCCTACTAGGCCAATCGATGTTATAGCTCTCAGGGTTTATAGTTGGCCAAGATTGATGCTTGCTTCAGCAGCAAGTGTAGCACCTTCCAGCACTGTGGAAGCTAGCCAGTAGGTATGAAGCTTTGTGTCCATACTAACTTGATGTCATTCTGTTTTCTGACTCAAGTTTGTGGTCTCTTCAGCAGAGGTCTCACTGTCAAATTCTGGAGGATAATGTTTATCATTGACAATAGTCTGTGATTTTTTGGATGTATGGAACCTTATGGGTAAATAACTTCAGTAACCTATCCCTACCACTGGCATTTTTGTTTGTTAGCCTGTGGTGTCTAGTGGAGTTATTGCTGCTCTGTTATAGTATAACTCCATTTTAACTATACATACATACATACACACACACACACACACACACACACACACACACACACACACACACACA
>OU015753.1:68219157-68252180 GCA_907169655.1 Acomys percivali | reverse complement strand
ACACACACACACACACACACACACACACACACACACACACACACACATATATACATATATATATATTACAAAGCATCTATAGTAGTTTGTTTCCATATGACTGCCTTGTAAGGTCTTCAGTGTAATTTATTTTCTCTCTGGACTCTCTCACCTTTCTTTCTCTCCCTGACCCAATATTTTTTTAATCTTTTATATCAATGGATTTTGTTCTCTCTTCCTTGAATGCCCCTTCATATGGGACTTTATTCATTTCTTGACTACTATGGATATTCCTAAGGAAACACATATACGAAGATTCAAATCATACACAAATGAGAGAAACCATGTAGTATTTTTCTTTCTGTAACTGGGTTTCCACCTCAGAACCATTGTTTCCAAATCAATCCACTTACTTAAATTTTTTTCCAATTTCATTTTTTTAGTAAGTGAATAATTTTCTTTTTTTTTGTTAAACTTTTTTAAAAAATTTTTTTAAATTAATTTATTCTTGTTACATCTCAATGGTTATCCCACCCCTTGTATCCTCCCATTCTTCCCTCCCTCCCATTTTCCCCTTATTCCCCTCCCCTATGACTGTTCCTGAGGGGGATTACCTCCCCCTGTATATGCTCATAGGGTATCAAGTCTCTTCTTGGTAACCTGCTGTCCTTCCTCTGAGTGCCACCAGGTCTCCCCCTCCAGGGGACATGTTCAAATGTGAGGCACCAGAGTACATGAGAAAGTCATATCCCACTCTCCACTCAAGTGTGGAGACTGTTCTGACCATTGGCTAGATCTGGGTAGGGGTTTAAAGTTTACCTAGAAATGATCATAATGAGTGAGTTAACCCAGAAGCAGAAAGACCCAAATGGTATATACTCACTTATATCTGCATACTAGTCCAAGGGGCATGTCCCATGAAAGCCTTCACTTACCAGGAAACTGGGACAGAGGGGAGGACATCTTATTGAGACTCTAGATGAGAGAAGCATTGGAGAATAGCAATGTAGAAGGATCCAGAGGGTCCTAGAAACCTACAAGTAGAACATTATGATAGGCAGATTTGGGCCCCGGGGTCCCGCTCAAACTAAGGCACCAGCCAAGGACAATACAGGCGGTGAATAATTTTCTGTTGGATAAGGCTGTTGCATTTTTATTATCCTTTCATCAGTTGAATATTTCAGCTGATTCTAGCCTTATTTGTGAATAGAGCAGCCATGAACATGAATGAGCTGGTGTCTCTACGTTAGGAGAGAGAATCCTTACACTATCAGAAAGACAAAGTAGTGCACACATTTCAAGAATGGAGATTTCCTACCCTGTTTTAGCAGAGTCAGGAATTTCAAGTCAACATCTGTACTGAGCTGTGCAACAGGGTGTGTGGCACATGAGACTGGTGAGTGGGAGCAAGGATTACCTATTGTTAGTTTCTAGAGTTTGAGAGCTAATGTCAGTCTGGAGTCTATTTGTGGACAACAGCCATATTGTGACCTTGCTCTTCTGTTCACCTGGCCTTGAAGTTGTTTCACATACTGATTCTCAACTTTCCCTAATGGGCTTTTAATGCACAGTAGTTTCAGAGGCAACTACATTTTGGTTGTAGTGAGTTCACAGGCTCTGCCATTGTTTTCATGACATCACTTTCTAATTAGGAAAACACTGTTAGGCTATTCTGTGAAAATGTTATCTTCTGGGTTGTTGTATTTGTTTTTCATATCACGTCTGAGAAGTAAGGTACTTTTCAGTATGTACATTCTATGACTAACATAGACTATTTTTAGTTGTTGTTTTGTAGACTCACATCAGAGATGATATGACAGAGCTACAGGGGATCCGAGGGGGTTTCTTTAGAGATTGGGTTTAGCAGCTTCATATATGAAATGGGAATACAAAAGGCCAGGGGTGTTAATGAGAATCTCATGAGAAGTAGCAGTCTTTTATATAAATTTTCTTATAGGGGGCTTTTATTATTCTACACAGAATGTATGATGAAAAGGCATTAATTTATCTGGTCTTTGCAACTCCATGCCAGAGAAAGCCATAAATTCATCGCTCTTTAAATTCAGAGATATGGTTAATCTGGTGTTTTCTATTGCCATGCTATTGAAAATATGTAATTTACTTTAGAGCATATTTGATTATTAAAATGATAGAGAAGATCTCTCTAAGAGTCCTGGTTATTTTTTATGAAAAATTTATCAGTACTTCCTATGAGCGAAGTATTATAATCCTTGCTGGGGAGATAAAAATGATGCATCAGTCATAAGCTCTGCCATCCTGTGACTAAGAACTTGTGTTAATCTTTGAGTACCACTGTGTTTCAGGACTAGTGGAGGAGACTCTCAATCTCAATTAGCTAGGCTGCAAATAAGCGTAGAAGAGGGAACAGCAATCCATTTAAATGACATGCTACGAACTGCATGCCTATCTACACATGCTCAATTTTCTGCTGATGTGAAGCAATCTTCCTTTTCTCAGAGGAATGACACATACTCCCCTATGGCCAACTTGAAGGATTTGACATTTTCAATGAATCTTTCCACAATTTTCACATAGAATTTTCTTATCTTCTCATGCATTTCTCTTTCCATTGCTTTTGATAGTTTTCATATTTCACTCTCCATGTTCTTTGACATATCAATTTTATACTCTTCCTGAGTTATACAAGACTCTTATTTAGCTGCAGATTTCATCTTTCCATTGTACAATTTCTTTCCTTAGCTTTTAAGGGCACACGTCCTGAGTGCTGTGCCTCTGAGAGTTGAAATGCTATCTTTAAGCCTCTTTGTAGGCTTCGAGTTATTTTGTCTGTTGAGATTGCAGATGCATATCCGTTAAAATGTTTTTGAAGTCACTAGAAGTCGCATTTGGTCTGCTGTCACTGATTTCTAGTAAATAGCTTAGGATGTTTTTTTTCCCCTTAAAGAAGACGTATTTCACTGCTCACCTTCTGTTAATTTTCTTGTCAGATCAAGATCTTATGGTGATTTAGATGGTGTTAAGATGATACACAATATAAAGACATGCTATAAACCGAAAGTGCTTTCCCCTCTATCGCCTCTCTCAGCCAAGAGCTAAGTGCTGCCGTTGACTCACTGTTTCTGCTCTCAGTGTATCTCAGAGGGTGAAATGGGAACACTACTCCTACCCTTCACATCTTACTCCATTATTTCTTTGTCCAAGAATTTCTCTACATAGTTGCTTTTTTCTCTATCCATGGCTTTATCTGTAACCATATAATCCCTGCACAAAAAAATATGACCAGTGGTACAATTCAAAGAGAATGACAGGAAGCTCTTTAGCTTCTGGCCTGATAGCCTGGCTGAAAATGGTGAGTTTCCAGTTCAGTGAGAGACTTGGTCTCAAAGCAATAGGGTGGTGAGTAATAGGAGAGAACAACAGAAGTCTGATGCACTGGTCCATGTATATGAAGCACATGGGTGTACACACCCAGCACTCATCTGCATATACCACACCATGCAGATGGGGGTGTTGAGAAGCAGAGGGAGAAGGAAGGAAAGCTGGAGGGGAAGAGAAGAGGGACCATGCATTTCTCCCATGTTTTTGTTATTTTTTTCTACTTTTGTTAAAGTAATAATTTATTAGGATTATAAATGTTAAGTCATTGTCTCTAGTTTGTTTCCTCCACACTCTCTCGAGGGACAGCAGCTATCATGACCTTGGAAAAACAATTTTTTCATTAATTTCCAATAAATGTTATGAGGTATTCATCATGAGTAAGATGAAATCACATGATATAGAAGAATAAAATGATTCATGCCTTCTCACCTGTTACAGTTTGCTTCTAAAGATCCTCTACTGCCTCATATTTTGAAGGAATATTCTCCAGACTGTAGAGCTATCAGAGGCATGGCTGCTGGAAGCAGGTTATTCATGGTGGATCTTGGAGGTTATATCCAGATACATAATTTTTTGTTTTGGTTCTGTGCTTCCTAAACTTCCATAAACTAATGTGAGTAGAAGCTGCCTCGCATTCCCTCTAGCAGACTGAGCCATTCTTCACACATTCCTTGCTTCAAAGGACTGGAAACTTCTGAAAACACATTCCAATACAGATTCCTCTTTCTTTTGTCCTATAAGGCATTTTTGCAACAACATTGTTTAAAAAACTAATATACCACTCAATTTAAGAGAAAATATTGTCAGAATTATTGATGTCCCTCTTAATGCTTTTCTCTGTCCCTCACTCCAGCAAATCAATACCCATAAAGTTGTAATAATGATTCTTTTGTTTGTTTAATTACAAATACACCCATATTGAAGCAACAGATTATCTACTTTAACTGTTTCCTTCAAAACTTATAATATATACTAATTTATGGCAACTTTATGGTATGTCATATCAGCAAGCTTGTAGAGTAGGAGGCACTGCTTGTTTCCCATAAGAAGAGAATAACACAGCTATCTATGAATGAAAATAGCCCAAGGAAAGCTCACGGGCCCAATTAAATCTGCATCAGCACAGAGGAGCGATCAAGCAAGCAAATAAGCAAACAGAGAGTAACTTCATAGACAGACAGAAGCTATCAGTACCAGCTAAGCAGTATATGCCAGGGTAATCTCAGGGCTCTCTCTGCATTAGCCACTCTTGCCACTGAGGTAATCAGTAGTCATTTGTTCTTTCAATGAGAGATGCTGTCGTACAATATAGGTACATGAAGGAGCTTAGTCTTTCTGGTCCTATATGCATTCAAGACCCGGAGGATATGGCCGCATCAAATATCCCTACACACCTGGCTGCCTTCACTGTTACTCCATGTGCTCCTGGGTTCTAGATCACAACTCTGTAGCTGGGCAACCTATGTTCATACTGCAAACACTGGAGTTACTATTGCTGCAAACTGTCTCTGCCCTGTGGCTTTGGAACTTGTTTGGTACAGGCTGACTTCCACAATGGACCATGGCTACATGCCTGTTCTTTGAGTGTTGGTGCCTCTGGCATCTAGAGCATCATCACAGAGGGTTAGCTCCTTTACTAGACCCCAGAATCATACCTTAGATGTTTCATACATAGGAGAACTTCAGACTCTATATTCATAGATATCCCATGTGGATCTGTGTCTCAGACACAGAAGCCATGAAGAGATTACTAATATTGGCTAGTTTGGACTTGAGATGTCAAAGTTGCAGTCTCTGTATATATTTGTGCTGCAAGCATTGTGCCCACAGCCACTGTGTACCATCCATGATGCAGATACTGGAGCTTCTGTAGCTCTATTAGGGATTTTGCTCCAAGTCTTGATTCTGTAGCTGTTTGGCATGTACCCCTACCTCACACAGTGAGTGAAACAGTAAGACTGCCTTTGCCTCTAGCACCTATGGTTCCTCCACAAATGCTTCTCTGCTGGACCTGGCTCGGTAGGTGGCCCACTGACACTGGTCTGCATCAGTCTTTACTGCAACTGTCACTGCAAGTATACTGCAAGCCATACCTAGTACTGCTGGGGGGTCACAGACCATTTAGCACCTTTCTCTCTACCAGAAATCAAATTCCTTCTCTACTGCCACCTTCCACAATATGTCTGTTTGGAAAAGACCTGACAAGGGCCCCTGCTGTGGCAGGGCTTTCAAGCCTCTGGAAGGGAAGGTAGAAACAAGTCCAGCCCCTTTTCTGCTGAGGCTCTCCCTTTCTTGGACAGAGAGTTGTTAAGAAATCATGCTGTGCCATGAACTTGTACCCCTGAACTCCCACCCCCAGCAGCTTCAAAGTAAGTTTGTAGTCTTATCTATCGATTGCTTATCTGGTGCTGCTTTTCTCTAAGCGAGAACAGACTACATCTCGTGGTTTGATGGCTCCCTTTGATAGTTTGTAAGAGTCAGAAACCCCTTTTGTTGGAGGATTTCACGCTTCTCTCTCTCTCTTTCAGGCATCTTGCCACATTAATCCTGGCAGCTATCTCTCCAAATGAAGCTTCTTTTTGCTTGCAGGGGCATGGTCTTTCCCCAAAGGGCCACATCTCTTCATAAAGCCTTTTTGAACGGTTATCTCTTGTCATCTCCTTCCCAGGAAGTGGCTTCTCTGCCCTTTCATGTTAGTTTTAATTCAGCCATGGTTTCCCCAATGGGAGAAAAGGAACCAGGAGAAACACAGCTGTCTTTGCCAGTGAGTACCACAGCCCTTACCATTGCTAGGACGGCCATGTTTGCCTGTCATCAATGCTGCTCTGATCCTGGGCAACAGAACTGCATGAGGACTACACTGCTTATCATTACTAAGGCCAGGCTTCCATATTCTACCCAAACATCATCTTTCTACTTAGCTATAATGGGAGGTCTTCTCTTAACCTAGACAATCAATAAAGCTTTGATTGCTCCATCAAATGTGCAAGATCAATGGACCATTCCAATAAACAAGAAAAATCAACCAACTAATAAACAAACAAAACAAGGAGACAACTCTACCAAAGGAACACATAATTTTAGAATAATTGATACAAAGTAAATGAATGTCTATACAATTTCTCACCAAATATCTAAAAAAAAATCTTGTTCTAAAAATTTCAGTTAACCGACCAAATATAGGGGAATAACTTGTAAAAATTAAGAGAACAATTTATTATGAAAATGAAAATGTAGCATATAAGCTGAAATATGTGAAATAGAAATTCAGGACCCATGGGCTATAAGGATGTCTCAATAGTTAAGAATGTTTGCAGCTCTTTTAGAGGAACTGCTTAAGTTTCCAGTACCCACATTGGGTGACTGACATTCTCCTGTGACCCCACACGAAGGGATTTCCATTCCATTCTGGCTCCCATAGACACCCCCATGCACATTGTAAAAATAAAATAATTCTCTAAAAATTTAATCTGAAAAATGTCATGAAATGATGACTACCATGAAAAATGTAATGGATATTAATCGGTGTCTTAATCCTCACTTCTATAAGGAAGCTTCCAAGTCAAGGACACCAGACTCTGAGATATCAGCAGACTACCAAGAACACACACCCTTACATGTATAATGGGTTTGTCTTAACCCAGTGTGCTCCTCCTCCATTCCTCCCACAAACATGTACATCACATATTCTTCCTCTATTCCTTGCAATGCAAGAGCTCTCTGACCCCACCTGTTGCCAGAGAATCAAGGACAGCTTTGTTGTGGTCAACTCATCAATCATGCATGCAGTGTAAAACCTCTTTATTCCCCTGAAAAACTGCAGGAAGGGATTTCCCTCTCTTCTCACTTGGCTATATGAGTCCAAACTCTCCTCAGAATCCATTACATGTTACTTTTTGTTTGTCTGTCAATCACATTAGTAAATCTACCAATAAATCATTTAGTCAAAAGGTCAATATTTTTTAAAATCTGCCTTGAACACAACCAAAGACTTTTCAATATACAGTCAAGGAACAAAGAAAAATAAAAAAGAATGATGAAGGTCATTAAGATTCAGCACTAAGAGAAAGAAATTTATACTATAGCATTTTGGGGTGATGGAGAAAGAAAGTCTTGTACACAAAAGGACACTTTGACAGTGTTGTCAGTGAATTCTTCAGCAGATGATTTGTAAGTCAAGAGAGAATGATATGAGCCATGTTCTCTAAGCTCTGAATGAAAACATGAACACTAAGCAAGGTTCTTTCTTCAGCAAAGCTGTCTTTCAATAAGGAAGGAAAAAAATCAAGTTTTTTTTTTTTTTTTTTGGCCACATAGACAAAAGCCTAGAAAATTTATCATTATTAGAGCTGCCTTGGATAAAATGCTAAAGAGAGTTCTGCAAATTTAAATGAAAGAACACTAACCACTCAAAATACATGAGCCCATAGCAAGTTGCCAGAGAAAGCTGAACGTAAAATAATCTGAAACTGTGATGATGGCTTGAAAAAAACCTCACATGTCCTTAGTGCAAACATTATAAGGCAAAGATATTAAAATACTTATCACATCAATTATTTGGTAAAGAATGATTCAGTTTGATACCCTATGAGCATATACAGGGGAAGGTAATCCCTCTCAGGAACAGTCATAGGGGAGGGGAATAAGGGGAAAATGGGAGGGAGGGGAGAATGGGAGGATACAAGGGATGGGATAACCATAGAGATGTAACAAGAATAAGTTAATAAAAATTTTAAAAAATTTAAAAATTAAAAAAAAAGAAAAGTAAAAAAAAAAGAATGCTTCAGTAGAAAAATAGTGCAATTACACACACATACAAACATATACAACATAAAATAGGACAAAAGAAAATATTAACAGAAAAACTAAAAACAATGAAAATTGGCAGCAGTAAATATTATCTTGAACGTAAACAGATTAAATCTTTTAAACTCAAAAAACTAAAGTGGCTGAATGGATTACAAATTAAGACTCAACTACAGGCACTTTAGGTTTAAAGATATTCTGAAAGTAAAAGTGATAGAACAAAAGAAAATGTTGCACGCAAAGGAAAATAGCAGAAAAACTTGGCCAGGGAGATTGCTCAGTGATTAAGGCACTTTCTTTCTTGCTTAAAAAAAAAAAAAAATATTTTTAACTTGTTCATTTTACATCCCAATTGTAGCACCCTCCCTCATCACCTCCTGATATCACCCTGCTTCCCTCATACCCTCTGCCTCTATTCCATAGTACTCAGAAAGGGGAGCCCTCCTCCCCTAACATTTGACCTCAGCCTATCAAGTCTCATCTGGACTGGCTAAAGGCACTTTCTGCCAAGCCTGATGACCCAAGTTTGATCCCTGGGAACTGCATAGTGGGCAGAGAGAATGTCTCACTGCCCTGAATTGTCCTCTGACCCTTGTACTGGTTCTATGGCACCGGTGCATGCCTACCCCATTAATAAATGCATATAGTAAAAAAGAGAGCACTCTTATTCTTAAATTACAGAAAATGGAAATCAACCCAAATTGTGTTTAGAATAAAAAAAAAACCAATGATGATCTGTAATGATAATGGGTAAGTTTATCAGCCACAGATAGAAACTGTAAATATATATGCAGTGATACTGGAATGTCTAGATGCAGAAAATGAACATGAATAAATCTGAGACGTATCACGTTACAGTAATGGATTCCAACATCCTACTTTCCACAGGAGATAGATCATCCAGACAGAAAATCAGTAAAGATACATTGGTTTTGACATGTGTTTGGAACACGTGGATGCAGTGTATACTCAGGGCGTTCCATACTCAGCAGCTGGAGAGCATGTGCTCTTTTCTACTACACATGGGACATTTTTCCGGGTAGAACACCTGCTAGGTTACAAATGTCAAGTCAACTTAAAAAGGCTGAAACCATGTCAGGTGTCTCTTTGTGAAGAACTTAAACGGTTACTAAAAATGTGAAAAATTAATAATTTGCATATGTGTGCAAATTGAACATGAACCCATGAACAAAGTATCAAGAATGTAATAAAAAAAAAAGGAACTTAAAAAGATTTCAACATGGGTGAAAATGGAACCACAGAACAACAACACTGCTGAATGTATGCAAAAACAGTTCTGAGACAAGTTTATCATAAATGGCTATATGAAAAAGAAAGAACTGGGCTGGAGGTGTAGCTCCATGGTACAGCACTTGCCTAAAATAAACGGAGCTATCAATATCAATTCCATGCCTCGCAACAGACTGATAAGAATCAAGGTACAGAACTCGTATATATAACCTAATTTTATTTTTTAAAGAACAAGAAAAAAAGAAAGAAGAAAGAAGGAAGGAAAGAACACCAAATATTGGTAATGGAATGAATAGCAAAGATCATAGCAAAAGCAAATGAAAAAAAAAAAAAAGATTCAAGGAATTACAACATCTTCTTGAAGAGATAAATAAATCGAACAACTTTCACTGATAAAGAAGAGAAGGGAATCAAAATCAGAAGTGGAAAAAAGTGATTATGAATATTCATATCAAAATGCAAAGTACCTTAAGAGGTAAATTTGAATAATGAAATTCCATTTAATCTAAAAACCTTGAAGAAATGGAGGCTCCCCTGACATCATCCGGCTTATTAAGACTGAACCATCCTGAGACAGAACATGTACAGGAGTCAGTAACAAGTAAGAACATAGATCAACTGTGGAGTCCTCCCCCATAGCTCTGGAGACCCAGGGCATAACTGACAGTTTGTATCAAGCACCTAAGAACTAAGAACAATCTCCTTCAAACTTTTCCAAAACAAACAGTCACTTAAGAAGGCCAGCACTAACCTGAAACAAAAGCTAAACATGGATACTTCAGAAAAGAAACCTAACAAGATAAATCATGAACAAATGTAAAATACCTCAGAGGAAGAGATGTAAAAATCATCAACCGATACTAACAAACTAAATTCAACAGCTCCTTAAAAGCACCAAACAGCATGAACAAGGACATTTATCCTGGAATTGAATGAAGGTTAATTACACAAAGACAGCAACTTGTACAGAAAAACATATGCCAAAAATTCATCCTTTAATGATGAAAAACAGTTAACATATTATGCATAAATGAAATTGACCTATCTTGTTGAAAGTTTTTACTATGAAAGGATGGATTTTGGCTTGGGATTAGAACATAATTTCCAACAATTTGTGAAACAACCATAAACATAATTCTATACTTTGTACTAATAAGATGAATTGATAGTTTTAACATTGGCAGCAATAAAATCAAAATACTGATCACCTCTGAAAAAGGGTGAAGATGCTGTATGTCCAGAAGCATCAGGCACTCAGGCAAGATTTAATTTTTTAAAAAGTAATATGGGCTGGAGAGATGGCTCAGTGGTTAAGAGCACTGGCTGCTCTTGCAAAGGTCCTGAGTTCGATTCCCAGCAACCACATGGTGGCTCACAACCATCAATAATGAGATCTGGTGTCCTCTTCCAGCGTGCAGGTGTAGATGAAGGCAAACACTGTGTATATAATAAGTAAATAAATCTTTAAAAAATAAAAGGTAATATGTTTATTTATATTTTAGTGAGTAGAGTCTGTCTCTGACTCTGTTGCCTGCCTTTGGATCCCTTTCCCCTAGCTGGGGTGCCTCATCTGGCCACAGAGGGAGGGGATGCACATAGTCCTCCTGTGACTTGAGGTATCAGGATGGGTTGGTACCTCTTGGAGGCCTCCCTTTCTCTGAGAAGGAAGAAGGATGGCATGAGGGGGTGTGAGAAAGAGACTGGGAGGAAAGGAGGGAGGAGGCTGGGGTCAGGCTGTATAGTGATTAAATTTTTTTAATAAGAAAAAAGTTATATATATATATTTACATTTTCTATAATATTATATATGCATTTTAAAGATACATTTCATAAGATAAATTATCAGTAAATATATATATATATATAGTATTTTTATCTATTACATATATTTATGAATGTTGATTGTTTCTTTTTCAAGACAGGGTTTCTCCCTGTAGGTCTGTCTGTCCTGGACTTGCTTTGTAGACCAGGCTGGCCTTGGATGCACAGAGATCCACCTGCCTTTACCTTCCACGTGCTGGGATTAAAGATGTGCACCACCCATGGTTCTCTCATCTAGAGTCCCAATAGGGTGTCCTCCCCTCTGTCCCAGTTTCCTGGTGAGTGAAGGCTTTCGTGGGACATGCCGTATGCAGATATAAGTGAGTATATACCATTTGAGTCTTTCTGCTTCTGGGTTAACTCACTCATTATGATCATTTCTAGCTTAATCCATTTATCTACAAATTTTGGGAATTCCTTGTTTTTAATAGCTGAGTAGTATTCCATAGTGTATATGTACCACAGTTTCTTTATCCATTCTTCTACTGATGGATATTTAGGCTGTTTCCATGATCTGGCTATTATGAATAAGGCTGCTATAGAAACCTACAAGTAGAACATTATGATAGGCAGATTTTGGCCAAGGGGTCCCGCTCAAACTAAGGCATCAGCCAAGGACAAGACAGGCGGTAAACTTTAAACCCCTACCCAGATCTAGCCAATGGTCAGAACAGTCTTTACACTTGAGTGGAGAGTGGGATATGACTTCCTCACGTACTCTGGTGCCTCACATTTGACCATGTCCCCTGGAGGGGGAGACCTGGTGGCACTTAGAGGAAGGACAGCAGGTCACCGAGAAGAGACTTGATACCCTATGAGCATATACAGGGGGAGGTAATCCTTCTCAGGAACAGTCATAGGGGAGGGGAATAAGGGGAAAATGGGAGGGAGGGAAGAATGAGAGGATACAAGGGATGGGATAACCATTGAGATGTAACAAGAACAAATTAATTAAATAAAAAAAAAAATTTTAAAAAAAGGTTAAAAAAAAAAAAAAGATGTGCACCACCATACCTGGCCTAATCTTTATAAATTTTTAAAGATAGAATTCTTTCTGATGATTGTCAGTAAAAATAGAATGAATATTTATTGTTGAAACTTGAATACCTAGTATTATACAATAATTTCTTGGGCATAAAAGTGTTGTGAATGGGGAAAAGTTTAAGAACCTATAGAATCAAATATATTTGAGGTAACAGGAAAGTTGTGGGGGACCGTCTAACAAGATGAGAATATGCATATGCTTATGGGAAATTAGTCTTATCCCTACAGAACATCAAATGGGTGCCCTGAACAATGATTATTACTTTAACATGCCTGCCCACATAGATGTGTACTCTGGTTATATCCATGTTCACCTGAAAGCTATAGGGAAGCAGAGGGCTAGCTGAGTCATGCAACCTGGTGCAAAAACAAAGCATACAAATAATAAGTACAGAAATTCCTTATGGGGGCAGACAAAATAGTTCATGTATAAAAGTGATTGCTACCAAGCAGGGTGACCTGAGTTCATTCTCTGCAATCCACATGGTGGAAGGAGAGAACCGAAATTAAAGAAATCCATTATGGAATGGTCTTTATGTGGTGACCGTGTTTTGAATAATATTTGATAGAAAAACTGAACTGAACCTATGGAAAACAAATAATGTACCTCTGAAATGAATTAAATAAATAATCTAAAAATGTCCTAGATGATGACAGGCTTGAAATTTTGATGAAATTAAATCACTTAAAAGTGACATAAATATTAAATTGTCTGCCCCTAAAAGACCTGCTAAGTTTGCTTTTTGTTGCTTGTTGTAGAACATACTATTTATCACTTTAAATTTTTTTCCAATTTTCTATTATGTTTCTTTTCTATTGTTGTTCTATTTTGTTTTGTTTAGACCGTGTTTCTCTGTGTAGCCCTAGGTTTCTTGGAATTTACTTTATAAACCAGGCTGGCTTGGAACTCAGATATTTGCCTGCCTCTACCTCCCAAATGTTGCTATTAAAGGTAGTGCCACCACTGCCCAGGTCATACTATGTTTTTTATAAAAAATAAAAATAGTTTTTTTTAAGTGCTCTGCCACTATTTTTGTTGTTGTTGTTTGTAGCCATATTCTCTCTACCATTGTCACCCTAAGCATTTTATATTAGTGTTGATGAGACTCCAGAGGGGTTAGTTCACAATAATTGGTGCTGACTTGCCTGGAACCTTCCTTCTATCCAGTTCTTATGAGAATGATGTATTTTCTTTCTCATTACGGCCCTCTGTGGAGCAGTGAGGTAACCACTATGAAGGGTCATTTAAGTTCTCCAGTCCTTGTTGCCAGTAAAGTTTCTCTAGGTTGAAAGGGAATTTTCTTGGCTCAATGGAAATAAATCCTCTGAGTTGAATTTGGAGGCTGTAAAGCTTGTTTTGAAAGGTCTTGGCTACCAATCTTGTCAAATTAGTGAAGTGTGATGGACTTGGGTGAGGAGAATTACTTGGACCTTAAGGTTGTTTAGGACCCTCTTGTCTACTCTTGTGAGACTTTTGTGAAGTAAATTATTTTTTGTAACACACACATGGAAATGAGCAGGTGCTATGTTTAAATATTAAGTACTATTCACAGATTCTTAATCTAGTATCGTTTTGATTTAGAAAGTAGCCTTTCCTAAGGATGTAAGGTTTGTTGTCAATGCAGGAAAAAAATACCCCTTCTATTAAACCTCAAGTGTTACTTAACCTTCCTCTGAGAAAGACATATGTACCACCAGTACATCCCAATTCAGAATGGGGAAAGAAGCTTTTTCAGTGCCATGTCCCTGAGGGTAAGTCCTACACAAAGCTTCCTATATTCGATAGGTTTATCCATGTGTCCCAAGGGGCAGGATATCCATGTACACACACACTAGTTGGTCATTAGACATGTGAAAATGGCCAACTCCTAGGGATTGTGTTCTGACCCTTCTGTATACTTTTGAGCTATATAGTCTCCCCCAATGCCACCTTCTATCTTTCATGTGTATGTGTGTGTGTGTGTATGTCTCTCTGTGTGTGTGTGTATGTTTAAGGTGTAAATAGAATATTGATTAATAGAAGGATAGAGGACAGTAGGAGTGCCTTGGACTATTTTTAAAACCAAAGCACAGATTATTGGTAGGATTATGTGCACAATGAAATATAAGGCATTCACGAACTAGAATGTATTGCTTGTAGGAAAGATAATTCTATCATAGGAAATTGTTTGAGAAATATGTACTTTTTTATAGCATTCTCTACACTGGCGTCAAAACAAAAATCAATGGCCTAAAGCAAGTAGTATCTCTTAAGCCACCTACTTCAATATTTGTTACTAGGTTTATGAGTAAGTGTGAACAGTATGAAAATAGCCTCTTGAGTTAAATAATTAGTAATAAGCTTAATGCCTTGTCTTCTAATTTGCTATAAAAATCATGAGTTTCATAAAAATGGACTTTCCAATGTTAGGTATCTTAGAGATTCAGTTGTGGGTTCTACCTTATTCATTAAATGTCTTAATTTTTTAAATAAGAGGATTTTGAGATTCTTAATTTTGATGGATAGAGAGTGTGCATTTTGTAGGAATTCTGCCCACCACTGACTCCTTCTCCAGGGATGTTGGAGTAAGCTCAGTAGAGACACAGGCTAGACCTTGGGGTCAAAGCTAAATATCAACCATTACAACTTCATCTGCAGGATGAGCTAGAGTGCTCAAAGAGGAAAAGTTACAGGGCTCTGAGGGTGAAAGTCAGGCAATCCAAATCCATCCTACTCTGGAGTCAATTGTCAGTACTATGGACCAAGAGGAAAAGGTTGAGACAAGAAAAGTGTTTATCTTGACCGTTCTGTACTGTAATAAAATCAGGTCCCTAAGCCACATGTATGAGGCGGGAGCTCCAGTGATGCAGAAAAACAGGGCTGCAGGAGAGAAGGCAGTGATAAACTTGCAACATTGCAGCACCAGCTTCTCCTTCTATGAGGAACATGTAGCAGGGTTACAAGCAGCCTGGGATCCTGGGTTTCATACAGACTTTGCCTCCTATTAAGAGGATAAAGTGGAATAAACTAATCTCCTTGCTTCAGTCTCTTCAGTATCGAATTCCTCCATTTCTTTCTTTCCTCCAAATATTCCTACATACATCTCCCTTTTCTCTTTCAAATTCATGGCCTTTTTTAATTAATTATTGTTATAGGCATATATATAATATATTACCATATATAACCTGTTTTGTCTGTATAATGTTTGTTCTATGTACGTTTGTCACTGCTGATTATTTGGTATTAAATAACCAATGGATGAGCTCTTCCCTAGAGAGAACTACTCTCACTCAGCAGTCCTTTGATGCCTACGGTCCTTGTGCATGCTTGAGGCCTCACAGCTTTCCCCATGACTCACTTTGGTCTAGTGTTGTTCTTACTCCATTCGCTTATGTCTATTGTTGTTTTTATTGACCATATTTGGGTTCTTTTAAATGATAGGTAGGTAGTTCTTTTGCCTTCAAATTTATAAACTGAATAGTACATCAGAAAGAAGCGAACTTTTCCAATGAATTCTCCATGTCACAGATTTGTTATTTGTTTTGAATCTATTTCACTTGACAAAAAAAAAATGTTAAGAATACAAAGAAAACCCCACCAAAGATGGTTTCTTGACCTGTCCAACCCCTAGCACAAACACAAAACATGTCTTTGTAGCTCAGCTGTCATATTCCAACCTCTGAAACCATTGTGACCTGTCTTCTGAGATTCAGAGTGGCGAAGAGCTTTTGCCACCACTGGAGCTTTGTGCCTCAATTAATGCCAGAAAAATCTGTGCAATGACTTGTCAGGTCAGAAGCTGCCATAGCAATGAACACAAGAGTTTCTGAGAAGTCAGAAAGCATGACATAAATGGAAGCCAACACCCCAGCGATATGTGACCAGAGAACACTAATGGGAATCCATTAATATTCAAGCTTAATTCTTAGTGTCTCTGGTTGCTCACTCTCCCAAGTACTGTGGGGCACAGCGAAAAGATGTTTCCCATTAAACTGCAGCCTGACAGCCAGTTTCCTTTACTAGACAGATGCATCACCTTGACCATACCGTTGGGCTCTGCATGTTACCGCAGCACTTGATAACCTGAAGATCTGCACAACTTTGAGCTGCTCCTGGATTCTCCAGCTTATTGCCTTTGGCAGGTGAATAGCCCTGTTGTGTTCTCATCTGTCTCCATCTAGCTAGAAACAGATATCTGCTAATTCACTCCCCACACCACTGAAAACTCTACTTTATGCTGGAGGCAAGGCACATCCTTAATGGTGTTATGGAGGTTCTGAATCACCATAGGGGCTAATAGAGATTTTCTTTTTTCTTTTTTTTTTCGTTTAATTGGGATAACCAAGCTATGGTTTCCCTGAATAGTGGTAAACATCTAAACGTAGAGTTTCTCTTCTTGTCTAGCTTCATGCCAATTTTCTTCTCTTGACTCACCAGCTTCAATCCTTTCCCTAAGCAAATCAGGAGAAAAATTTTCCTCCCATCATGCTACCTCTACCACCATTGGAGGACCTCACACATGCCTAGACAGGTCTGAATGCTGATGACCATGGATACTATTCAAATTTCTGTCTCAGCATACCTTTCGACCTCCATGAAAAACTATAGATGCACAAATAGACTAGGTGGAGCGTTATGGTCTAAGTGTGTGTGAGCTTCAGCTTTGTTCTGGTAGCTGTATTACTCAGGCTGTATATAGTTAGGGTCAGGAACAAAGAAAATTAGTAGCTATTGTACTAGTCTTTTGTTTGGATTGTTTTATTTCATCTTCACTCTAGTACAACGAAGTAGTTCTTTTTCTATTCCTGTGAATTACAGGTAGAGGATCTGAAAGACAAAGAAGCTGAAAAATTAGCATTCACTTCTGTGCTTAGTAAGTGGCTTCCATTTCAGGAAGTCTGATATCAGAGTTCACAGTGTATTTCATACTTCCTGGCTGGCCTCAGCTATCTAGCGTGGGAAGGGAAGCTTATCTAGTTTCCAATAACTCATAGGTCTTTGTAGTCCAAAATCTGACTCTCATTTGCCTGGAGAAGAAATTCAACTAATGAACCTTCAAAAAATAATATTTAATTAACCATTTGTCCTACTCTGAAGGGTAAAATGGGAGAATTCCTGGGTCTCCATGCCAGTCCGTTCTTTAAGCAGATCCTCTGAGGAGCAATCGCCACTGTCCTCCCTTTTCAATGATAATCAATAGTGCAATGCTATTCACTAGGAATACTGCCAAAGATAGAAGTCGTGTTTGTTTGTTTGTCTTTTGGCTTTTCAAGGGAACTGCAAACACTGCCCTAGCAATCTATTTAATCAGCATCTGAATTATTGATGTAGTAAAATGATATGCAATATGTGGAGTGTGTTATTTATTAGGTGGCCTAATGGGGCTTGTGTAAGTTATTTTCCTTTTCTAGGTCCTTCCTCCTTCATAGGATTCTTCCTTTATTACTGAAGGCAACACTGGCCACAACATTTTAGAGTTGTGTCTAAGTAAAATTTTCTACCATTTTGAAAATGGACATGGTGACGAATTTTGTCAATGAGCATAAGTGAGGGCGTTCTGTTTGAATTATGGTGCTAGTGGAAAAGAAGGACTTTGGACATGGATAAGATACTGGGGATACACCTGCAAGGACTTTGGACATGAGTGAGAAATAGGAAATAGACCTAAAATTAGTTCCTGAGCTATGTGCTAAATATTGTTAAATAAGAGGACCAGTCCTGGAATGCTTTGTGGCTAATTACAAGTTTTAAAAAATGATTTACATATTTAACTTTCATAAACATTGCCTATGACTGTGTGTTCATTGGCAAAAACTCAAAATTGACATTCTCCCCATATGATCCTTAAGACGATAATTTGACTTCAAGTATAGAAATGCAGTTCTTATTTATTTATTATCTAATATTTTATACAATATATTTTAACATGTTCTCTGCCCTCCCCCAGTCATTCCCAAATCCTCTTCACCTCCCTACCCACCTAAATTCATACAAAGTGCCTCCAATCACTATGGAAGCAAACAAACAAGTGCCTCCCATCACTGTGAATGCTACTCAATAGAAATGAAATTTCTAGTTGGGTAGCATTTGTATTTTTCTATGTTCAATGATATAAATAATTTGTGCCTTCAGGACTAGGACCTTACATTCAGATTATAGAGAGTAAGCAATAGTCTTGTGATGTTTAGGTAGGTCTACCTGGCCCCTATGGCCACTGATTGAACAAGCTCTAGGCCAATCAGGGCAGAAAGGCAGCTCTTAACTATGCCTAAATTGTTAATGATAGTAGCAAGAATAATAAGAAAACAGCGAGTGCAACTCATGTTTAGGTCCTGTGGAACTCAGACTATGCTCTTTCACTACCTCATTTCACCATTGTCTCTGCCATACTTAATTACTATTACTTAGAAGCATACTGGTTTTTGGTAGCTTATTTTTCCAAACTTTTAGTAAGTCCTTATTCCATATATTTTGTTTTGCTTAGTTCCTTGTGAGAACATTAGATAATAAATTATAAAATAAATGTATTTCAGACATGTGCATTTTTCAAATGGCACTTGCATAATATTTAACATTTGGTTAATAGCTGTGGAAACAACAAAGTGTGTGTGCATCTCCAGCAATGCATTACCAAGAACAGCATCTGTACCTGACAAGTCTTTCATAAGGAAGGCACTGAAGCATTTGGAGAATTTCCTCCATTTGTATAGTCAGAACAAAATGATGGCTTCCCCAAATGTTATTTATTTGTTGTTAGCATTTTCTCAGCAAGTGTTTTTGTGGAACCGACTTTCAATGTGACCCTATTTTTTTTCCAGTTACATTTTACCTTTGGAAAATATTGTTGAGAGAAACTCTTTGGAACATATTTCTCCTATCTTACTTTAAAAATAAGTAATGAATATAAATTTTTGTTTAACCTCGAGTTTAAATCAGCTTAGTGGATAAACTTAGCATTAGCTTGTTCTTTTGCAGGTGAGGTACATTCTCGATAACATCCAATACCAGTTAAAAGGTGTATCAAACTACCCCAATATGACATTATTGGTGTGTGTCTAGGGATCATACTCTCTGTAACATTGTCTTCTCTATCTCTTTATGTCTGGTCCAGGGTTGTTTTTCAGTGTTAATTGGGGAGACATTTTAGTGTCTTGAGCTTGTTTAAAGTTTTGCTTGTCCCTGTTTGATTTGTGTCACAATTACTGAGTTCCGTATGATTGACTAGGTGGCTTTATATTGACATAGTTATTAAAAGTAATGTGACTAGTAGCTTGCAGTCTGCTATAAAGTAGGAAAGTGTGGTAGTAAAATACCTCGAGGTAAAGTTATAGAGACAGCCATGATCCAAACACTCAGTAGAGAATAGTACAATGTGGACCAGAGAGCTGGAGGATTAAGGCAGAAGCTCTGGAGTTAGGGCATTTCATGCGACAGAAGAGTATGCTGGTGACAACTTACAATCTTTTATGTTAGAAAACCTTAATGTAACCTAGGGGTATAAACAATTATATAAGATATATAAAACTATTGGGACTTTAGGTGAGAGAAGCATGGTAGAATGGGTAAATAGAAGGATCAAGAGGGTCCTAGAAACCTACAACAAGAACATTATGATGGGCAGATCTGGGCCCAGGGGTCCTGCTCAAACTATGACACTAGCCAAGGGCAATATGATAAGTAAACTTCGAGCCCCTACCCAGATCTAGCCGATGGACTGGACATTCTCCACTGTTGAGTGGAGAGTGGGGACTGACTTTCACATGAACTCTGGATCCTCATTTTTGACCACATCCCCTTGATGGGAGGCCTGGTGGCACTCAGAAGAAGGATAGCAGGATACCAAGAAGAGACTTGATACCCTAAGAGCATACACAGGGGGATGAGGTCCCCCTCAGTCACAGTCATAGGGGAGGAGAGTAGAGGGAAAGCGGGAGGGAGGGAGGAATGGGAGGATATAGGGAATGGGCTAACAATTGAGATGTAATATGAATAAATTAATAAAATATTAAAAATATAATAAAATCAGAAAATAAAAAAAGATATATAATATAAACTATTAGTGTGTTTAGACATAATTAACATTGTATTTGGAAAATAATTGGTGAATTTATGACATCCTATTAAAATATCCTCTTTTCTCATTGTGAACTTGTAGGTAGCATTTGAAGAATTCTTTTTTAATATATATTTTTAATCGAAATAGTTGTGTCACTTTCCTTGTTTCCTTTTCTCCTGTCAGTGTCTCCCAACTAACCTGAAACCCTTCCAAAGTCCTGGGCCCTACTTTCAGTTTCATACCTGCTTTTCCTTTGATATTACTGTTACATACATTCATCCATATATACATGCATAATTTTGTGCATGCGTGCATGCGTGCTTGAATGCATATGTTTGTGTAGTGTACTCTGATGAATAATTTTTGTTGGTAATATTTACATGGCTTCAAGGCTGACCATTGCGTTGGGAACTAACAAAGGTATTTAACCTTGGCAGAGGTTAACTCTCCTTCTAGAAGCCATTATTTTTCTATAGTTCTTTGTCTAGGTATGGAATACTGCAAAAAATTTCTCTCTCCCACATTAACATGTCTATTGATATTGCCTTTGTTCTGGTCTTGTTGATGCAGCCATTTCTGGGAGATACTGTCCCATAGCTGATTTCCTGGAATTCTGACTCATAATCTTTTTACTCATCTGCAATGTTCTCTGAGCTAGAGATTTGTAGTGAGGTTTATCTGCTGGGGCTGGGCTCCTCACAATCTGCCAATCTCTGCCTTGTGTCCAGTTGTTTCCTGTAATGGTCTCTACTTGCTGTAAGGAGACAGTTCTTGGATGTAATCTGAGAGAATGAGGGTAAGATTTAGAATGTAATAAAGGCCCATACTGGTCTAGCAAAATGTAGGTAGTCAATTCTTTTCAAAGGTCTATTACCTTACTTGCCCCAGGATTATGGTTAGATTTCCACTACCAGGCATGTTAGTCCAATTAGACAGTTATTGATGGCCACCAACATGTAAATACCACTTATTGCACTTTTATGCTCATCTTTCCATACTAGTAATCGTAGTGTCTTTGTTGTCAGTGGGTAGGACTAGCCTATCTCTCTTGTAACCTTGAATAGTATGTTCTGGAACCATGGGCTCTCAACAACAAGAAAGGGCTTTCATGTCAGATCCCTCTCAATTCGTGTGAGGGATGTGTCCTGAGTACGTGACATCATCAGTAATAGGGGCCCACTTCAACTCTTTGAGAGACAACCAAGAACTACATGAATGCTGTTTTGAGAGCCACTTGGATTACCCTGACCATCCAGTAGAAAGGAGGTTTCTTGTGCTTAGTACTGGTATTTTGTTAGCTTATGGTTCTTGTTGGGAGAACTCTTCATCCAAGTGGTTTAACTGACTTTAAAATGTATGTGCATTTTATATATTATATAAGTGTCTAATACATAGTGTGCTTATACTTATATGTGTTATATATAATTTTAGGTGAAGATGAACTGATAGTAATTCTCTAGGCGCTATCAAGCAACCTTGGTGTGATCTGTCACTTGTCTCTCCTCCTCCTTCTGTATTGACCTCCCTCAAACCTCCCCAGTTGGAGCTCTTTCCCAGTAATTCTATTTCCTACTTCACATCACTTGAATTATGCTAGTCTCATTCCGAGTCCCCACTCCATCTGTGACCTCATTCTCTGGTCCCTATGCTTATTTCCTACTGTGCACTTGCATCTGAATATTTGGAGCTACAACCATAGATGAGGAAGAAAAGATAGAATTTGTATTGCTGGGACTTGGTAATGTCATTCAGTGCAATCTTTTTTAGATCTATCTATTTACATGTATATTTCATTATTTTGCCCCTTTTTAGAGTAGAATCATATTCCACTGTGCCTACATATTACATTACCCATTAATCTGCTGAAAGACATTTAGGTGCTTCCCATCTCCTGGATATTGTGATGAGAACTGGCGAGCAAGTATCTGCAGAGGAGGGTGACAAGTCCCTCGAGCATGTGACGAGGAGTATGCAGCTGGGCGATATGGTAGACTTATTTTTAGGTGTATTTTTAGAGGATTCTCAGCTTCCAGACTATTTGTACCAATTTATAAATCCCCCTACCACAGTGAATGAGAGAGTTCCTCTTTCTCTACAACTGAGCCAGCATTTGTTGCCAGTTGTTTTGTTGATGGGCATTCTGTCAGTTATAAGATGAAGTCTCAAAGACGTTTTAATTTGTATTCCTCTAACTTTTAAGGGCAATAAGCAATTTTTTGAAGTATTTCAAAACTATTTTTACTTTTTTATTGAGAACTCTATGTTTAGATGCCTAATACCCCATTGGATCATTTATTTCTTTGACACTGTTTTTTTTAATTTATTTATTAATTTATTCTTGTTACATCTCAATGGTTATCCCATTCCTTGTATCCTCCCATTCCTCCCTCCCTCCCATTTTCCCCTTACTCCCCTCCCCTATGACTGTGCCTGAGGGGGACTTCCTTCCCCTGTATATGCTCATAGGGTATCAAGTCTCTTCTTGGTAGTCTGTTATCCTTCTTCTGAGTGCCACCAGGTCTCCCCCTCCAGGGGATGTGGTCAAATATGAGTCACCAGAGTGCATGTGAAAGTCATACATCTGACACTTTGTTTTTATTAGTTCTTTGCATATTTTAAATATTAATCCACTGTCAGAATCTCTTCTATCTGTGGTTCTCTTCTTCACTATCTTCTTAGCTTTACAAAAGACTTTTAGCTCTATGAGGTCCCAATTACTAAATGTTGTCCTTAATTCCTTGGATAATAGAATTGTGTTCAAGAAGTCCTATCATACACTTAGATCTTATGCTGTGCTACCTAGGTTTACTCCCAAAAGTTTTGATCTTTCAGATTTCAAATTGAGGTCTTTGATCCACCTTGATCTAATCTTGTGCAGTATGATAGGTTTGGGTGTAACTAACTTTATCTTAGGAGAATTCTTGGTACACAATAAACTTTGAAAATCCTGTATTAAATAAGTTAATAATGGTGAAGTTAAGACTTTTGATTACATGTATCTATCGAGAACTTGATTATTTGACATTGGGTAAATAATAAAAATATGCTATCTCTATCATATATCTATTAAATTTATAGAATGAATTTGTACTGCTCTATAGGTGAAGGAATAAGGATTCAGTTAAATTAAAGTAGTTTTTACCTTGAAAGGAGTCTTGAAATCTAAATCTGGTTGTGAACTTGTAAAAACACATCTGACTTTTAACAGTTTATGATATTAATAACCACTGACAATAAAACTAGTTTACAATCATACTTTCATCTTAATTTCCCTAAAAGAATATGTGAATGTGAATATGAACATAAGTGTATAAAATTAGGATATGTGGTAAAATGTATAACATCTAATATATATAGGATTATATTTAACATAAAATATGTTTAATATGGGCTATAAACATAATGTATCTTTATATATTTGTGCAATATAAACTATCACATTATATCTAAATATAAGTGATTTGAATTTTTATATATCAAGAGTATAAAAATGATTACATAGATGAACTGAAGATAACAGCATGAATCCATTTCAACCTTTATTCTTCTCAATTCTATTTTTTGAATAATACCACTGAAATATACATTTTAGTTTATAGGTAGTTACCTTCAAATCAAATAATTTATCAATTTGACCCCAACAATGAAGGATGGATATTTTAGCTCATTTATAATGCCTTATATCATATCTTTTTATGCCCCAGTATTAAAATGTAAAACATTTCTCTAAGTTATTCACCTTTTAATTTTCTTCTTTTATTATTCTTAAAACCCATTTAAAAAAAATCAGTTTTCTAATACATCTCTTGACTTCTCTGAAAGTGAATAAAGACCCTTTACACTTCTTTTCTTTCAGATAGTCAGGTCTAAGCATTTCTTTCTTAATAGCTAGGATTGTAAATTATACCCTTACCTCTCCAGTTGTCTCACATTAAGCTTGATCATTATTTTTAAATTTTTTATTTTTCAAATATATTTTATTAATTTATTCATATTACATCTCAATTGTTAGCCCATCCCTTATAACCTCCCATTCCTCCCTCCCTCCCATTTTCCCTTTACTTCCCTACCCTATGACTGTGACTGAAGGCTGATCATTATGTTGTGAAAGTTAATTGCTAAAATAATTCAAGACACAACCTTATGCTTTCTGCCAAAGGAGATTTTCATTTGTTTTGGCTATATGGATGTGACTCATGTGATCAAAGTTGACATTAAGTTCAAACCTTAAAAATTCATGAATCTTGCATATAACACTATCCAGGTTGTCTTCCAGGAATAAAGTATCTGGCAAAGATACTCTGATACATCTTGCCTGAATGTAACAACAATCCCAGATTTCTATACTTTAGCATCCATACAAGCTCAAGGAAAAGAATTAATGAACTATAAGAATTGTTATTGAGTCATGTGACAGAAAAGAAAATTATTCTTTGTAGAATAGCAAGGCTATGTGTGACCTCTGTAGCAGTGTGGGCATGACTTCTATGGGGAATTGTAGTTAGGGAAAGAAGATGACCAAATTTTAAACACAGCAAGAAAAAAAAGGATCCATAGATACAAAGCAGACTAGCATAGGCAACCTAGTGGATGAAAAATTATTAACAAGAAATATCAAATATAGTGGGATTTGAGGTGAGTGAAACTAATGAATTGTGAAAAGTAGACCAGGTTTTTGTAGAGCATTTTGGGATTATGATGGCCAATGAGACAAGGTAGTCAGATATATATGAAGGATAAGAAGCTTGCTAAGAGTGGGTTCTTGGAAGACTGTCTGAGGGCTGGGCCTTGGTAAGGTCCAAAAATGGTCACTAAACTTTGGTCATGGGGAGAATACTAATCATGATGCATGTAGCTAATTTTGGGTTTTTTTTGTTTGTTTTGGGTTTTTTGTTGGTTTGTTTGGTTGATTTTTGCTGTTGTTGTTGTTTTGTTTTTTGGATTTTTGAGGCAGGGTTTCTCTGTGTAGCCTTAGCTGTCTTGGACTCACTTTGTAGACAAGGCTGGCCTCAAACTCACATCTGCCTGCCTCTGCCTCCTGAGTGCTATGATTAAAGGCCTGTGCCACCATCACCTGGTGACAGGAAGAATTTAAAGCATGGTTATTAGTAAAAATGTTCCTGGTGTGAGAACAGTGGTACGAGTGATCATTTATTGAGTGCTTACTGTCTCATTGCTGAATACAAAGTCACAGTTGAGAAGGATCCCAGATATCTACCTAGAAATTGATTTAATTACAGCCAATGTACAAGAAGAGTTATTATTCTATTCATATCTGCCTATGAAGAAGAGGTGAAAGCAAGTTTGTAATTTCCCATGAGAGAAAAACCATAGATTCAGTGAATGAACGGTTAAATTCATTAGTGGAGATAAAGAGGAAATGTTCAGATTTTCTATCTTCAGGTAGTTGTCCCAAATGGGTCTTTTGGTCCATTCTCCTCATACTCTTTAGTGCTACTCACTGGGATAATGATGCCATTTCTTAAATGTTGTCCAGTAAAACCTCATGACAAGTGGTAGCTTCTGAGTGTTCAACTAGCTGCGTTCAGACAAGAATGAAACTGTTACACATTTATGAAATACTTTCTATTATTTCTAAAAGGATTTCCTCTTAATTATCCGTTACATTATGCTATAAAAAGGCATTATGCTGGCAAAGTGGTCTGATTAGTTTTCGTTGTACAATGATGAGGCTGATTCTCAAAAAGGTTATTACTTAACTTTCAACTACTAAGAAAATAATGCAATCACAGCATGGGTTTCTCATTTTACATGCACTTTCCCTTCACCATACGAAGGCATGTGAATTTAAATACATGTTAATGAATACATGAAGTTAAGCTGTCTCCTTTACCTCATCTGGAGACGCCTGTCCTTGTATAGTGACTTTGCACAGTTTCTTTGTCTTCTCTGAACTTATGCACCTCAGTGAGTGTTACTTGTATCCTTAGCGTTCATATCCTTCTTAAAGAATTGCTCTTGAAATATTATTTTAATTTTATTTAAATTTTCTTTTTTCATCTTGCTTCCTTTGGGCTTTTATTAAAGTCTCTTTGGCCAGTTGAAAACAACTATGACTTATTCCCCAAAAGATGTTGATGGTCTTGTTTCTTGGTCTAGAAGGCTGATTATATATTTAGGCAAATTCTTTCCTTCTATCTTAAGAAAGAATCTTCATAGAAAGCCATGTATACTTTTGACTATAGGAATGAAGTTCTAATATTGTAAACAATAGTTCCTCAAGAACTGAATTATGAAGGTCATTGAGGATGCATGTAAATCATTTAATGTTAGGTTTGGCTTCTGATAAGTATTCAATAAATGAGAACTCATACTACTATTGATATTACTAAGTAACAAAAATAAGAATAAATAATAATAATTCTCATGTGTCAGGACTGCAAACACAAGGTATAGATGTTTCGTTTAACAATGACTGTGTTATGATGATTTATAGGAAGATGAAATAATAAATATTGACTTAGGGGTGTTTCTCTGGCTCTTAATTTTACAGTCAAGGTTAATGAACCTCTTTTAGAGTAGCGTTTCTCACTAAGTATGAAGCACATCCAATATCTCATTGGTGCTCACAAAAGGTATTTTGGCTAGCTATGACAATAAACATTGCTTTCTAGTGAGAGTCTTACTTGAAGCAACATTTTGAGCCATGGGCTTCAACAAATTTTGGTGCTTCTTGGATTAAACAATGTGGGAAGAGATTATTTTCAATGTGTGTTTCTTTTGAAATGTGAAAGTTTCTAAATAATTTAGAAATAGATTCAGCGGGAGGCTTAAGATGAATAGACTTGAAACTGTAAAGACAGTTTCCAGTGGAAGCAGTTTTTAAAACCACCATGTGGATACAGTTGGTATGTCTTTGGTTTCATGAGGTCAGGAAAGAATTTAACACAATAATTTTTATGTTTTCTCCCTTAGGTAGTTGAGGAGTAGCTCCACTAGAGTAAATGAATAGATGCCAATTGTTACAGAGGTGTGGAATTATTGAGTTCTGTTTGGAGACTGTGAAAACTGATATGTGATGTTGCTACATCAGCAACATGACACTCAGAATACTATCACACATACGCATTGACATTGATTGAAAAGTTAGGTAACGGGTTCACCAATAGATCATAGAAACCTGAACAAACTCATCCTATTATTCAGCATGACAACTCACGAACAAAATAAAAGACACAGGTTCTAATTTATCTCTAACTTTAATCTGACAGGGGAAAGAGAGAAACAATGCATTTTTAACTGTCAGAGATAGAAGAAAGCAGTTAAGTAAACAGTTTTTTTTAAAAAATGTGCTTGTCACCCACATGGCTGGCAACACTGGAAGATGACTTCATTCTTCTGCTGCTTTGGAAGAGGAAGCAGGTGAGGTCTTTTGCTCCTGATGAAATCTCTGAATTAAGGGCCATTAGTAGCTGAGACCTCAGAGTGCTTCTCCTAAAGACCTGCGTCAAGATTGATTCCCTTCCTGAGAAAATGAGCCCAAAGAGGGATTTTTTATGATTGCTTAAAATTTTCTCAGATCACCACCCTCAGTACAAGTTGCCTTGGGAGATCTGACAAAATCACAGAGGGTAATTTAGCTGCAGGAGATGCTTGAGAACATTTAAGGTTTTGACTCTTTTAAAGACTGGAAACAACTTTGGTTTAGAGGAACACACAGTGGCACTTTCTGAGCATCTACAACAAAGCCCAATGTATTTATGGTGTAATTACTAATACTGAGGATTATGGCCACCTAACTTGGCAGACGATTACTCTTTCTTTGGCTCACTCCTTTAATCAAGGGCAGGCAGTTTAGGGGCCAAATTTGCCAGCTGTGATGTGGGAGACAGATTGGGAACAATGTGTTGGGATGAGATTTTTTTTTTTTTGTAGCATTTGTGTCAAAGCAATTGGCAACCTATTAGAAACTTTCATTGTCTGCATCAAAGCCAAGAGTCTGTCATGCACCATCTCTGTGGCACCAGTAACAATAGACTAAAGTGCTGTGATAAAATCTCATTATATTCACATCCATGGGATCAAAGGAGAAGAAAAATGGCCTACACTTTGTAAGAAAGGAAAGTTCGCATTACCTGGACTTATTTGTCTGGGTGTTGGAAGTCTGTGGGCATGTGGGAAGTAGTGTCATGTGGCTTGCAAGACCTCAGGCCCCCATTATTTTCCTCTTTCTGGAGCTGAGGCTCTTGAGGAAAAGCTGCAGCAGCCTGAGCAATAGGAGCAATCATGAGCATCACAGGGTTAAGACCACCATTGCTGGGCCATATCTACTGGGTTATTTGGATTTGGTATCTGTCTCTACCAGGGTATCTTGATTTATAACTAAACTGTTGAATGTTTAGCAAACCATCTTGATTGCTTCTCAACATTCTTTAGCTCTTTTTTGTTATTGGTAAAAAGAGAGTTTGCTGTATATCACAGGTTGATACTGAATTTGCAAAATTCCTGCTTTTAGAGCCACTGTATGCAGGAATTACAAGCATACACCACCAAACTCACCTCTTCTTAGTTCTTTTTCTTCTGTGTTTTCTTTCTTTTCTGCTCATCTCTCCAGGTATTGAAAACAAACCTGTGACTTACCTAAAATATAATAACTCTATTTTCATTCTGTAGAGTTTTAGGCCTTTAAAAGCCAATTTATCCACTTAGACATTACTACTCAAAAGCAAACTTTATGAAATCTGGGATAATTTTTCTGAAATTAAGATTTGGATACTTTCTTGGAAAAAAAAGAATTCAAGTTCTCCATTTGCTGGTGAATGGAAAGAAAACAAAGGTTTGAATTTGTACACAAGTTAAAAGTCCCAAAACCTGCTATGTAGCTTGATGTCTTCTTAGACAGTAGTTCCTCTATGTTTGTAGGAAATGTTTTGGCTAAGTGATTGATGAGGGAATATTATGTTTAAACACAATAACCCCCATGTTGCAGTAAAGCATAGGAGACTGACTGGTGCTTACAGTTGACTCTATGCCCACCACCAGCATGTAGCTAATAACTGAGCATGCACACATGTGTATGCGTGTGGAGACATGTGCACATGGATGCAGGTGTCTCTGAAGGTCGGAGGCTTCGAATCCCCCTGGAGTCGGAGTTACCGATGATTGTGAGCTGCTACGTGATGGTAACAGAACTTGTGTCTTCTGAGGCAGCAAATGCCATTCTTAACTACTGAGTAATCTCACCCGTCTTATTAACTCTATTCTTTTTAATACTTTAGAGTTATTATAAAGATTAAATTGAAGGATTTTCAGAACAGTTTCCAATGATATAGTTATCATTGATATATATATATATGCTAATTTATAATTTTCTAAATATAACCTCAGCATCACCTAAAAGAAACCTTTTGTTTATGAATGTCCTCAAAACATATCATCTCATAAAACGTTCAAAAATAATTATTTTAGCTCTGGAAATTTAATGAATAAAATTCAAAACTGCAACCTGTTTCATTACTTTCTTGAACTTTCTTGAACATTCTTTCTGCATTCCCCTTCTTACATTGGAAGGTTAATTGCTAATCCTTCATCATGCAAGGTGTCAGTCTCCTTATTACAGAGCTAGATCACACACTACAATGCCCCTTATCTCACATGACTAATTATTAAAATATTCCCTTTTTTTTCTTCCAGCTGCTTTCTTCCCAAGTAAACAAATTGCTAAGTTCAATTGCCTTCCATTTGCACTTCATTGCTTCTTGACAGCAGATCCTCTGCAAAAAGGAGGTGCCTCTGGGTATCTGTAATCTCCAAGGCCAGAGGAAACAAATGTGTGCATGATTTCTCTAATTTAAAAACTAAAGAAAATTACCCTCCTTAAATATCTAACACACTTCAAAACTGGCACAATTGGATTTCCTGAACTTTATGCAGATAGAGAATCTGTTCCTGGAATCCCTCACATCACTCATTTGATATTTTAGGATGTGATCTTATTAAATAGAAACACAGCTAGCTTCCTTGGACAATATGATCACCAAGTATCAAGGACATCCACATACTGTGTCAACAGTGCAAAGCTGATCTGCATCCAGACTAAACACACTTATATGATTAAAGAATTCAGAGCATCCCTGATTCATTTTTCAACTGATTTGGCTTTGTCCTGTCTGGTGGCACTGCAGAGCCCTTGAAAATCGAACCATGACGGTGTGACAACCCTTTGTTTTAGTCTGTAGAGTCTGAGAAGTATGGAGTTTGTATCAGAATTGAAATCTGGGGTTTTACAGCTCCCGTGCCTGACATGTGCATAGAGTTTTGACTTTTGTTGTTCCTTTTATTCTTCAGGGGAAGAACACGAAGTAGGGTTAAATATACTGTGTATCTAAGAGCAAAATTGGAAATAAGAAACTGTGAGTCTATTTAGGAAAATATGTTCGCAAGGGGGATCTGGCTGACACTCTTTGAAGCCTTACAAAGTTAGGTTGCTGATCCATGTCTACTTGTTTTGTCTCTGTAATGGGGGATCAGTTACTAGATTTTAATGATGGGAACTTGCTCATTAGATTGATACTGAGATGATGGAAAGAATGCATATTAAGTGGTTAACTCAGAGTCTGATTGAGATTGAGGATTAATGAGTTATACATCAGCACCACTATGGACCCAGAAAATCTGTGGATGTCAGGGAAGCATAGGCTTACCCCACTGAAACAAATGAGACAAACACTCCTTTACATTTATATAAATTTGTTAGTTTCATTCCCATCTTCTATATTAGGATTACCTTATCATTTTTTAAAAGGTAAATCAGGATTCAGATAAGGCTGATAGCTACCTGAAATAATTTAAGAGGCTACGCTAGACTTGGAACTTGTGTTTGATTCCAGTGAAGTGTGGTCTTCTTTCTTCTCTGTTTTTTTCTTCTGTCATGCATAGCTGCCTCTTTTTCTAGTTGTCTATTGTTCATGGTCTTTTACTATAGCCTGGGCTAGCTGCAAACCTGAAACCCTCCCCTACTGTATTTCTCAGTGCTGGCTGTAGAGGTGCATACCATAATGCACAGTAGCTATTTCTTTTTATGTTGACTTTGCAAAAACTGTCTTCTAATGCTATGCTTTTTTTTCAAATTAATTATATATTTGATGACCTAAAGCACAGAAATGACCAAACCACCTTCTATAATCCTATTTCCCTGAGCCACTACCCTAACATTACAGGGTTCTGTGTCAAACAAGTAGTTTCTTTTTGATGTATGCCATTGTTGTTCACACATGCACACACATACACACACCTACAAACTCATACTCATACACACAAATTATCACATATACAAAAACACACTCGTACACATAACCCCCCCCACACACTCAAACACACTCACACACATACATACATACTTACACACATACTCACACTCACACATAAGCTCACACACAGACATCCCCCTCACACCTTGATTTCTTCTAGAATTCCTACTAGAACCCTTTGGGTGGTAGGCTTTTGAAACTTCTGCCAGCAGTAGCAATTTTTCCTTTGTTTGTAGTTCATAAAACATCATGAAGATCGAGTCTCACTGATAAACCCAATGAACTCTAGTGAAATTAGGATAGCTACATGCAGGGGAGAAAAACTACTGGTGGAAATTTGATAGAACAAAGACTGATTTGCAAGAAAGAACTGTGTGCTCATAGGAGTATGGAGAGTCAGTGAGTATAGCAGAGACTTGATGTTTGCCCTTCAAAATACAGCTGGAATTTAGTCACCCTCAAGAGATGATTAGGTGCATGAGATGAACAACTTTATAAAGGGACTGGAGGGAATTCAAGAGCCCCATTTTGCTTTGATATCTTTCCACATTCTGACACCTCCTTATTAGACCCTTTGAAGGTCAAGGTACCATTCTGGAAGCAGAGGCTTCTCAATCTGCAGATATGACTTATGCCAACATCTTCATCTTAGTTCTTTTCAGCTTCTAGAAACTATGAAAGAGCAAAATTTCTGTTCTTGACAAATTACTCACTCTGTGGAACTTTCTTATGGCAGCAGTAGTAGACATAATAGGTGTTTAGAACTTTGGTCCTATGGCATCCTTTAAAAAGAACAACAGAAGCCAGTAAGATGGCTCAGGGAGTAAAGCCTCTTGCTGCCAAGTTGACCACCTGCATTTGTTTGTGGGAATCCAGTTGTTAGAAAGAGAGAACTACCTCTTGCAGGTTGGCCTGTGAATATTCATTGCTTAAAAAAAAAGAACAATAGTATTTCAGGGAATTATATGAGAAATTCAAAAGGCTTTGAGTTTCTAGAATAGTAAGTGGTCAGAAGGTAACATATGGGGAAAGTAATTGTGGATGAAAGCTACTCAACATTTTGTAATAAAGCTTATTCTCTCTCTGTCTGACATGATAAAGCTCTAGAATTTTCTGTTCTTATTAACTTGTATCATTCCTGGTAAAGAAGGAAGAGAAAACAAGTTTACAAGTGTGTGCTCTCTGGTTAGATGAATGGGTCACAGAGAGATTTACACAGGTCTAATTCTTCTCAATTACCTTCAGTTCAAAACAGCTCTCATGCAAAGTGGCATATTTTAGGACAATATGTTCCTCAGCTCCTAAAATTGCACTGGGAGAGGATGAGCATATTCACCTCTGTTTTACACAAATAGGATGAGCAATTTAAAAAACACTTATGATTATTGTCTACATTTATTACATTTCACGTGTGTGTGTGTGTGTGTGTGTGTGTGTGTGTGTGTGTGTGTGTGTG
>OU015753.1:68207251-68219147 GCA_907169655.1 Acomys percivali | reverse complement strand
GTGTGTGTGTGTGTGTGTGTGTGTGTGTGTGTGTGTGTGTGTGTGTGTATGTGTCTGCATGTTCATACTATGGTGGGCAAGCAGGCCAGAGACAACTTGTGGGAGTCAGTTCTTTCTACTACATTGATCCCATGGATTAAACCAAGGCCATCAGCTTGGATTTGGGAGTCTGGGTATGGCCTGTGCTTAATCTGGGCTCCAGGGACAGGAGCATCCTCTAGGACAGGAATGCTTTCATTCTGAAGATCCAATGAAGGTTCAGGCTCTGTGAGTACATCCCTGATTCAAGATGTGGTTGTCTCTAGATGGAAGGTTATTTATATGTATTTTTGGCTAATTACAAAGCTCTTCAGGATCACTAGGATTGGGTAGAACAAGCTAGGCGTTTCCTTTTAAGCATTTTCCCTCCTTTCCTTTCTATGTGTTAAAGGTGCTGTTTAGGTTTGTCTTTATGGAAAGTTCTAAATTATTATTTTTCCCCTTCAATTCCTCTTTAAAAAAAAAACAATTGGCCTTAAGGGATTTATATACTCACAGCAAAACAAAACAAAAAGAAAGAAAAATAAAAGACTACTGATAGTGAGATTTAAGTTTGAATCTATTTGTTTGCAGGTCTTTGAACAGCTTAACTTTTAGACTTCTAAATCCATAAATGCTGAATGCTAGAATTTTAATGTAGAATTGACCTTGGGTCTTGTTTGCAATTAGTTCCCACTTACACAATGGCAGCTCAAGTAGAGACCAAGGGGATGAGAGGACTGAATGATGGGATTCAACTGATAAACAGAAAATGATGAAGGAGATGAATAATGGAAAGAAAAGAAATCATATTAATTTTCCTCCATCTGAAGTACTTACGGCAATGAAGTTGGACAAGAGTGGAAAGAGAAAACAGTGGTAGTTACACAGATTACTAGGAACCAATGCTTTGCTATTTAATGAGTAAGTTTTCAGGAGGACAGTGCTCTACATCTGTCGATCTTGGACCTTGCAGATGCTTGAATGCAGTTTTTTCTGTCTATAAACATTCACTTCTTCTTACAATTACTCTTTCTTCAAAATGCAATTTAGCGTGACTCCTGGAGTTCTTCCTTTGGGATCTTGTGGCTCAGCACTAACCTGGGTATGAGGGGTCCCCATATGTTTTGTCATTAGATAAAAAAAAAACATAGAAAGTCTGATTGGTGGAGTGAATATTCTATTTATTTCCATTGGAAGAAGGTTTTATGGGAAGCATAATTCCAGAAATGACAAAAAACAAATAAGCAGACAATCAAACAGGGAAATATGAAGTATACAAAAATCAATACCTATACATTTATATGTAATCATTCAATCACATATTCATTGAATTTCTGGTAAAATTGGAATAAGGTAAATATTTAGCTATCACATATATAGTTGTATCTAAACAATTGACCAATAAATTCTTTGAACTGGAATAAACACACATTTCCTGTACTTTAAATATTAAAACTTCATACTGCTTTTGAACAGAAGATGATTTACATTTGGGCTCCCCAGACCTATCTCTTTGCAGCTTTATTGAGGCATAGTTGACACATAAGCTATTTATACTGTATAAAATATGCTATACTTATGTATTATGAAAGAAATGCCACAACCAAACTAATTAGTAGCTTCATCATTTCATATTTTTATTAAGAGCACTCAAAATATCCAACAAATACAGAGAGTACCACAAAAAGTAATATTAGCTGTGGCTTCTATGCCAGAAACTCCAGGACTTATTCATCCTGACTCACTGGGATTTTGTGCGGCTGGGTTAGTGTACTCACTTTTCTCTAATTCCCTAACCCAAAGTAGCTGCCGTTCTACACCATGATTCTATGAGTTCCTCTTGTTAAGATTCTGCATGTAAGTGAAACTCTGCAGCATAAGTGTTATTGTGTCTGGATATTTCATTGTGACAGTCAGTGTTTACCCATGTTACTGAAAATGGAATGGGTTCCTTTTAAGACTGAATAACATTCCTATATATGTCTATATCTAGGTCAAATTTTCTTAGGCATTGACACTTACTTATCTTTTGAATAATGTAGCAATGAAGATGGGAAAGCAGACATGTCTCAAAAATACTTACTGCATTTTCTTTGTATGTGTGGCCAGAAGTGGAATAGCTGAAAGAGATGACAGCTCTATTTTCACTCCTTTGAAGAATCTGCAGAATATTTTATGTGATGGCTGGTGTAGTACCAAATAATATTCCACTATAGTATTCAAGGACTCCCTTCCACCATTGTTTCCGTTCTCTTACTTTTTTTTCCCTTTTTTGGGGAGCAATAGGCATTCTAGTAGGTGACAATTAAGCCTGATTTGGTCTGTACTTCCCTGGTGGTTAGAGAGGCAGGCTTTTTTTTTGTCATTGTTTTTGCCCTTATTTGCTTGTTTTTTCACATACTTGTTGGGTGATTTTATGTCAGTCTTGAGGACAATCTAGTCAGCTCCCCTTCTGAGTTTTAAATTATGTTACTTTCCCCATTGCCAATGAATTACTCTACATTATTATTATAGAGTTACTTTTTTAAAGATTTATTAATTTATTATTTATATAGTATTTTGCTTTCATGCCAGAAGAGTGCACTAGATCTCATTATATATGGTTATGAGATCTTGTTGCTGAGAATTGAATTCAGGACCTTTGAAAGAGCAGCCAGAACTTGTATTCTGTGAGCCATCTCTTCAGTCCCCTCATTATAGAATTTCTTTTCAGATATATGCTCTACAAATATTTTCCCCAATTATCAGGTTGTTGTTAGGGTCTTTTTCACTCTATTACTTTATTCTCTATATGGAAGCTTTTTAGCTTGAAGAAATTGCTTATTTCTTTTGTTTTTGTTTCCTGTGTTTTGAAACCAAATAGAAATACCACTGCCCACATCAATGTCAACAAGTGTTTCTCTATTTTTCTATTTACATTGACAGTTTAAAATGTATGTCTTTAAAAGTACTTTGAGATGATTTTGTCCATGCTATGAAGTAAATGTTCAGTTTTATTTATATCTATCATCTTCAAAATTATTTATTCAAGAGAGATGAGTCTCTCTTGTGTATACTTGACATCGTGGTTGAAGACCAATTAACCACGGGTGCATGAATTCATTCCTGAAATATTCCTCCTCCATTGCTTCATGGTCTATAAATTCCAGTACCATTCATCTCAGATAAGTATACTTTTGTAATGCATTTTGCGGTCAGGTATTTTGGTGACTCCATATTTGTTTTGTTACTCAAATTGCTTTGTCTAGTTCAATCCTTTTGTAGTTCCATATACATGTTTATGATTGTCTTTGTTTCTTTACTTGTGAAAACAACCAACGCTGAACTATTTTTTATGAGGATTGTGTACATTTGTAAGTCTGTTTTGGTTGGATGTGGGGTTTGTTGTTGTTGTTGTTGTTTTGTGACAGGGTTTCTCAGTGTTGCCTTGGCTGTCCTGGACTGCTTTGTATACCAGGCTGGCTCTAAATCACAGAGACTTGCCTGCCTCTGCCTCCACCGGAATTATTGGGTTGCTCCACTGCACCCCACTTGGATGTGGATTTTAAGACCACTGTGGGTTTTAATATTCTGATTCCATGTACACATATTTATATTAATTTTAATGTTCCTCGATTTTCTTCTGTAGTTTCCTAGTTTAAAGTGTATAGCTTTTTCACATGCATGGTTTACTTTATTCCCACACATTGTACTTTTTAACCCCTATAGTCCCTTGGTTTCCATGTCTTGAATTGGTCCTGAGCTGAGTCTAGATCCTAAGATATATGGACCTATCCTGGTGTACAGATTCACTGGGTTACGCTTATTTTTGGCTCTGTAGAAAAGTTATGTGTTCCTTTTCTACTCTTTATCTGATTTAGAGCATATTTCCCTCTGGGTTGCACAGGTGGAATTGGGAAAAGTGTGGTGACAATATAAACTATCCCTCCTACATCCCTGGATTTATCTTCTATTTCTTTATTTACATTTAAAAATGTTTGAGATTATAATATTATTATATTTCTCCCTTCCATTTCTTCCCTCTAGACACTCCTCTGTAACTCTGTTTGCTCTCTTTCAAATTAAAGGCCTGTCTTTTTCATTAATTGCTGTTACATGCATATGTGTAAATGTATATACATATATATTACTAAACATAACCTGTTTAGTCTGTATATTATTACTTGTATGTATGCTTTCAAGACTGACCACTTGGATTTCTTAGCACAATCAAATGAGCAATGAGAAGATAGGAAACATATACTCTGATTTGAACACTGTACCGACTCTCTCTATATTTTGAAACAAATAGTACCTCTTAGGTAAGTACACATTTTGTGTATCAGTTAGAAAAATATATAGAACAAAAGTCAACAAAGGACATAAGATGTAGTTCTCAGACCCTTTTCATTCCTCAAATCAATTTCTGGATTTTCAGCTTATTTTTATTTTATTGTTGTAATAGCCTCCTATGCTAAAGGATAGTTAGTAGTCATTGATTGCAACTACTATTATTTCCATTTACAGATGAGAAAATTTAGGTAGAAGCTTGTTAAATAACATGCTTTCACTTAGCTTATAAATATCATAGCTAGGATTTCAGTGTATGTGATATTTCTTGAGATCTGTAGGAAAGACTCTAAGAAAAGAAACAGTCTCTACACTTCTTGCTGTAGTGTCTGATTAAATCATGGGGCTGTTTTAGGTCTTCAGTATAATGAAAGCCATTGGAAGTCTAAATGACTCATCTATCAAACAAAACAGATACACTGGAAGTTATATGATTCTTTTTTAAAAATTTTTTATTAATTTATTCTTGTTACATCTCAATGGTTATCCCATCCCTTGTATCCTCCCATTCTTCCCTCCCTCCCATTTTCCCCTTATTCCCCTCCCCTATGACGGTTCCTGAGAGGGATTACCTCCCCCTGTATATGCTCATAGGGTATCAAGACTCTTCTTGGTAACCTGCTATCCCTCCTCTGAGTGCCACCAGGTCTCCCCCTCCAGGGGACATGGTCAATTATGAGGCACCAGAGTTCATGTGAAAGTCATACCCCACTCTCCACTCAACTGTATATATAATTCTTTTGTTTGGAGCAGAGAACAAATATGTATGATGTTCATAGGAAAATATGGAATGTTGCTATAGATAGGTTAACTCTTTGTGTCTCCTGTCCCCTTGGGAACATTTGCATTAGTCAGCATTTCCATTGCTGTGACAAATATATGAAAATAACAACTCAGAAAAGTAAAGATGCATTTGAAGCCGATTCCATCCCTTTTGTGCCAATGACAAGGCAGAAACATGGAAGAAAAGCAATGGTTTATCTCACAACAGCGAAGAGGCAAAGAGGAATATTTGGAAGGGATCAGAGGCAAAATACAATTCAAAGGCACGTGTCTAGATACCACTTCTGATTTTCCACTACTTCTCAAAGGCTCCATCAAATGATGCATTGATCAAAGGATTAGTCCTCAGGAGTTCGAAGGTCTTAACATTTCAAACCCCACCAGTTAACAAGCCTTCAGGGCATATCTCAGATTCAGACCATAGCAGTATCTCAGTTTATATCTGTGGTATGAATACAATTATTAACAGAAGTTAGCTTTAATTTCAGTGGTGTCTGTGTTTGGATAATATATTCAGTGATCTTTGCTTCCATGGTCCTTGAAATATGACTTTGCTTGCTCTTCTATAATAAAGTCCTTTTACTCTTGCCCTGTTACCACTTTCAAGGAAATTCTTACCCACAACATCAAAATTTCCAGAACCTTCATTGTTTGTTTATCTTCTACAGGAAACAATTTGAACAATGTCAGATTACTTCTCAACTCATAACTTCTAATGACTGTTTACTTCTCAAGACTATTTGAACTTGTTTAAAATTCCTTGTCTGGCTATGACAATAATACACATATATGTGATCATTCTTATCATCCCAATCATGATGATGAGTAGTACTCTCAACCTGATAAGGTCCAATATCACCTAGGAGACAAGCCTCTCATCATGCCTATGAGGGAATCATAGAGATTAAATTAATTGGAGTGGGAAGACTCATGATGACTCATGGAGCAGGTACAGGCGTCCTGGACTAGGGAAAAAGGAGAAGGTAGGTGAGCATTAGCATTGGTTCTTTCCTGCACGCTGACTGACTATGGATGCAATGCAACCGGCCTTTTGGACCTCCTGCTGTTGTACCATTCCTACTTCATCTGTGAGCCAAGATAAACCCCTTCTTGTGTTACTTTTGTTTTGATTTTTGGTTTTTTGAAACAGGGTTTTTCTGTGTATCCTTAGCTGTCCTGGATTCACTCTGTGTAGACCAGGATGGTCTCAGACTCACAGTGATCCACCTGCCTCTGCCTCCCGAGTGCTAATAAACCCCTTCTTTAAGTAGCTTTTGTCAGGGAACTTTATCACAGCTGCTGGAAATGTAGCTAATATAACCAAGCTCATGAATTGTGGGGAGAGCAGAGACTGTCTCTGATGTGAACTCTGGTGCACCCAATTTGATGACTTCTCCTTGGTGAGGAGGCCTGGTGGGCACACAGAGGAAGGGGAAGCCGGCCATGAGGATGAGACCTGACAGGAAATACATATGGTGGGGGAGGAGGTCCCCTTCTGTCAGAGGTCTCTGTCTCAGGGAGGGGAATAAGGCAGAAGAGTGGGTGAGGGAGAGTGGGAACGGGAAGGGAAGATGCAAGTGACGGGATAACAATTGGGATGTAATATAAATAAATTATATTAAAAAATGTTAAAAATCTCATATAAGTCAGCATCTAGAATCTTCTAAGTATACTGATTCTGCTTCCCTATTCTGAGGAACTGCTAAGTCTCTGTTAAGGTATTAAGGTAATACCTTTATCACAGTAAGAGTAAGCTCAATATTACCTTGTTTAAAAGAAATCACTCTTATGCTCTTTACAGGGAGTTAGCACTTAGGTAATATCTCATGTTTTCTCTACTTTTTCTTACATATATCTGAAGATCAATCAGAAGTCAAGAGGTTCACTGAGCGCAGAGATTTCTATGTATAAACATTTTGGTACAGATAATCTGGGAGCTGAGCTCTCCTCCTGATCCCAAAGTGAATGTTTTAGCAATTCAGAAATGGAATGCATCTTCTATCACTTCTATCACTGTTTCTGTGAAACATTCTATTGGATGCTACTTAAAATGTGATGATGTTCTTTCACAGAAGGGGTTTTAGTTACCTACTCCTGGAACTGGAGTTACAGGCAGTTGTGAACTTCCTGATATGGGTAGTAAGAATCAAAGCCTAGGCCCCTGAAAGAGCAATAAATGCTCTTACTTGTTGAACCATCTACCCTGGCCCCAAGTCTTACTTTATAGAAGGGTCACAATGACATTTTTTTTAAAGGAATCCATGATGTAGTGAATAGCTTGAAGAGAGAAATATTTGAAGCCTAAATTGGGTCAATTCTAGCTACAACTCACTTTTCTTTTGAGGAGAAAAAAAAGCCAAAATAACCTGAAATAAACTTATTTTATAAAGTAAAAATGTGAACACTTATTGTTCCTTTTGGCATATTTTTTATTGTGCTTTGGGACTTGGTTTACTCAGCTATAAAAATTTTAGTAGAGTATTTCTTGCTTTTGCTTGGGAAGCTAACAAGAATATGACACTTCAGGGGTTATCCGATAGAAAGTAGAAGGAAGTCTTTAAAGTTTGCTGAAGCTGTACTTTTAGTCTAAATATAGCTTCTCTTTACTTTGGTTTTTCTGTAAGGCAAATAGGAATCCCTCTCCATATCAGCAAAAAAAATTTAATTAAGGACAGCTTCAAACTCTTCTCACTGAACTAATCTTGAATGCTAATCATACTAGGAATTTGCTTAGCATCTTTTCTCCGGGGGTTGCCAAATATCTTTCGTTGATGGTTTGATCACTTTACTTGAAGCAGTTTGCTTTATTTGTAGTTGTATTTTACCCATTGTTCTCTATGGAAGCAATTATGATGTTTGAATTCTCCAGAAAGCTCTGTGCTTCCCAGGATTTCAGTTCATTGTATTCATCAGCTCAGTCAAAAAACATGCATGGAGGGGCTGGGTGGATGACTAGGTTGATGCAGTGCTTGAGGCACAAGCATGAGGACCTGCGGTTGGACCATGTGTAAACATCTGGGTGCAGCAGTACATGCCTGTAAACCCAGAATGGGGAGGCAGAGAAACCCTGAGGCTTGCTGGCCACCCACACTGCCAAATCCGTGAGTTCCAGGTTCAGTGCGAATCTGTGTCTCAAAAGAAAAAGATAGAGAAAGATAGCTAAAGCTAATCTATGATCTCCACATATTATGTGTGCACACACATAAAAATGTACATATGCAAACACAAACACACACAAAGCTACAGAAAGTCAGTACAAAATTCCAGATAGAGTACATTTATATGACTTTATTTTCATTAAAAACAGGTGCAGTGTTTGACCTCATAATTTGTGGTAGAATAAGCTTTTTAAAAACAAAGAGAAAACTGTTAGTATGTGTTCATTTCGGGTATTTTTGATACAGTATGTAAATTTTCTGTGCACAGTGTCACAAATGATTCTTGTTATCAAAGGAAAACCATGGTGTTCTGTGGATGATGTAAAACTGGAAGCCATGGAAACACTTGAGTCAATGAAGACTTCTGAAGCTCATCGGAACCGGAGACTAGATTTACATGGACGCTCTGTATTATCTCTTCTATTGTATGCCTTTGACATTTTCACATCTGGATGATAAGAAATAATGTTCAGTCAACCAAGTTTTATTAACATGTTTCATACTGAAGTTCAAGACAATTTGTATTTGTATTTTATTGACTGCTCTGTAATACTCAGAATCCGTAAAATAAATAGCCCCTGGCTCTCCAGTTCCAACATTCTGCTGAAGCTGTGGTTTGCCTGCTTTTCTCACACTTGGAAAATAGACTGTGGCTTTCTGTAATGACAGTTTCAGATTCTAAGGGAGCAATTGATTATTGAGTCCTTTTTTTCTCTTTCTGTTTAAAGAAGTTTGTTGATCCTCCTAAAAGTTAACTTTCACAATAATTTAACCCTGAGGCTTATCTCATTTCCCGGCGGCATTGCTCAGCTAGGGGAAGACATAAACCAGTAGGATGTAAATCACTTAGATAATAACTGTCACGTGGTACTAGAGTTCGTGTTAAGATTTTGTATTATAAAAATAAAAAAAAACCGAATCTCATATCTTATAGAGAAATATGCAAGCAGAGATAACAGGGGGTAATGAAAGAGGTTCAGAGGATTGGAATTCAATAATAATAATAATAATAATAATAATAATAATAATAATAATAATAATAACAACAACAACAATAATAATAATAATAATAATAATAATACACATTTATTGTCCTTAGAAACTTGCTGAATAGTGTGGAAATACCAGAGAAGTTTAGGTCTTGATGGTTTCATCTAAGGATTTGAATGACCAGGAGACTTTCTAGTAATTTTCTGCAGGTCAGCTAACATTTTAAGTTGGTTTGAATTTCCACGTGTCAACTTGTAACTGCATATTTTTCTGGAGTTCTCTTATTTTCTATAAGGTTAAATAATTCTTCATACAAATTAAGGATATTTTAATTGAAATTATATCAAGACTCTTTCTATATATGTATCCTTTCTTCTCAAATAAATCTTTTTTTATATACTAGTGTTGGTTCTGCTAACACAATGGTAAAGAAGAGCGGGGTTGTGTATTATAATGGAAAGACATTGATAATATTAAATAAACTAATGCTTTAAATACTGAACCTGCCTAATTTTCTCTGACTTCCACATGTTGGATATGGCATGCATACACTCTCCATCTGCTAATTAAAAAATCTATCAAGGATTAAGTTTAAAAGTTTCTGGAATCAAAAAAAAATATATAAACACAAGATATCAGAACCAATGGAATTCAGTGATACAGTTTTAAGAGGGAACTTCATAGCAATAATTAAAAAATCAGGGAGTTCAAATAAATAACTTAATGAAATACCTCAGGATCATGTGAAAAACAAGAAAAAGTTAAACCACAAATATGTAGATGGAAAGAAACAATAAATGTCAAAACAGAAATCAAAGAAGTAGAAATGAAAAGAATAATTAATGGAACAAAGAGATGACTCTTTGAAAATGTAGGGTTGAAAAATACTTCACCAGGGTCAGTGCGAGATCTGCTGCTGCTGAGGAGAGGAGCATCAACTGTAGCCCCATGGTAGCTCCATCAAAGAACCTTGAGGGCTATGTGAGATTTGCCAACCTCCCAAATCAAGTGTACAATAGGTGGTAGTAGGTGAGTCTGGACTGGGAAAGTCAACATTAATCAGCTCACTGTTCCTCACAAACTTGTACTCTCCAGAGTATCCATGGCCTTCTCATAAAAGCAAAAAGACTGTACAGGTGGAACAATCCAACGTTTTAATTAAAGAAGGTGGTGTTCAGTTACTGCTGATGATAGTTGATACCCCAGGATTTGGAGATGCAGTGGGTAGTAATTGCTGGCAGCCTGTTATTGACTACTTTGATGGGTAAATTTGAGGATTACTTAAATGCAGAATCTTGAGTGAACAGATATTAGATGCCTGATAACAGGGTGAAGTGTTGTTTATACTTCATTGCTCCTTCAGGACATGGACTTAAACCATTGGATATTGAGTTTATGAAACGTTTGCATGAAAAACTCAATACCATCCCATTAATAGCCAAAGCAGACACACTCATATCAGAGTAATGCCAACAGTTTAAAAAGCAGATATTGAAAGAAATCTAAGAACATAAAATTAAGATATATGAGTTTCCAGAAACAGATGAAGAAGAAGAAAATAAACTGGTTAAGAAGATAAAGGACCCTTTACCTCTTCCTGTGGTAGGTAGCAATGCTATCATTGAAATTAATGGCAAAAGAGTCAGAGGAAGGCAGTATTCTTGGCATGGGGCTGAAGTTGAAGATGGTGAACATTGTGATTTTACCATTCTTAGAAATATGTTGATAAAAACACACATTCAGGACTTGAGAGATGTTACCAATAATGTACAGTATGGGAACTACAGAAGCAGAAAACTAGCAATGGTGACTTACAATGGAGTGGACAACAACAGAAACAAAGGGCAACTTATTAAGGGCCCTCTGGCACAAATGGAAGAAGAAAGAAGGGAGCACGTACCCAAGATGAAGAAAATGGAGATGGAACAGGTGTTTGAGATGAAGGTCAAAGAAACAGTTCAAAAACTGAAGGACTTTGAAGCAGAGCTCCAGTAGCGCCATGAGCAAATGAAAAAGAATTTAGAAGCACAGCACAAAGAATTAGAGGAAAAACGTCGGTTTGAAGAAGAGAAGTCAAACTGGGAAGCTTAACAATACATTTTAGAGCAACAAAACTCATCAAGAACCTTGTAAAAGAACAAGCACAAAGGCAAGATCTTTTAAATTATTGATGACCAGTTATGTATTGGTGTGTGTATATATGTATGTATGTATGTATGTATGTATGTATGTATGTATGATGTATGCATCAGTGTTTGTCAGATTCGTTGGCCAATTTGCACTAATTTTACCCATAATGATGCATTTAGCAGCATGACAAAAATTATTTTTTTATTGTTGTTCTTAAAGGAGATTAAGATGCTTTGAATTGTCTAGGATATTGTGTACTTACAAACTAACAGCTCTGAGTATCATTCTACGTTTTTCTTCCTTTTTTTAAATTAAAAAGATGTCTTCAGTTTAATGCAAGATAACATTTTACTCTTGTACTGGTTTGATAGTTTACAGACTATTCTAAAATAAAAGGATTCTGGAAGGTTTTCGTCAAGGGGGACAAAAAAGAGAGAGAGAGAGAGAGAGAGAGAGAGAGAGAGAGAGAGAGAGAGAGAGAGAGA
>OU015753.1:68192829-68207241 GCA_907169655.1 Acomys percivali | reverse complement strand
AGAGAGAGAGAGAGAGAGAGAGAGAGAGAGAGAGAGAGAGAGAGAGAAAAGAAAAAAAAGAAAAAGAAAAAGACTTCACCAGGCTAACAACAACAACAACTAAAATAGAAATGAAAACTGAAAATAGATCTATATTTCTCACTTTCTAAAAAAATCAAGGTCCAATAAGCACCTACATGTTCAATTATCTTTCAAGGAATTGGATGTTAAAATAGTGTTGGGATTCCATCTCACCAATTCCGAATGACTATCTTAAGGAAATATATAATAATATATCCAGAAAAACTTATAGGTGAAGTACACACTTACATACTATTGGTGAGAAAATGGAACAGTTTACTTTGTATTAAAATTAATAATGGAGGTTCCCTAAAATATTAAGAATAAAGTATAGCTGTATATATATATACAACATCTGTGTATGTAGTTGAAAGGGCTCTATGCCAGCTTTCCACAGGGAACCCACACAGTGTAATTGGGGATCATCATATTGATCAAACTAAAAAAGATTCCGAAAGACACATATCATGTTCTCTCATTAGAGAATCCTAGATTTTACATATACACATAAAATCATCCATGCATATATTTGACATGAAAGATGAAGTGAGGCTGGATTATGAAGGGAAGTTGGAGAACGGAGGATGGGGAGATGGCAGCACAAGGAGTCAATGTGTCTCAAATCATAGCAATTATATGAAAATGTAACCAATATTGTAGTTTCAATGGTCTTTTTCCATTTTTGAATGTATTCTGTTATACATGTGTTATACCTGCTTTATCAACTTTATCAATTCCCTTTCAATCAAATATATAGTATTTTGTATCATGAATGTAAATAAAATCATGCATCCGTTGTTACTTATTTTGGTTGCTTATAATTATTCACCACTTTAAACAGCATTTAGACTTTATAAGGCTTTAGTAAATCTGTTCATACAATTCTTGGTTCTTTATTATCTTGATATTGCGTCATATAGTCATCTTACAGCTGCCATTCAGTGTTTACAGCCTTTTTGTTGGTAGAGTGACACCATGATTTTATTTCATCATCTTGGATAGAAATAACTCAATACCCAAACTGCCAGTGAACATAAAATATTGAGCAAATTGAATAAAAGGGCTATGCAGTTTTTAGGATCTTTCCTGTCTGAATATTTGCCACGTCTTCATTTTAACAGATTAATTTTAGGTTCTGAAAAACACAGCGATGATTAGCATGGCTGAAGGGACTGAGGAATGATTGGCTGCTTTTATATTTCTTCTAGGATTGTTGCCTCGATTCCCAAAGTTAGTCTATCGCAGGTCTATGAGTGTGCACCGTGGACATACTTTCTGAACTTCCTCTGTCTTTTATCTTTGGTAGTTTGAACAAGCTGTCATAATAAGGTCACAGAACAGGCTCAGCCTTATGTTAACAACTTTTTGGAGTTGAAATAGAATTCCCCTGAGAAGACTGCACAGCAGTGTTTGGCATGTGAACAAAAAAATATCAAAAGAACGAACAGTACAGTTTTCCTGTGATGGGTGTACACTCTGCGATCAAGACTCCAGAATATTAATTATAAGGTAGAGGAGGCTGAATTTGAGAAGATTCACAAAACACAAGTACAGATTTTTAATGCAGCTGAAATAGATTAATTTCCCCACTGGTTCTATTTATTTTATGAGGCCCAGGCTTTATGCCCACTTTAAGAAAGATTTTTCTCCTAGGTAATTCTTTGGATAGGTTTCAAGTGATAGAATGTATAACAGATCGGCAAACTCAGTGAATTTTATGCCCTTAGTTCAGACAGAATGGTAGAAAGACACCATGCCAGGAAGAATAGCCTAAATTGTCACCATTGCAGTATGGTTTTGAACTTGTTACAAAAACAGCATAGGTATATGACACTACCAGAGCTGACAAATGGTGAGATGGAGGAGCAGGAGATGGTGAGTAAATAATGAAAAAAAAACCCTATGGCTCTTGATAATAAAGAAGATGCTTTGCATGTGAGTCACATAGCATGCACTAGCTCTCCGGATGTTAGAATTCAAAGTCGGATTATGTTGCTGGGAACACAGGATCATATTCAAGTTCCTCCATGATTGGACCCTTGTCCGACGCTGCAGCCTCATTGCCATAATCCCTACCTTGAATTGCATCCAGCTTATCACCAGAGCCTTCTTGCTTAGTTATTTTATTCTACTTATTTTGACTAGATTTTACCACTTTGAAGCAGAGTTTTGCTCATTACACCTTGATCATCTGTGATTTTACATTAGGATTCTGTTTGATATCATTCCATATTTTATAAAGATACATTCCTGCATCTTAACCTCATATGTGTATATTATATCCCCCAAATGTTGCTGATTGTGAGACTATTATGTCATATTGTTTCACAGAGATAGAAAATACAATAAAGACTATAACTATTAAAAAGGAGAAAATAGATAAAAAGAAAACTTTTATTGAGTCGATAAATTTGAAAACTCTGTGCTGGTCCCCCAACCCCTCAGGATTTCTGAACCCATCTTGTTGGGAAAGGTCAGATATATAGAGTAGAAATAAGTGTTATCTGTTCAGTATATTCTCCTGCTCCTTGTTTCTACTACTGCCCTGATAGTTCTGATTATTGTAGAAACATTAGAGTCTTTCACCAAAGGTATTTTAACAGGAATGGGAGAGAGGAGATCTCACTCAGCCACTAAGATAGCAAAGCAGGGGGAAGAATTACAATAAAAGAAATTAAAGGAATCAGAGATAAGAGAGTGTTCTGGTGAATGTCTGTATCCCTTTTCTGTTAACTAAAGTATACAATGTTTTTTGTTCCTACATTATTATTTTCAATAATCTCTACATTTTTTTCTTCCTGATTCTCTGTTCTTCAGAATCATTCTAATTTTATTCCACAAACATTTAATCACTTATCACTAGGGGACTTTTATTTTAAAATTTTATTTGTATATAGTTGAGAGTCCTGACTAGTATAATTAAAAAAATAATTTGCGTTACATCTAGATTGCAATCCCCTTGCTCTTATCTTCCTGTTCCCACCCACTCTCCCTCTTCTGCCCTATTCCCCTCCTCTAGATCTCTGACCAGTAGGGTCCACCTTATATTTCACATAGTGCTGCTAACTTACCTCCAAGTTTTTTACTTTCTTTATTTCAGTGACACAATCTTACTATAGCTTTCTAAAAGCAAAGCATTTACAATAAGGATTGTTTTTTAGTCATCATTTTAGAAACACATCTTGGCCAATATTTTAGATAATAGTTTTGGATGGCTGTTTTTTTATTTTATTTTATTGACTTTTTTATTAATTTATTCATATTACATCTCAATGGTTATCCCATCCCTTGTATCCTCACATTCCTCCCTCCTTTGCTTTTTAAAAAATGTATTTATTTATTCACTTTATATCCTGGTTGTAGCCCCATCCTTCCTCACCTTTCAGCCCCTCTCCTAATTCTCAGAAGAGAGAAGCCCCCTTCCCACTCTCCCTGGGGTCATCAAGTCATATAAGGACTGCCTGTGTCCTCTTCCCCTGTGGCTTGGCAAAGTAGGCCTGCCAGGAGGAAGTGACAGAAAATCTAGCAAAAGAATCCATGTCATAGACAGCCCCACTTCTTTTACTAGGAGACTGACATAAATCCTGAGCAGGCCCTAAGCTACATCTTTGTAGGTGGTTAGGTCCACTCCATGTGAGGTCCTTGGTTGGTGCTTATGTCTCAGCAGGCCCATGTGGGCTGTTTTCATATTGAGATGTATAGATCCTTTCCCATTCACAGTGTCTAATTATATGATGGTTTTGAATCTCTAATGATATGAGAGAAATATGTCTTGAGTAGAAAGCAGAAACTATTTTAATTCAAATTTTGATTGTATCTTGAAATGTATGACAAGACACGGGAAACACTGATCAGTGGCTGCAAGCCCTAGCTCAAGACAGTCACATGATCATCAGTGACACCATACTATAGTGTATTGCTAATCTATGATGTGCTAGACTAGGAGTGTTAGATTCTTTTCAGCTTATGACACAATCATCTTATAGTGGATTTATGGAGACATAATCCTATCTTAATTCAGTAACTGTATATAAAATTGATTTATTTGTGGATTATTATTGACTAGAAGCTATTAATTTTCCTCAAAATAATTTAGGATTTTGATATGGAGACAACATTGAATCCAAAGAAACCAAGACAATTATTCTCAGCCGATAATAGTTATTCTTCTAGCAAAACTATTTTTACCTATCACAGAAATCAGTATATTAGTCATCAACAACAAATAGTGAATAAAACAAATGTTATTTTTTTCAGTACAGAAAATATTCTTGGTGATTCCCTCAGTGCCTTCATATTTAAACCTAAAGTAGGTGAAACACTGAAAACTTAGACTCTGGAATATTAATATATTGAGTAAGATGTATATTCCCATTTACTTCTTATATGAAATGTGGGACAACATAAGTGATATCAAAAAACCTGCCAATGATAACCTTGATGTGTCCTAAAGTATTTCACGAGGATCAATGCTCATTATCTTCTTTGTTATCTGTAAAGTGGATAGAGAAATAGTACTGAGTCAAGTTAAAAGTGTGGATATGTTGACAGAATAGGTGTGCTGAAATGTTACAGTTCTTATGAAGAGTAAACATGGAAGTTGTTTGGACTGTGGCTAACTGAAAGTAAACTAAACTAGGTATCATTAAATGATAGCAATATTTTCTTAGAAGTGCAACCCTAAAAAAAAAAAAAAGAAGTGCAACCCTAAGAAATATAGTCATTTTCCATCTATCATAGAGCATGCTTCCAAAACTGAGATAGGTATAGTATCAGCAGAGATATAATCTTACAATACCACCATTGTCTATGTAGGATGACAGAATAAAATGTCATGTGCACATGCACTGAAGCATATTTGCTATCCATTGCTAGCATTATATTCTAGGTGATAGACTAATCAAAAATTCATTGTTCACAGCTCTTGTCAGGGGAATTTTCAGACTCATAGAACCTGGGGAAGCTTGCATTGGACCACCAGGGTTCTACACCATATTGGGTCTTAGAGCTGAAAGGGGAAGTGAACACATGTCCTTATCCTTAACCCAGAAGCTATTCCCAGAAGCTAAACTGATAATCACTTGAATATAAAAAGATTAGTTTTCTACAAGGGAGTCTCACTGGGGAAACAAACTTCTTTTAAGGGTATGCCCCACACCCTGCCATAGACGGCCCACAGAAAACAAATTGAATGTCATCTTTGGAGGTTCTTTGTTTCATATTGTGTCAGGGCATTTTTTTTTAACCTTAAAGTTTCTTCATGTTTATACTATGTTTTTTTTGTTTTGTGTTTTTATGGGAGTCCTGCAGGTGTGAACATGATTTTCTTTGCATATATGTGTGTGTCTCTTTGCTTTTTCTTTGATCCTTTACCTCTGTTTACTTGTTTTGTCCAATTCTGATTGGTTAGTTTTTGTTTTATCTTATTTTATTACTATATCTTAGATGTCTGTTTTCTATCAAGAGGCGGAAAGGGGATGGATCTGGAAAAGGGCAGGTGGGGAGGAATTAGGAGGAGTTGGAAGGGGAAACCATAATTAGCATACATTGCATGAAAAAAATTGTTTTCAATAAATTTTAAAAGAAAAGTTAGGAAAATGTAAACAACATATTCATGAATGATGGATCCCATAATCAGTCACTCATCCCAATCCCCCTTCTTCCACTCCAGGCTAATTAATGGACCCAAGGAAAAAAAACTGTCATAAATGATATACTTCTGGCATGAAGGATGTCATCTTATGACAAAAGAAAACCTTAAGTGCTTTTCCTTAAAATTACCAGTGATTTGCAATTATTTTATGACAGTCTATTCAGTTTAACAATAGATAGAATTATTGAGAAGATTTTTTTATATTGAAATCAAGTCTTCATCCAAGATAATTATGCTTATTGTTGTTTGTACTTCTTCTTAGTGGAAAAATCCAATTTCTTTTCAACACAGTATATGAAGTCAGTTAGAGTACCCCTCGAGACCCTCCCCTATCTTTTGGGGACTTCACGCAGCTCATATGCCATTGCATTGATTCTTCTTACCCTCCTGGATGTTCTTCCAAGCAACTATTTGTATATTTCTAACTTTTATCCATTCTGTTACTTAAGTGTGTTCCAATTAATTCAGGGTAAAATAATATAATCTTTTTTGCTGGTTCTTTATAAGTGAGTCAGATAAGGTAGAACCTCAACATCTTGAAGATGAAATCAGCTACATCTTCTAGCTCAATAACAAACTCCTTTCCTATGTGTGTTAAAGCACAGGTAAATTGTTAATTTTTGTAAATTCTAAGTTTTGAAAAGTGTATTTCGAGGATGCTATATTTTTAGACTTATGCTATAAAAATTTAATTATGCATGAAAAATTCTTCATAGATGCAGGGCATAATGAAAACATGATAAAAATCCATTTTGATTCCTAAACCTAGGTTCTAGGATAGTAATTTTCTGCTTAGTTTCATGTTCTTCAGATTTAATTTCTATGCTCCTACAGTTGGTTTGTATTTCAAAAGAAGTAATTCATATATGTTTAAAATTGTATATTTCCAGAAGATATTGATATATCTGATGTGTTAATTATCAATTTGACACAATGGAAGATAATCTGGAAAGAGAGTGTGAGTGAGGAATTTTCTAAATTAGTTTGGCTCCTGGACATATCTGTTGGTGTTTATCTTGAGGTGGGAATACCTGCCTACTCTCAGTGGCACCATATCTCCAGCAGGGGACCCTATATTGGATCATGAGGTAAGCTGCTTTTTCTCCTCTAAGTTGATTTTATCAGTACATTTATCAGAGCCACGGGGAAGGAAATTAAGACAATGGAGAAAATATTTTGGGCTTGATACAAGAATTTATGTTGATGTCATGTGACCAAAAAGATAGGTATGGAGAGGAACAAATATATTTCAGTTGTATGCATTTCATTCCAGCACTATACACACAAACACACACACTACAATCTACCATATTTTATAGGGGAAGTATTAAGTGATATAAAGACAGTAATACTCAAAGATGCTATATATTCAACCTAAGGTTTTATGAAGTCTGCACCAAGTGTTGATTTTGAGTCTATAATATCAGTCTTGTTTCTGTTTATGAGTCTGAGGAACCCAGGAAACATCACATAGAGACTGCATACCATTTAAACTGCTGTACAAAAGACAATCATTAAGCTTAAAGAAATTTCTTTCTTACTAAAGCCAGAAAAGGAAAAGACTCTAGAGAGTTCAGCCAAGTGTAGTTTTCGCTGGTTTTACGGAATAACTAACAAGCTACAGTTACAAAAATTATTTGAGAAGAGGCAGTCTTTAACTTTGTACTTAATTAGTGAGAAATACCTCAGTTAGAAGGAGAATTGTTCCATTTAGAGTTAGCTTAGGGGAAACAAAATGAGATTTGTCTTTCAATCCCAGAACAAGTTATTAGTGGCAACTTTATTTTCAGAGCAAGAGATTTAGCCGAGTCGAGGGACCTGAGAGTACAGCCGGAAGTGAACTGCCTGGCATCTTTCAAATCAGGTGAGAATAACAGCATCAGATAGTGGGAAGAAACACATCTGACAGCTTCTAAGAGTCCCTCTAAGGCAATGTTAGAACTGAGGAAAATCCACCTGGAACAGATGACCTCCTTGAGTTACATACAGGAACACTAAGCGTTTATTGTTATCTCAGCTCCAAGACAAATTAATAAGAAAACAGACACTAGATTTCTTTATGATTTAAGTCTTTGTCTATTCACTACTGTCTCAGAAAATACCTGTGCAACCCAAGAGAAAGCTAAAATGTATTTAAGCATTAGCTGTATTCTTTTCTTTTTCTTTTTCCTTTCTTTTTTTTTCTTTTCTTTTAGTGCTTGAGATGAGCAGGCACATGTGTTTCTACATCCTACATAAACATTGTGTCCAAATGGGGTACAGCCCTATCATCCAATTTTTATTTGTTGAATCATCTCTGCATATAGTAACTAATTTTGTCAATTACCAACTACAATAATGGTGTAAATGGTGTTATAGTAATCCTATCACACTGCTATATTGGTTGAATTTGAGATTATATATAAAGAAACTAATATTAAACATACTGTACTATAGATATCAAACAAATACATTTAAACTTATTAATAAATAACTAATGTACCTCATAAAGCATTCAAAGTATGTACTGAAGATTGGAGGAATTAATTGTTTAAGTAAACTTTAAAATTTTTAATTAAAAAACACACTGAAACAAGACTAAGAAAGACTCATAGCTCAATGATTGCATTGGTGTGGGATCAGGGTAAAAAAAATTGATGGCTTTTTGGTTGTCAATTTGACACAACCAGAGAAAAGAGGGAATGCCATTGAGGGCTTGTCCAGAAGAAATAGACCTGTGACTGTATCTATGAGGCATTTTCTTGATTGGTGAAGAAAGAGCCAGGACACTGTGGGTGGTGCAATCCCTGAGCAGGTGGTAAGGAAATAAGCCTATCAGACCTTGTTATAAAAAAAAAAAAAAAAAAAAAAAGCTAATAACCAGTGTTCTTCGTGAGTTTCTTCCATTTTTTTTTAGTTAATTTATTTATTCATTTTACATCTTGATCATAGCCCCCTGCCTCCTCTCCTCCGGTCCCACCCTCCCTCTTCTCCCATCCTCTTTCCCTATTCCTCAGAAAAGAGGAGACCCCCACCCCTAACTCATCAAGTCACATTAGGATCGAATACTTCCTGTTCCCCTGTGGCCTGGTGAGGCATCTCAGTCAAGGGGGAGTGATCAAAAAGCAGGCAACAGAGTCCATGTCAGAGACAGCCCCCACTCCCCTTACTAGGGAGCCCAAATGAAGCCCGAGCTGCCCATTGGCTACACCTGTATACAGAGCCTAGGTCCTGTCTATGCATAGTCTTTGGTTCAAAGCTCCTGTCTTACTTCCTACAATGGACAGTAATGTATAAACTGTATAAACCAAAGAAACCTTTTTCTTCCCAAATTGCTTTTGGTCAGGGTGTTTTATCACAGCAACAGAAAGCAAACTAGGAAGTTATCTTTAGATTTACATTACTATGGTTTTGATTCTGGACTTTCTTGTTACTGATTGCATGTTTTTACATGAGACAGTCTGATTGACAGCTTGACTAGATCTGGAATCAACTAAGCAACATGTCTCTGGGAACACTTATAAGAGATTTTCTTGACAAGTTAATTGAAGTTGGAAAATCCATCCTAATTGTGGGCAGTGCCATCTCATAGCGGTCTAGGTACGAGGAGGATGTCTGACACAGTGCTGACTCTGGGCTTGTTGAAGGATGTATTTTTTTTTTTTTAATTCTCTGTATGAGGCATGGAATATGATTACTTTTGCAGTGCAGTTGTGGCCCGAACACTATCAGCATTTATCTACTAACTTTTCAAGTGTGTTTATTGATTTTAGATAAAGTTGTTCATTTCTGACCCTGGTTAGACTTCTAAAACTCCCTGCGTTTGGAGGTGGTTGTATCTCAGGAGTGCCTATGTCCAAGGCAGGAATAGAAAATCCCACCTGACGTTTTACTCCGGACTCCCTAGTTATTCGCTGCTCCTAGCCTGGACCTTTTGGAATTTGACTGATGAGACATCAGTACACCTTCCTACAAACTTCACAGAGAAAGGGCAATTGGAGTTTGCATGGGGCTACTCTAGAACGTCTGGTGCCTGTTAGTCTGCTAATGGGTGCAGTATCGTATCATTTTCCTGAAATAAGCTGCAGCTATCAACATTGCCATTTTGTATTAAAGGTCTGGTGTGACAACTGCATCTTGCCTTACTGCTCTGGTCGTTTATATTTTAGCAAGCCTTACACACACATTAATAAAATGTATTTATTTATTTATTTTCAGTTGTTCTTAATTTTGTAAATCAATATTCAATCTAAAATTCTTACATATTAACAAAAGTTCTTGTCATTATGATTTTTTGTTCCTATCCTAACAGCTCCTTTATTGAAATATGGGGCTAGCTTACATAATTTGAGTCAGGGAGAAAGGAAAGACAAAAGAACAAGTGTGGAAATGCTCTTAATTTGCATATGGGGACCAGCTTGAACTCAGGCAAAGGATAATGACGCATCAATTCAAATACAAAAGTGTGTGGGAGGAAATGCTGCTTTGGGGGCTGAGAATTTACAAGCTTTTCAGCTAGGTTAGCAGACTGCTGATCAATGAGTTCCGAGAAGCCATGTCTCTGGTTGGGAAAACAAGCTTACCTGATGCTGACATAATGTGGCCTTGTCTCTATGGAAGTGAGGAGGCCCAGTGAGGAGTGCTATGGGTAGGAAGCAGCCCCACTTCTGCTGTGTTCTCTAAGAGAAGTCCAGGGTACAGGCAATGCTCGACTGTCCCACATCAGGCTTGAGAACCCGTAGGCCTCAACCTTACATGAAACATTAAATGAATAAGGAGGTCTGAGAGAGGGAGAAATGGTCTTCTCCAGGGAGGAGCACACTAACTGGTTATCCAATACCAAACAGTCAGCCATGAAAATATACCTACAGGTAACATCATACAGACTGAGAAGTTATGTATTTAGAACTATATATGTACATATAGAGAAACATTTATATGTATAACTATATACAAATGCATATGAAATAACAGTTAATGAAAAAAGAGAGCATGAATTTGGAAAAAAGATCAAGAAGGTGTATATGGGAAGGTTTGGAAGGAGGAAAAGAGCAATAATATGATTTTCTTATAATCTCAAAAAATAAATGAAATATTTTTTAAAAAAGAAAACTGTATTTGAAAATTCTTCTTGTGAACCATCTAATTTCAAAATAAAACAGTCATTAAACTTGACACTGTGTCTCCTCCAAAACTGTCTTTCTGAGTAATCATAAGAATGTTACCTCAGACACAGGGTGGAAATGAGTAGCTGTTAAGTGACTAAAAAGAGCCCAAGAAAATCTGGATCTGGATCTGTAGCATTTTAGCTTTTCATCTTTTGCAAAGTTCTAATTAATCACTCTGACTTGGAGAATCTTCAAAATCATAATGATGCCTTTTCCCTATGGTGGACTCTTCTTTTGTACTCTAGAACTCTTGGAATCCCACAAGAGGAAGCTTGCTCTCCCTGGGCACAGGGGTGTAATAGATGAGTCTGTGGTATGAGCAGAAACTGAGGATCAGGCAATCTGGGTTACGCCTAGGCCCACCATTCATCAGCTGGTTTACTTGGGAACGTTCCTAACCTTCTGCGTGGCGCAGCCTTTGATGATGGTAATGACGGTGATGGCGATATTGACAATAACAATGTGGTCCACTCAACAGAGTTATTTTGAGAACACAGTGAGATAATATATATAGCATGTCCACAATAGTGCCCACTTTGGATAAGGGCTCGCATGAATATTTATCTAGAAACACCAAAAGTACAGAGATTTTTGTGCTTTTCATTCACTTCCATACCGGCAGTATCTAGAATGATGTCCATAAAGATACATTAAATCCATGAATATAACATTTGAATTTATAACCTATGAGTTATGTGTTATTGGTAACAATGTGTCATAGACCTAGAAATTTAATGCATTGGCCCTTGCTGGGATACATAAAAAACTGAACTGGGCAGATGGTTAGGTTGAGTGCCAGTGCAGACATTTTTTTATCTGCAGCCTCATGCTTTGATCACTGTGATTCTGTGTGACCCAGCCTTGTGATTTTTAATAGAAACTAAATTCTTTTGAAAACGTAAGCATTTTCCTGAAGCCAGGATAATAGACACAAGGTTAGATAAGGCAGGACATATGGCCAACTTTATTTAGTACTCTCAGTGCAATGTCCGGATTAAAGCTTGGTGGCATTCATTCCTCAGAGCAGTTGTCCATTAAGTAGATGGTAGCTTATGATGGTTCTAAATGTCTTTCCTAGCAATAATATTTTGTTATTGGAGCATTTTAAATGTAAAGTAGCCTAAGAGATAAATAGCAGTAAGAGAAGGGTGAATGAGGTCAAGCCGAATAGCCAAATCACCTGATAGCACCATGCTGCAGAGGGCAGAGACGGACAGAAAGATCTCGGCAGCTTTGGCTGCATCTGCAGAGTCAGGACGTTCAACTGTGTTTTATGCCAGATAATTTCCTTGGCTTCATCTCTCCGGTGACTGAGGTTCCATATTATTACCTTTCTAAGTTTGAAAGGAACTGATTATATCTCTCTTCCTTACAACCTGAAAAAAAAAAAAACCTAACTCACAAAATTATTTCTGTTACTTGTGTTTCCTCCAGAACAACCTGCCCTACTCCACTGTGGTGTAATCCATAACTGTGTGCAGCCCACTGTGGGGAAGCATTCCTTAAGCCCCGGCCCACCATACAGTTAGTGTAGGATAGTGCCTTAATTGAGAGATAACTCATTATTATTGTCATGTGTAATATACTCAACAATGGATTAAAGGCACTCTGAGGCTTGCTCAGGAGTCTAATCAACATATAAGATATTGATTTCATGATGAAAATGGCATTTTAAATTCTTAGCTAAGAATTCCAAAGTATTGTTTTAGAAACTAAAACCCAAGACATATGGTTTGATAAGTAGGGAATGAGTTTACAAGGACAATTGGAAAGGATTTTTGAAGCCGAGATTATTCCAGAAGAGCAGAGTTCAGAGGGAACTGTAAATACCAGAGGCACAAGGCTGAGTTCCAAGTCATCATAATAGTGGTATTAGGGTAGAACAAATAATTGAGGACTCATTACGCTACAGTAATACCAAATGCAGCAGAAAAGACAGTATGCATCAACTGGGGATAAGATGAAAGAACGTAAGAGGCGGATCTACCCTGTGAGAAATTTAACAGAGTTCAGTGGTGTGTGGCTGGGAGGAGCAGGAAGATTGCAGAAGCCTAGGACGTCTGTCAACATCATTTCATGTGACTTAATGAGTCTCCCTTTTTAACCTCAGCTGATTCATAACACAGGGGGAGTATTTCAGAAGATTCAATAGTCTACTTATTCCACTCTTTGTTTGTGCTGCCTGCACCTCTTTTCTAAGCACAAATAAACAGAATAAATGAAGTCAGAAATAGAATGTCCCCTGCTCTGAGGTCGCTGGAGAGATGACTACAACTCCGTCTATTAGTCCTGAAGCTATTTTAGCGAATCTGCTGCTTCTGTGAGCTTATTTAGGAGGAAGAAAGGTCATTGACTCTTTGAAAATTTGGTTTGGATCTATTTTAGTGAGACTCGTGCCTACTCTGCTGAATCATTTAAATAGATGCGAAACTGTTAAAATATTTAAAGTGCTCGTTTTTCTGAACAGCCTTTAAAAATAGTTCACAGTCCAATGGAGGTCAAATGCAGCAGGATGTGCAATTTTAAAGTTAGAGGGCAGCAATTAGAAAAATTACACCCATTACAGTAAGGAATAGCTGAGAGTGTTATATTTATGCATGTTCTCTTGTAGTTTGAAGAGAGCATTGCGTAATGTCCTCATGCCCCCTACCCCCCACCTTTTGATTCCTTCATTCTTTCCTAGCTTTCCTTTCCTTTGTTAAACACACTCACAGGGGAAAAAAAAGAATCAAACATTTTTTTTACGGTTAATATTAACTCTTTAAGTTTCTATCTTTAAGAAATTTAGTTTTTCTGGAAATTTTTATATTACTTTAGGTATATGTGTTGTCTAAATTGAACTGCATGTTTGTATTGTGTATTATAAAAAGTATCACATTATTTGTGTGTATATGTGTTGGCATGCACATGTACTGGTGCTGTATGTGAACATCAGAGGACAATTTTTGGGAGTCAGTTTTCTCTTACAACTAAGTGAATCCTTGGGATTGAAATAAAAAAGGATACTTCTCCTAAATCCATACTGTTTTTCATATATATGAAACAACACACGAATAATGAGTTAGTTTACTGTCATTTCTATCACTAGTCGTAAAGCATACTGGGGTGAGAGGTGGGCTGGACAACAGGCAGCTTTACCCCGCTGACCTGTTTTTGACACAATGTTTCAGCATGCAGCCCCAGGAATTCTTGAATTTTAGATTCTGTGTCTCCACAGTGTTGTGGGCTATACTTAGGCACCAACAGCCAAGCTAGAGAAAAATTTGAAGGTAATGAGTTGAATTTACTATTAGAATCTTATATAAGCATAAATACACGATTTGTTTCATGTGATTTTTGTGGGAAAAGAGTTCTTATGCTGTGTTCTAATATTTATGTTCATATTATAAATATATGAAGATATTTTCCTAATCTGGCTCCCTTGTTTTTCCTCCAAATAAATTCTTTCTTGACCAATATTACTATTTAGTTTTCCACATAACTTTTGTTTTCATGTATAAAGCTTAATAGAAAGTATGGTCACACAAACACTATTTCTTACAATTCTACACA
>OU015753.1:68174351-68188745 GCA_907169655.1 Acomys percivali | reverse complement strand
GGCACCCCATGAATACCTTGTGATAGACTGAGTGAAGCCATCCTGGGCCTGGAATTCAGGAAGCAGACCTGGGAACCCCACCTGGGCTATTGTTTTCCTAATGGACCCTCAAAGGGAGAAGGAGACCGCCCTTCCCATGTGACTCAGGCAGGTGGGGAAGAGAAAAACAACAGATTCAGCCGGGGGTTGGGAAGCACGTGTGGAGAAAGCTAACAGGCTGGACTATCACGCGGGCCAGAGAGACACCTAAGGACTCATCCCGTGAAACGGATACCGGAAGGTTCACTCTTTTGTCCCTTTAACCTTTTTTCCTTCTTGTGTAAGCTAGTTGGGTTGTATAATAAAGTTTAATTGTTAAGAAACAAAGCCAACAAAACTGAATTATTATCAGGTTGAAGAGATGGCCCTGAAGTTAAGAGCAAGCACTGTTCTTCCTGACGACCTGAGTTCAGTTTCCAGCAACCATTTTGGGAGGCTCACAACCTATAACTCAAGCTCCAGGGAATCTTAATCCGGCCTCAGAATCCTACACTCACGTGTACATACCCAACACACATATTTAAAAGTAATAGAATAAATATTTTTAAAAATCCAAGAATAGAAGAAACTTGTATAGTGTAGTCATTTATGCTGAAGTTTTCCATTCTGGTATGTGCATTTGCCTTGTATTGTTACTGCAATGAAAGATGTGAAACCTCAGAGTCAAATGTGGGAGAATCACTGTGAACAGGTGGTAAATAAAGAGTACATCTCATGAAGGGAAAACAGTTTTTATCTTTATAAATCATTGCGACGTTTGCTTTAAGTAACTATCTTACTGAGACAGAAGCAGGGGTGGAAGACCCAAGGCATAAAGTTGAATAACTTTTTCCCATCCAAGATGGAGGAAAGCCTACGGGTCCAGGAAACTGTAATTAGGTTCCACAAAACTAGTAAGTAGAAGAACCAACCTTTGAGGCTCCCTGCCTGTACACTCTCACTTGCTACTCTGCCTGTAGTGCTAGGGGAGTCCAGAATCCTTCATCCCTAGCATCTTTTAGTCTGTAAATCAATTTAAGAACACCAATTAAGGGATATGTGAGACTAAAACATAGTCAGCACTTGGAGCATCCTCAGCTGGAGCTCTTAGTAGAACATAAGATGCCTTAAGGACATGTATTATTTTATCGTTCCTTGACATTTACAGTGGGGTATTTCTTTCCTCTTCCTCCCCCTCTTCATCCTCCTTCTCCTTTTCTCCTTTTGTTTGATTACAACCTCTCAATCCCTTCTTGCTGATTTTGGTTTCTGTAGCCTCAGCTGATGTGTGTCAGTATCCAGTCTAGTGAAGTATTGTATTTTATGGTTTTCTGGACTCAAAATTTATAGTTCAAGTAAAATAAAATACTCCCTTGAAACTTCCAATTGATTACAACAAAACAGATTATTTTCTGTTTTAGTTGTTTAGTCCAATAATAATCACCGTTGCTTAGAAATAGGTTACATGTTGGCAGAGAGCTGTTTGTTACCACATAAAGTAACTTCACTAGTTGCAGGAACTCAACCTTTGCTTGGAGAGTGCTTCTCTAATTTAGTGTGACTTTACAACTTGACAAATAGCATAAAAATTGGATTTTACATTTTCTGACTGTAGATCTCATTTTATATGTAGTTTTGGGATTTAAGAGATGTTGAAATTCTTTTTCTATGGCAAGATGAATCCTGTGTTTCAAATATATGAACAATCACAATTATGGACTTAGACAATCTGAGAAATGTTATTCTACTCTCATTTTTTATTAATTTTGTTCATTAACAATTTTGAACACAGTGTATTCCGACTATTCTTTCCTCATACATTCTTTCACATCCCTTCTTTTCCTGTCAGGACCCATCTACTTACCATATTAATAACTTTTGGTTTTGGTTGTGACCAGTCTAGTTTGACTAGGGCAAAGTTTTTGAGCATTGTATTGGAATTATCCATTGGAACCTGGTGGTTTTAACAGTTGTCACACACTGAAGGAAATGACTTCTCTAACCCTAAATCTGTAAGTAGAGTGTTAGGATTCTCTAGAGGAATAAAACTTATAAAATGAATGTGTGTGTGTGCCTATATATTAAAGTCCCAATATATAGGAACTTTAATAAATCCTCATATAATCTAATTATTCTAGTATATAATGTATAATAAATTCAAAAAACATTCCAATATATCCCCATGTATATGTCCAACAATATCTGACTACCAATGGAAAGCTCAAGATCACAGTAGTTGCTCAGTCCATGAGGCAGGATGTCTCAGCTGCTACTCAGCGATGGCAGAATACTGAAGGAGTAGGCTCTAAAGATAGTGAAGGAATGGACTTTCTAGCAAGAGTGAGAGCAAGCAGGCAAGAGCTTCCTTCTTACATGCATTTTTTACAAGCTATCAGCAGAGTGTGTCACCCAGATTACAGGTGGACCTTCCTACCTCAAAGAACCAGGTTGGAAGTGGCTTGTCTCATTTCAAATGATTAAAAGAAATCCTAGCTGGTATTCCCAGCTGCTTGGGCTTTAGTTAATTCCAGATGTAGTCAAGCTGACAACCAAGAATAGCCATCACAAATAAATCGTTCACCAGTGAGAAACAGAGGCTGCTGAGACTCTCTCCATTCATTTCTGACTGTTGATGGGCCAGATTTTGTGCAGACCTAGTACAGGCATCTACATATACTGTGAATTTGTGATTGCAATGACTGTGCCTTTACAACCTTAGAAGATGGCATCATGTAGTCCTTAGCTCTATCTTTTGGTTTGTACATTCTTTTTTAGCTTCTCTCCCACAACAATCTTTTATCCTTTGAAGAGACTACATAAATTCCATGTTTCAGACTGAGCACTTACAAGTTACTTACACTCAGGACTTTGTTATCCATGACTCTCTCTGCCTTTATCACCATTCATTATGGACTGCCTAGTTTTGTGGGTCAACTTAACACAAGCTAGAGTTCTCAGAGAGGAAGGAGGCTTAGTTGAGGAAATGCCTCCATGACATCTAGCTGAAGGCATTTTCTCAATAAGTGATCAGTAGTGGAAGGCCCAGGCCATTGTGGGGGGTGCCACACATGGCCTGGTAGTCCTGGGTTCTATATGTAAGCAGGACAAGCAATGTGAAATAAGCATGTAAACAATACCTCTCCAAGGCCTCTGCATAAGCTCCTGCCTCCAGGTTCCTGCCCTGTTTGAGTTCCTGTCCTGATTTCCTTTAGGATGAATGGCAATATTGAAGTGTAAACCAAATAAACCCTTTCCTCCCAATTTGTTTTTTTGCCATGGTATTTAGTTGCAGCAATAGAAACTATAAGACACACTGGAAGGAAAGGCTTTGCTGATTATGAGTGCAAATAGCATTTATCTATGGATATAAACATAATTATTTAGAAGACAATTTGTTCCAGGTCAGCCTAGGTAGACTATAGTTTCAGCTCCCCAGTAGGAACTACAATCTCCCTTGACATAGAATTTTGACCAGGTCTATAGCACTAACATTCCTGTGAACAATGAAAATAATATCAGTAGGGGTCAAATGATTTATTAAGCATTATCTTTTTTCAGATATTAAAAAATAAACATTTCAAGAAATCTACAAAATATAAAGGGGAAAAGCAGAGACAATGTTAGAATATTTATTTAAGTATCATTTGTGTATTCTAAAATATCTTATTTAACTGCTTATAAAAATGGAAAATTGGATCACACAAGTCAAGACAATTATAAAGGAAATACATTTATTTTTAAAAATAGGATTAGTAATCCATGTTCAAAGGTGTATTGGGCAGTACAAACCCTGAAAATGGGTGTGACTCTGCATTTCAGGCACCTGTTCTTTGTCTCCACCAGTTAAAGGCCACACACCTCAGTCGTAATTTTGGAGACTAGCATCATAAACTTAATGATCTGCCTCGATATAGGAAATGCAGCAAGATGTTTGTTTAGCATAGTTCAAGATGATTTTTATCTAGAATCAATAGATTATTGACAGTTGTAGCATGTCTGACAAGCTTCAACCTTCTTGTATCTTTATGTAAGCAAATGCTTCTCTGAAAAATGGACATTTTGAAATTAGTGGTGAATAGAAATTCAATTTCTAGGATAAAAACTCACAAGAAAGTAAAGATAAGATATTTACAAATAGAATCTAAAGATTAATATTTATGATAAAAATGCATAAAACTTTGATGCTGTGAATCTAATATACTGCTACAGATGGCCTGATAGTTTTGCATTTTTGCTAAATATAAAAGGAGAAAAAAGATGTCTGCAAGCAACTTTCATTTTAGTAGAGATTGAAACTAATATTTTAAAGAGATCAACTTATTTACAGTTTATTTAGACATTTCAAAGTGTGATTCCCTAGCTTTAGCAGTTCAAAGGAAAAAGGAAATTCACAACAATTTATTCTTGTGTTTCATACATGGTCATGTATTTTTTCACGTGATTTTGCCCTAAGGATGCTTTTAATCTTCAATGATGCTCAATTATCAACCATGTGAGTGCCATACAGGTTATACTATGTGCTGATGCCAAATGCCATCTAAAACCAAATACGAATTCTTACTAGGACTGTCTTGAATGACTTCCTAAATTTCATTCCTTATCAATAGACTAAAAGCATCATGAAGGTCCGCATCAGCCTTTACTCTCACTACAGCAAGTCTCTGAACTTTCAGTCAGACCCCGCCCCTGTGTCCTTAACCTTTAAATCTAAAGCTGTTCTCTGATCAGCAGTGACATTTTCTTTAAATGTGTGTCAAATCACATTGCTCCTTTTATAAATCCCAATTGTTCTTTTTTTTTTTTTTTTTTTTCTCGATCCTCAAATGTACAGACTAAGATTTTACACTTACCTTTGAACTTGCAGCTTTTCATGCCTGGAACACTTTCTTCTAAAGTGTGAGACTACTTCACCATTTAGATCTCAAATCGCTGGCTCCTTGGAGAGCCCTCTTTGACAACACTAATTAAAGTATCAGCAGCTTTTAACATTTTCTTGTGACTGTATTTGCTCTTCTCTGAAGTTGGATCCTTTGTGTATAGTTGGCGTTGTCTGCTTTATCCTTCTAGAATGTAAAACTGATTAACGCAGGAAATTTATCCTACTCAGGTCTGTATATAGGTAAGAATAGAACACTGCTTCAATTAGAGAATGTGGAGTGAATGCATGAATAAGAAAGAGGCTTTGGTATTTATCCATCACACCACCAACTTTGAATTAGGATGTGTGTCACAGGACTTGGGAGGGGGGGGCAGAATAATTTTCGTAGGTTCATTATGACTAAAGGAAAAGAGTTTAAAGTGGTCAGAGTAGTGCTTCAGTGCATGTAATGCGTGTTGTAAGCTGACTGTAGAAGTATGTAGTTAGTTGATGGGTTTGATGTCATTTTTTTTTCTCTCTCTCTGCATAATAAGCCAATCATTGTAAAGCGAATCTGAAACTGACTGGACGAATCACAGTTCACATGGTCCTTGACTTATTGCGTTTCTGTGTAGTGACTATCTTTCTGAAAATATGATAGTGACATACATTTAGTAGAGCGTGCACTTTAAATTTTTATCTCCCCAGCTAGCAATATGCACTGATATTCTCTCATAACATTGAGCAGGGTTGGCAGCCAGCCATTACCAATGTGATAATGATATTGAAGAAGAAAGCACTGTGTAGTTTGCTGTGTCAGTAGGCTGTGCTATCTGGCATAGCAAGTGCTTCTCTGACATGGTATTTTAACTCACTGTAAGTTTATTGAGATGTAGCCCTATTTTAAGTAAAGGAATATCTGTATGTCTTTCTATTTATGATCTACCTCATGTTGGTTTTAACTAAGACTGCATGCTTACCAAGCATGTAATTGGCTCCTAGTGTCCTTGCTGATAAAAATTTCCTTTGCATTTTCAGAGAAAGGAGGCTCCTGAGTTACGGGATATGTCATTTATCAGGTTGATTTATGTAGACCCAAGATTTGCAAACCATTGAGGAAATCTATAATGCTCATCACAGCCTCACTCAAAATAGCCCTTGTTTGCTGAAGAGAAAGTAGAGTATTCCTTAAGTCCAGGCATAGCTGGTTTCTAATAAAGCACTTGCCAGTAAGCTGTTATTTACCTTAGGGGGAAAAATGGACATTTGAGTAGCACTTAAAGTTTACATGTGTGCGAACAGTGGAATGCATGTTCATTAGTCCTAAGGGCAGCCTTTAGCAGAGATATCAGTGTATTTATATAAAATATTATATTTTATTCATCTAGTTCTTACCAAGATTGATTATTTATAAAATAAATTGTCAGGAGAGGTTGATAGCCTAAGATGTGGTTTAAGATAGGTATTATTTTGTGGCTCAGGGTGCCCTAGCCTCTGGAGTGTTAGGATTATAAGTGTGAGGCACCACCTCTGACCCACATACAGCTTTTAAGCCAAGGGTAGCTCAGTGCTGATGGGAGATTAGTTCTGAGGTGACACTTCTGTGTGGTCTGGCTACCTGGAACTATGGAAGAAGTCTATCAAACTGATTCAAGAAGAAAATCTGTGCATAGGAAATCCTATTGACTTCAGTTACATCTTAATTTTCAATATCTGTTTGTGTCTTCGAGGGGTCTCTAAGGCTGTCACCATTACTTTTTATTTTTGTGTTGATATTATAGTTATGCATCCCTTCTATTTTCTTTCCCATTTGCCCTTATACTCTAATCTTTGAACCAGAGACCATTTTTATTGCAAATCAAAGTATAATCGTGTTATTCCTTTTCTAATTTTAAAATAAAACCTGACCATATTAATATCTAAAAGTCTGGAGGTTCTGAATGTTGCAGTTTGATCTGGGCTCTTTCACCCTCTCCAGAATAATTTAGCACGTCCTTCATTTGCAAATCAAGTCACCTTTCTCCGGACCATTGATGCTATGTTTCCACTGTATAGAATGGCCTCTTCTCTGCTGTAATTTCTTGATCTTCCCTTTTACACTACATTTTATTCTGACAGTAATCTCTGATGGCATTTTCCTGACCTTCAGCAAGTGTCTGGTCTGCTATCATTAGAACTTCATGTGTGTCCTGACTCATCTCTGTCTCTTTTGCCAGTTATGAAACTGAGGTACTGAGCAAGTAGAGATGTGAAGTGACTTGCAACAGGTTACAAAGAAGTGGAATTTCAGGTAGAGCTTGGAGGCTAGGGAAAGCTCTGAGGCATAGATGTGATCAAGGGAATAAGTTAATCTCCTCACTTTGGTCAGGGAAGTCAGCATTGTGTACTGGTAGCATTTATTATGGTTGTACTGAGTAACTGTGCAACAATTTCTTACAACCCTTCTTCTTAGCATGCAATCTCTATGGGACCAGAGAGAGACACTAGCTACCTTGCTGGCCATTATATCTTTATGTACCTCATATGCTGCCTAGGCAAGGTTATGCACAACTCTGTTACATGGATGTACTGTGTACTTTCTTAAAACAGGAACACATAGCTTTGGTTCCAGAGAAAGAGAGAGACAGAGAGAGAGAGAGAGAGAGAGAGAGAGAGAGAGAGAGAGAGAGAGAGCCTGTGGAAAATGCTTAGAAGTTGCACATTTGAGTAAATACTAGCTACTTATGACAGATCTTCATTAAAATTTAATTCCATACTGGGTTGTCTACTTTAAAGCAGTAATAGCATATTTACTGTGATGACTGTGTAATGAGAGCATGAATGGGGAGGAGTGTTGGTCAGGGTGGAATTATCTGAGCTATTCATTCTTGGCTCTTCCAAATCAACTCTGAACGTCCTGAGGTGCATAGTCCAAAGATTTGTTAAGTTTCCGGGGAGACCTAGTGGCACTCAGAGGAAGGACAGCATACCCTATGGACTTGATACCCTATGAGCATATACAGACGGAGGTAATCCCGCTGAGGAACAGTCATAGGGGAGGGGAATAAGGGGAAAATGGGAGGGAGGGGAGAATGGGAGGATACAAGGGATGGGATAACCATAGAGATGTAACAAGAATAAATTAATAAAATAAATTAAAAAAAAGAAAAAAAGAAAAAAAAAGTTTCTGTCACTTTGTATCTCTGTTTCTTTGTTTTCTCTGTTTCCCTCTCCCTCACTCTTTTCCTTCCCTCCTCATTAGCTGCTATATTTGCTTCTTTCCTGGTCATTGTTTCCTGGCTTCCCTTCTCATTGTGCTCAGTAGATTCCATTTTTATGGAATGTAAGCGTTATGAGAACTGTGCTTTCCTTGGAATCATTTTCATTTATCACCTCAGCTAAGTTTCCAACTCTTCTGAGACAAGGGCTTTGCAAGCCACACTTGAACTAGTACAAAGATTAAAAGGACAGCAGTGAGACTTTCATGTTAATATTTTACTTCTCTCCCTCTTGCCTCTAATCCACTTTCTCCCCAAAAAACAATTAAGAAGTGGCTCAGCAGCCTTGTTCATAGATCATCCCCATTGCAGTAAGGATGGGAAATATCCAGGAATAATAAGAATGCTTTCAGAACTCTGCACTTAATGATTGTGTGCAGGAAATATTTAATATTTAAAGAGCTTTTATGGGAGAATTTGGTAGAAAAACCCAAACTCTTCTTAATGAGTATGCATGTAAAATCAGTAAGTATATTGAAAGAATTTCAACATCGCTCAAGAAGGTTTCTCATCAATAATATGCTATCTAAACTGTCCATGCAAGGCAAGCCAGAATCTCCACAATGAATACTATCATTCTTTGTTTTACGTTGGAGACAAGACTTGGTGGTTAACTTTTATAGTTGCATAGTCTCAGGAATAACCGCTGAGAAAGTAGCTACTTTTATGGCAAATACAATATATTTGAAAGTATTGTGCTATGTGTGTTTATACATATATGAGAGGGGGTATGTTTTACATGAATTCCCTGCATTCATGCACATCTGCTCATGTTGACACGTGTTTCTCCTTCCCCTGTAATTGATGGCTTTGGACAGGACCAGGTGGAAGAAGGAAGTTAAGACTACATAGACCTCACTGTGACGGATCTAGTGATTCTTTTCCCGTGAATTGAGAAGCCACCCTGAGATTTGTAAGACACACCCTTGGGTATGCTTAGGACTTTAGGAGGGTACTTCCAGAGATGTTTAAAGGGATATTATCCTCTAAGTGTGTGTAGGATTATCCAATTGACTGGGTCTTAAATGATAAAAGTTAATAAATAAGTAAAAAGAGGGGGCAGATGATAGGCTCCTGTTCACCATGACTAGTATGATGTCACACCTCCCTGATGTGGCAGACTGAAATATCTGAAGCCATAAGCCAAAATAAAATGTTACTTCCTTAAGTTGTCTTTGTTGGTATTTGTCCAAACAATGGAAAAATATAACACCGTTAAAATTTTGAGAGTTAGATCAATGAATATACAACTGGGAAATATTGTTGCCTGAATAAAAAGTTTATTGTTAGAATTAATATTTGAATTCACTTGAGAAATCTCTTACATATTTAGTTTTTTAAATGTTGTGTATTAATTCTCCAAAGGTTAGTGTTTATAACAATTATGTTTCTTTTAGTTAACTAATTAGTTACAGTCATATCCACCTCAACTTTTGAAAGCATTTTAACTGTTTTAATAATAAAGACTGTCAAAACTCCCTGGACTCTTTAAAGTTGGAACTAGTTTTTTGAATCATAAATTGTCATTAAATATACTTCCTAATTTCAACTTGATTTCTTTGGGATTGATATTCATTGTATTATTTCTTTGCTATGATTTCACACAGGGGTTCATACACCTTCTACTATTTAATCTTTACAAAAACTCGCAGCGATAGGTACTAGCATTATTAACAACTCATTTGTGAGAAAACTGAAATCCAAAAATGTTCCTTGTCCCAAATCACAGAGCTAGGAATTTTGGAGCTATCCCCAGATCCTGTCTTTTTAGTCAATGTGTTACATTGCTTATCTATAAAAGCCGAATTTACTGTTTGTTTGTAAATTGTCAGTCTGACAGAATATTGTATACTGAGAAATAGGACTCTGTCCATGCCTTTGGGGTTTATCTAGATTAGGTTAATGGAAGACAGAAGACCTGCCTCCTGTGGGTGGTACCCTTTCCTGGCTGGTATCCTGAACTGTGCACAATAGCAAGCTGAAAGCTAGGGAACTCTCATTACTCTGTTTCCTGATTGTGAGTCTGATGTGAGCAGCTGAACTGAGCTTCTGTTGTATGTCTACTGCACATGATGGGCTGTGCACTGGAACTATGAGACATTCTGAAACTACTTCCTTTAACATTTCTTAGAGTATACATTGATGAATTGTTTCTCTTTGCTTCACAAGATTGAACCTATGGCAATATCTAACACCATTTTTATTTGTCTTTTACATCTGGTAAAGTGTTTTCTCCTTGTATTCTCGGCATACTAGGTCGATAGCCTTCCTTTCCCCGTGATTGCTAGCTTTTTCCTTCAGTGTCTTCTTGTTTGCATTCTTTCTGATGACAAATATGATGTAATCCTTAGTTCTGTTTCTCACTACATACAATATGCATTCTATCTGACCACTTTCAAAGTTTTTCTTTCAGGTGCTGGCTTGTACACTTTGAAATGACATTCATTGGCACAGTTTTCTATATGTTATTATAATTAAGGTTTATTGCAGAATTTATGTGGTTTAATATTTTTTAGTTCTGTAAATGTTTGTTACTGTTTACTTAATTATTGTTTGTTCTTACTCTGTTCTTTGAACATGCTAACCAAAGTCGTACTACAGCAACAATAATAACAAAAACTCAAACAAATACTAAAGCTATGCTTTGCGTTTTTCATTAAAAATGTCTTTTTTTCTCTGCATATGCATTCTTAGATAGTTTCTATTTCTGTGCATCACTGATCTTTTCCTCTGAAATTTCTTTTTTTTTTATTAATTTATTCATATTACACCTGAATTGTTAGCCCATCCCTTGTATCCTCACATTCCTTCCTCCCTCCCGCTTCCCCCCTACTCCTTTCCCCTATGTCTGTGACTGAGGAGGACCACCTCCCCCTGTATATGCTCATAGGGTATCAAGTCTCTTCTTGGTGACTTATTATCTTTCCTCTGAGTGCCACCAGGCCTCCCCATCCAAGGGACATGGTCCAATATGGGGCACCAGAGTTTGTGTGAAAGTCAGATCTCCTTCTCCACTTAACGGTGGAGAATGTCCTGTCCATCGGCTAGACTGGGTAGGGGTTCAAAGTTTACTGTCTATATTTTCCTTGGTTGGTGCCATAGTTTGAAGAGAACCCCAGGGCCCAGCTAGGAATAACCCTAACTAAGCAAGAGAAGGACTTATTTGAAAAAAACTTTAAATCTCTGAAGAAAGAGATTGAAAATGACATCAGAAGATGGTGGGATCTACCTTGTTCATGGATTGGGAGAATTAACATAGTAAAAATGGCCATTTTACCAAAAGCAAATTACAGATTCAATGCAATCCCTATCAGAATACCTACTAAATATTTTGAAGATATTGAAAGAACAATTCTCAACTTCATATGGAGAAACAAAAAGCCCAGAATAGCAAAAACAATCCTATACAATAAAATCCTATGGAGGAATCTCCATACCTGATCTCAAGCTGTACTATAGAGCAACAGTAATTAAAACAGCATGGTACTGGCACAGCAATAGGCTAGTGGATCAATGGAATGGAACTGAAGACCCAGAGATGAATCCGCACACATTTGGTCACTTGAATTTTGACAAAGAAGCCAAATCCATTCAATGGAAAAACGAAATGGTGCTGGTCTAACTGGATATCTACATGTAGAAAAATGCAATTAGACCCCTATTTGTCACCATGCACAAAAATCAAGTCCAAGTGGATTAAAGACCTCAACCTAAAACCAGAGACATTAACCCAATTAGAGGAAAAAGTGGGGATGAGTCTGGAACACATAGGTACAGGAGGCAACTTCCTGAACAGAACACCAAGAGCCCAGGCCTTAACGTCAACAATTAATAAATGGGACCTCATGAGGCTGAGAAGCTTCTGTAAGGCAGATGACACTGTCAAGAGAGCAAAGCGACAGCCTACAGACTGGGAAAAGATCTTCACCAACCCTTCATCTGACAAAGGTCTAATATCCAAAATATATGAAGAACTCAAGAAATTAAACACTACCAAACCAAATAACCCAATAGAGAAATAGTGCTCAGAACTAAACAGAGAATTCTCAACAGAGGAATATCAAATGGCGGAGAAACACTTAAAGAAATGCTCGACCTCCTTAGTCATTAGGGAAATGTAAATCAAAACGACACTGAGATTCCATCTTACACCCATCAGAATGGCTAAGATCAATAACTCAACTGACAACACATGCTGGCGAGGATGTGGAGAGAGAGGAACACTCCTTCATTGCTGGTGGGAATGCAAACTAGTACAACCACTTTGGAAATCTATCTGGCACTTTCTCAGAAAAATGGGAATAGGGCTTCCTCATGACCCAGCTATTCCACTCCTTGGAATATACCCAGAAGATGCACTACCACACAACAGGGACATATGCTCAACCATGTTCATAGCTGCCTTATTCATAATAGCCAGAACATGGAAACAGCCTACGTGTCCCTCAGTAGAAGAATGGATAAAGAAACTGTGGTATATTTACACTATGGAATACTACTCAGCTATTAAAAACAAGGAATTTCTGAAATTTGTGGACAAATGGATTGAAATGGAAATTATCATAATGAGTGAGTTCACCCAGAAGCAAAAAGAGCCAAATGGTATATACTCACTTATATCGAGACACTAGTCCAAGTGGTATGCCCCCATGAAAAACTTTACCTACCAGGAAAGTGGGTGAGAGGGGAGAACATCCTATTGAGACTTTAGGAGTGAGAAGCCTGGGAGAATGAGGAAATAGAAGGATCCAGAGGGTCCTCTGAAATTTCTTGCCAGCCATTAATCCTGTGAACTTACCTTCTGGCATACTTTTTTACCATGAAAATTTAATTTGTTTCATTTTTAATATCTCACTTTTACTCAACATTTTGATATATAGAATAGCTCTGCAATTAAAGTTTCAATGTCTTTGACTTCTAATTCTACTACCTATGTCAATTATGGGTTAACTAAATTAATATATTATTTTTATTGGTTGTACTTTCTGGCCATTCTTACATTTATGGTAATCTTTAATGATAAGTCAGTTGTTTTGAACTTTGTTTTTCTTGGTAATGAGTAATTTTGTTGTTTTTGTTTTCCTGTTTGTTTGTTTTTTGACAGATCTTTGATTTTAGTTGCAAATACTTGTTCCACTAGGATGTGACAATGCATAAAATGACTTAAGATGGATTAAAAAATCTTCTTCAAGAGTTAGTTCTATATCTTGGATCAAGATCTTCCAGGGGGCTCCTCTACCCAAGTGTAGTTTGAATGCGAAGTGCCGCATGTAGGCTCTACATATCTGAGCGTTTGTTCTCCAGATAGTGGGAGACCTTTGGAACTTTTAGGAAATGGACCTTTGATGGCAAGTAAGTTACTGTGGGCAGGCCTTGAGCCTTAGCAGCCCTAGGCTAGAGGCTGTTCTCTCTGTTTCACAAGTATGGATACAAAGTGGCCATTTGGCCTCCTGCTCCTGACTCTATGGCTTCTATATCTACTGCTATCCTCCCCACCATGACAGACTTTATCCCTCTGAAATTATAATCCAAAACAAACCCTTTCTTTCTTAAGTTGCTCTGATCGGGGCTTTTTGGCTTTGTTCTTAATCACAGAAATAAGAAAAGAAACTCAGATACCAATATTCCATGAATTAAGGGATGTTACAGTCTGTCTTATCAGAACAGGAGTGCTTCTTGGACCTGTGTGTGTGGTGCATTATTAGAGCAAATCTTTCTGAAGACCTTTTTCTAAGAGTAGTCAATTCTCTCACATGTGTGCTGATTTGTGCCTTGTTGAATGCTCATTATTTAGGATGGATTTGGAACAATATCCTCTGAAGTGGACCAGGGTGTTCTCTGGGCACCTCTATTCTTACTGACACTGTCTCTTGTAAACTTGGGCTGTTGTAATCCCCCCAGAATCTTAGTTCTGTCTCTTCAGTAGACAAAGCCTGCTGAGTTCCACTCTTAGTTTTGTCTCAGCCTAACAACCCCACTAAATCAGTAAGCAATAGCTCACTAACATTTCCTGTTTCTGTTGTATACCTCTTCCATTGTTAAAGGAAAGAGAAAGGGTATATTTCATCAGTTGTTCCTTTGGCTGGAAGTTAATGAGCTGGGATCTTCTCGCTCCCAACTCCCCATACTCACACTCCTCACCCCTACCATACATAGACATACACATACCTACATCTACATACCCATTTCCCCACACCTCCACCATCACACTTCTACACACACACACACACACACACACACACACACACACACACACACACA
>OU015753.1:68157962-68174341 GCA_907169655.1 Acomys percivali | reverse complement strand
CACACACACACACACACACACACACACACACACACACACACACACACGTTCATGTAAGCAAGTATTTATATGTATGTTTTCATTTTGTGCATATTGATTTGAAATTTAGTATTTATTTTCAGAAATTTACATAAAATTTGATGCCTGTGGACTCATTAGATTTAGAAATACATTTACATCTTTGTGCAAATATCATGCTAATACTATTTATTTCTACATGAATTTGGCAAACTTTTCAAACCATTACTGTAATTTATAAATTAAATGAACAAATTTAGATGTTTTTAGTGTGTAAAATGTGAATAAAAATAAGTTGATTATGAGGATGTTTTATGATATTCAAATATATACAGTTTTGACCCTTAATATTTTTAAATTTACTCCAACCTGGCTTTCTATTTTTCCCTAATAATCTTATTACTTTTGCTTCATTATTTTTGCCTTTTGGATTCCTCAAAGACAGATGACTGATTTACTAAAGCAGGCAGGAGTGTAACTGAAAATCAGGCAGCTTCCATCTTCTGAGCTTGAACAATTGAGCAACGGTGTAAATCATACTATGTGAGCTGCTTCCACCAACACAGTTGTTTTTAAGCATCTTGGCTTCTTGGATTCAACTTTTCTTCCAGTAGCAGGAAACAAGAAGACCCAAGAGAAGGAGTACAAATAGCACTTCAAGGCATCTTAGACTTTCAGAGAGGTAGAAAGGCATGGCACTAAATCACTTTACCCAGGTGAATGGTAGTTTCCTCTCTCAGTATCTGCCTAATTTGCTCCTGGAGGAGCTAATTCCTTTCAAAGTTTGGGAACTAAAGTTCCATGGATAAACACCATCCTTTCTCTGACCTCTTTTGCTTCTTTCTTTTTTCCCTAGACTTCATTTGAAATATCTTAAACCAGATCAAAGGGAAGTGAACCTGTGCTCTCTAATTGAAGTGTCTTCCTAGCTAGTTTCCCAGCCATCTGTGCTCCTGCCTCCGCCCATCCCCACTTTGCTGCCAGCCTCATTTTCCTTAAGTGAACCTCACTGTCGTGGATAGTTCCCCATGGTCTCCTAAATTCAATACAAAAGTCTCCCTGGCTTTCAAGGCTCTCCACAGGGTTTCTAGAAGATGCCATCTATATTAATGTCCCAGCAGTGCGCTTCCTGTGCCCTGCATTTCAACTATAAAGACTGTTCACTAAGGGCTGTTTTACGTGGTTGTGCAGCTCCTGTGCTACATAGAAGCAACTGGATGACAGAGCTGAATGCCATCCTGCACCCTTCCCTGTGTGCTTGCTTTTAGAGTTATGGCTGCTTTGCACAAAACTGGTGTAAACCTCAGATGGGCCTGTTAAGAATTCACTAAAAATACTCTATCTCCTACTTCCATGCCTTTTACTCCTATTATCATATATGTATAATATAAATATATATCCTGTCTATTCCAATTAATTTTTATCATGTGTTTAATGTCTTTAATATCATTTATTTCTAGATGCTTCTCCTAAGTCTCTCTTTCAGTGCCTTCTGTCTTATATCTCTATTTGACCTTAGTAAACACTTTTAAGTTTTTCCTAGATCTCCCCACCCTGCCTCATGGCCTTTTCATAAATGTTTATATCCCTCACGTCTTGAGCCTTTGTCTTCTCTTGATCTTGCTTTCGAGCATGTCTCTGAATCTCTTACAAGTCTTGACTCTCACATCTAAATAATAATACTGACTTCCTTTCTGAACTTTACATCTCTCCCCACAAATACCTCTGTTCTCTGAAAATTTGTCTAAAATAAAATTGAACATCTACTGTCAAATACTCATATCCTTCCATGGCCTCATCAGTGTCTGGCAGCAGTATCCACTCTCCTGAACAATAGCAAATTCATTCTTGTGGCATTTCTCCTTTGGTGTGTCTCTCATCATCTTTCTTCTTTTCCATCTCAAGTGCTTTTGCTTTAATCATGATATTCATCTTATGGCTACACTGCTGGAAGACACTTCTAACCACTGTACTTTCCGTGTGGCTCCTGATATTTTTCATTCATTCTCTGTATTGCTTCAGTAGTTATCTTCTAGAACATTAATTTAGCATCACTCATCTTCCAGCTTCTGACCCAAGGAAACAAAATCCGAGGTAGTGAAGGGTCTTGACCCTAAGCATAGGGCTAGACATTTCCAATGCATTTGTTCTGTAATGTGAAGTACATGCAACCCTAATGTATAAAAAGTATTATGTTGTTGCTTTATAGTACAGCTTGAGATCAGGTATGGAGATTCCTCCGGAGGATCTTTTATTGTACCAGACTGTTTTAGCTATTCTGGGTTTTTTATTTTTCCATACGAAGTTGAGAATTGAACTTTCAATGTCTTTAAAAAAATGTGTAGGTATTTTGATAGGGATTGCATTGAATCTGTAAACAGCTTTTGGTAAGATGGCCACTTTTACTATGTTAATTCTCCTGATCCACAGACAAGGAAGATTATTCCATCTTCTCATGCCATCTTCAATCTCTTTCTTCAGAGTTTTGAAATTTTTTCAAACAAGTCCTTTGCTTGCTTGGTTAGAGTAACTCCTAACTATTTTATATTGCTGGCAGCTAATGTGAAGGGAATAGTTTTCCTAATTTTTTCCTCTGCATGATTGTCATTTGTATAGGAAGGCTACTGATTTTTTTGAGTTAATTTTGTATCTAGCCAATTTGCTGAAGGTGTTTATCAGCTGTAGTAGTTCTCTGGTGGAATTCTGGGGGATAACTTATGTACATTATCATATCATCTGCAAATAGGGATAATTTGACTTTTCCTTTCCCATTTGGATACCCTTGATCTCCTTTTGTTGTCTTATTGCTCTGGCTAGAACTTCCAGTACTATATTAAAGAGATATGGAGAGAGTGGGCAGCCTTGACTTATTCCCAATTTTAGAGGAATTTCCTTGAGTCTCACCATTTAATTTAATTTTGGCTATTGACTTGCTGTGTATAGCCTTTATTATGTTGAGGTATGTGCCTTGTATCCCTAATCGCTCCAAAATGTCAAAAAAAATTCAAGTGACACCACATACTGGCAAGGATGTGGAGAGAGAAGAACACTCCTTCATTGCTGGTAGGAATGCAAAGTAGTACAGCCACTTTGGAAATCTATCTGGATCTATCTCAGAAAACTGGGAATAAGGTTTCCTCAAGACCCAGCTATTCCACTCCTTAGAATATACCCAGAAGATGCTCCAGCACACAACAAGAACATTTGCTCAACCATGTTCATAGTAGCCTTATTCATAATAGCCAGAACATGGAAACAGCCTAAATGTTCCTCAGTAGAAGAATGGATAAAGAAACTGTGGTACATTTACACTGTAGAATACTACTCAGCTATTAAAAACAAGGAATTCCCAAAATTTGTGGACAAGTGGATTGAACTAGCAATGATCATGATGAGTGAGTTAACTCAGAAGCAGAAAGAGTCACAGGGTATATACTCACTTATATCTGGATACTAGCCCAAGGAGCATGTCCCATGAAAGTCTTCACTGACCAGGAAAGTGGGACAGAGGGGAAGACATCCTATTGGGACTCTAGGTGAGAGAAGCATGGGAGAATGAGGAAATAGAAGGATCCTGAGGGTCCTAGAAACCTACAAGAAGAAAATTATGATGGGCAGATCTGGGCCCAGGGGTCCTGCACAAACTATGGCACAGCCAAGGACAATACATGCAGTAAACTTCGAACCTCTACCCAGATCTAGCCAACGGACAAGACATTCTTCACAGTTGAGTGGAGAGTTGGGTCTGACTTTCACACGAACTCTGGTGCCTCATTATTTGACCACGTTCCCTGGATGGGGAGGCCTGGTGGCATTTAGAGGAAGGATAGCAGGCTACTAAGAAGAGACTTGGTACCCTATGAGCATATACAGAGGAAGGAGGTCCCCCTCAGTCAGAGTCATAGGGGAGGGGCATAAGGGAAAAATGGGAGGGAGGGAGGAATGGGAGGATACAAGGGCTAACAATTGAGATGTAATATGAATAAATTAATAAAATATATATATTTAAAAGTATTATGTTATAGACTAAGAAATAAAGGGTTAGAGAGGTTGAATAATTTTCTTATAGTAGTGACAGAGGCTAAAAGACAGAATCCTATAATTCACAACATTTTGTCTTCCCTTTAAATCCTATGACCTAGGAAAACTGAACCTGAATCCTAGTATTCCAGGTAATAAAGTGCCTTTTATGTAACCCTAACAACAATAATGACAACATGAAAATCAGGGATTTTTCCTTAAGGAAAAATGAAACATATGTGAGGAGCTTGCTGCTCCAAGTACTACAGAGATGTAAGTCATTACTCTACCCTTATGAGTCTGAGGATATCTATTATCTGAAGCTTTTTGTTTGATGTGTTGAATTGATTCTTACATCTTCAGTGTACTCATTTCCTCTGGCGTATATCTGAGTTTATCACAATCACTTTTAGAGTTTTCCTATACCAAACTATGAGTGCTTTGAGGGCAAGGAATTCCTGATCATTACTGCTATATAGCCAGTACCTATTGAAGTACCTGACAGGGAAGATGAAAGATTATCTGACACCAAAGACAAAAGCTCTAAGTTAAAAGTAATGTATTTGCATGAAAACTATTTAAACCTAGAAAGATATCTTGCTCACCTATACCACCAAGGAGTGTTTCTAGGGCAGATAATGAGGCTTGTGGAGAAGAATGAAAAGAAATCAATACAAAAATTTGTGTTCACAATTTAAATATAAATAGTTTAATTTGGTTTTTACTCTTGAAGATTGTTTGAGTACTGTTTTTTGATTTTTCAGCTCAGTTCATTTATTGATCACAAAGAAGGAACAGATTCATCTCTGCACTAAAAGTAATGCACTGTTGTTTTCCAGACCTTAATGATTTGCTCACATGGATTTAAATACCCTATGCATTTCTCAAAATTTTTAGCAAATTTAATTCTATTGAATTAGATATTTTTGATTTGTTGGCTAAGATTTATTTTCTTTTTAATTAGTTAATTAATTAATTAGTTAATTAATTCACTTTATATACCAATTGTAGCCACCTCCCTCTTCTCCTCCAAGTTTCACAGTTTATTTTCCATTATCCCCTCTCTCCTACTATGCAGATAAGGGGACCCTGCCCACAACCCACTCCTGCACATCTAGCCACATCAGAGCTCTGGGAGAAGAGCTGCGAATTGTGTTCCAGAGTTGAGGGATGGTGGGTCCTGGAGGGGGCAGGAGCCTCACAGGGAGACCATCATCAGAGCCTATGGGTCTGGACAAAGGGGGTTCCTGCAGGGACTGATGCACTAACCAAGGACAGTGCATGGAGATAAAGAAGTTTGTATTTTGCTATACTCACATTTACAAATTTGATCTGGAAATAATTTCTTGATGAACATTTGGATAGTCTTCCTTAAAAGAAGGCTTTACTATGCCTGTACACAAGGAAAAAGATGATTAGAGTAGCTTATAACCTTGTACAAAACTTCACTTCTCCTTCTATAATGAATGTGAAATCATTTCTCAGATGTACTTTTTAAAAAATTTTATTTTATTAATTTATTCATATTACATCTCAATGGTTATCCCATCCCTTGTATCCTCCCATTCCTCCCTCCCTCCCATTTTCCCCTTACTCCCCGCCCCTATGACTGTGACTGAGGGGGACTTCCTCCCCCTGTATATGCTCATAGGGTATCAAGTCTCTTCTTGGTAACCTGCTATCCTTCCTCTGAGTGCCACCAGGGTTATGAGTCAACCAACTCACAAATTTTCCATTTTCATTCTGATGTGAGAATGTTTAAACACTTAGATGCTGCTTTTCTCTTGGTTTAATAAGAAGAATATGATAACTTTGAGAGATATACATTGGATATAGCAGACTAGAAGGCTTATGAGTATTTTTAGACAATCAGAAATTTTAATTTTGGCTTTTTTGTTTGATTTGTTAGAGTAAAATCCAATTAAGTAGTTAACAAACTAGTCCTGCTATATTTAAAAGGTACTTGGATGTTAATTAGGTTAGATGTGAAGGCAAATGGGAGTGTTATTTGTTTCTGGGATATTCTTTGTCACTTTTCCATTTATTTGACTAAAGATTTATAACCAATAAAGTTTGCCTGATCTATCAACAATGAAAGCTAGTTGATTACAAAATAGTTTACAATTTTATTTTCAAGTGATAAAATAATATAATTAAGTTTAACACAGGAGTAAGAAAATAAATTGCTGCTTTTATGTTCAATAAAATGAGTAGGCATGTGATGGCAAAGGCGTGACTTAGAGAAAGTTTGTATAAAATACTATGAGATTTTTCAATGACCACAAAATTCAGTACAAAGAAAAACATAAAATTGATAGGGCAAATAAAGAAAGCATCACTTTATGTTTTGGGTTAAATAGAAATTGGAACCAGCATGCATTTATTTAGTATAGGATAATTGAATTACCCGTAAATATTCAATTATAAAACATGCATTTCTTTTTAGTGAACAGATACCCATCCCCATCATTTATTCATTTATTCATACAAACGTTATTGAAAATTTTTGCTCTTCAATTTATTTGTAACAAGAATAAAAGCTAAATGTAACTCTTATAGTTAAGGATGCTTAAAATAAATATTAAGTCTATTGAATGGATATGGATGTGGAGGAGCGTCATTCTCAGGGGTAAGCTAAACTGGGCAGAGAAAATGGGTTGGGAGCATAAACTATGAAAAATGCTGGACAATGTGTGGAAGACACACATATATGAATTTTTCTAGTGGTGGTAGAGATCAGCAAGTGAATCATGCCTAAAGCTAAGAATGATGAGTCAGGTGAAAACAAATGGGACAAAAAACAAAGCAGAAAAAAAAAAAAACCCAACAACAAAACAGCAAAACAAAAAAACAAAAAACAAAACAAAACAAAACAAAAACAAAAAAACCCCCACATTATTTAACAAATAGAATGCTGTGAAAATTGCAAAAGTGTATTATGCTATGATATTTCTGTTTTTAATTTTAGTTTATTATGATTTATTCAGATTATATCCTGATTGTTATCCCTTCCTTGCATCTTCTTCCTACCCTCCCTCCCTGTTCTGCCCTATTCCCCTTCCTTAGACCTCTGACAGAAGGGGACCTCCTCCCCTACCATATGACCACAAACCTATCAGGTCTCATCCGAATCAATAACCTGCTTCCCCTTCCTCAGTATGTCCACTGGGCCTCCCCACCAAGGGGAAGTGATCAAGTGTAGGCACCAGAAAACATGCATTTTAAAAAGAAATACTTTCATGAAAAGTGATTGTGGCTCATATGTAGAAGTTTCTTCAAACTTGTTATTTTGGAAATGATTGAGGGAACAATCACATTCTAGAGATATAATTAAGAAAGGAAGACAGGACCCAACCCTTGTCCCGAGCCTTGTACCAGAACACCAGCTGCAGACTTCACTTGCCCCTACCCATACCTCCTGTGGATTCCCCAGACCATTCCCTCCTAACCTCCTACCACCAGCTCTTTGCTGTAACCCAGGACCCAGTTCCAGCGGGCACAACTTCTAAACCACAGGCCGTGCCTGCCAGAAAATCAGATAGGCTTCCTTCAGGCTTTTTCTCTGTTCTCCCAGACCTAATCCCACAGTATCCTTCCTAGTGTAGTAAAGAACACTAGATGCAGGCTTTCTTCCTTCTTGCTCACACCAGTTTGTTGTTGTGGAGGTTGTTTTATGGCCAAAACATCATAGAGACCATCCTCTACAAACCTCCCTCCTCCAGCTTGTCACTATATCCTAGACCCCAATTCTAGCAGGTACCAGCAGCTAACCCAAAAGTAGACTGAAGGTAGACCTGCCCTTCTCCTGCAGCTCCTGAGATCTAATGCCTTCACGCCTCATCTCCAACTCTGTAGCTGAAAGCACCTCTAATCTCTCCTACCTTCCCCCAACTCATCGCAATCGCCTAGCCTCCAGCGCCAGCACATGCTCCCTCTAAACAAAACAACTGAACAGGCCAGGAAAGCAAGCAACACAGAGTGATCACATTCTCTGAAAATTCAGAAAGGAAACAGAAAACAAGGAACAAAGTACCCATCCAACAAAGGCAAATCCAGAAAGCCACACACAGACCTTTCAACATCTGAAACGCAGATGCCGAGAAGCCAGAGTAAGAATATAATCAACAACAGCCAGTACAAGGTGACTCCACTTGTGTCCAACTATCCTACCACAGCAGTCCTGCAAAGGGATTTTTATCCAGCAACATGGCTGCTCTGGTAAGAGATCACATCCAAAGAATGGCTAGGTCTATGTGATCCAGCTAGAATGGGACTACAATACGATCTAGCTAGAATACAGACACACCTTTAGTACACACCTTTAATATCAAACAATGAAGGTAAAGATAGTTTGAAAATGACTCTAATTGAGGGGCAGACAAAGTGTTGAATCAGAGAAAGATTTGACAGAATGACTCGGAGATAGGATACACCTAACTCTCAGGAGGAGAACAGGAGAGGAAAGAGAAGCTTCTTAAGATCAGTGTAGGCAGAGAGAGAAAGAGAGAGAGAGAGAGAGAGAGGGAGAGAGAGAGAGAGAGAGAGAGAGAGAGAGAGAGAATTTTTCTGAGAGTTTTTTTTTTTTTACAGTTTTACAGAGACAGGTTGCAGAGAAAACAAACAAGATACAGGTGAAGACAGAATGAGCCTGAGAACGAGAATGACCCAGAAGATTAAAATGTGTTGCCAGAATAAGTTTGAGACCAGGCAGAGAAATTCAGGTAGAAGGATAGAGAATGCAGTTCAAATAAGTCATCTTAGAAAGGAGTTCAGGCCAGAACACCTGAGTTGAACCAGGCAGTGAGAAAGAGCCAGAAAAGCTTTTGAATGGCTCTTATCTCATTACTTCTTCTAAGGAAATAAAAAAATAATAAAACAAAACAAAAACAAAAAACAAACAAACAAACATCAGACAGGCCCTGAATATCCAACACAGGTGAACCGTAAGAAAAGGACCTCAGATCCAATCTTATGAAGATAATAGCGGTCTTTAAATAAGAAATTAAGAAACCCCTTTAAAAATCCAGAAAAATATATAGTTAGACCAATACCATTTGTTGAAGATGTCATCTTTTCCCCATTGTATGGATTTTGCTTCTTTGTCAAAAATCAAGTGTCCATAGGTGTACAGGTTTATTTCTGAGTTTTTGGTGCAATTGCACTGATCAGCTATGCCTATTTCTATGCCAGTACCATCCTGTTTTTATTACTATTGCTCTATAGTAGAACTTGAGATCAGGAATGGAGATTCCTCTGGACGATCTTTTATTGTATTGTCATTTTAGCTATTCTGAGTTTTTTGTTTTTCCATATGAAGTTGAGAATTGATTTTCAAGTTATGTAAAGAATTGGGTAAGTATTTTGATAGGGATTGCATTGAATCTGTAGACTGCTTTTTTTGTTGATCCTCTGATCCATGAACATGGGAGATCATTAAGACCTCTGATATCTTCTTCAATTTCTTTTTTCAGAGACTTGATTTTTTTCCATACAAGTCTTTCACTTGCTTGGTTAGAGTTACACCTAGATATTTTATATTATTTGTGGCTATCATGATGGGTGTAGTTTCCCTAATTTCTTTCTCAGCTCATTTGTCATTTGTACACAGGAGGGCTACTGCTGGTTGATTAAAAGAATCAATAGAATTAGTATGATTATTGGTTTTTTAAAAAAATAATCTTGTATCTGGCTACTTTACTGAAGGTGTTTACCAGATTTAGAAGTTCCTTGGTAGACTTTTGGGGGTCACTTATTACATTATCATATCATCTGTGAATAACAATACTTTGACTTCTTCCTTTCCAATGTGGATCCCCTTGATCTTCTTTTGTTGTCTTATTGCTCTAGCTATAGCTTCAAGTACTATATTGAAGAGATGTGGAGAGAGAGTGAGACTCCTTTCTAGTCCCTGATTTCAGCAGATTAATCTCTCTTTACTTTGATGTTGGTGATCATCTTGCTGTATATAGCCTTTATTATGTTTGGCTATATGCCTTGTATCCCCAAGCTCTCTAAGACTTTATACATGAATGGGTGTTGGATTTTGTCAAATGCTTTTTCAATATCTAAGGAGATGATCATGTGTTTTTTCAGTTTGTTTAGATGATGTATTACATTGATTTATTTCAAAACTCAATTGACAGTATATGCTGTGGAGAAAGAGGAGCAACAATAAATAATAGAAATCAACACTTATTAGACATTGATATCTCTCAATATGAATGGACTCAGGTCCCTCTAAAAATACACACTTTATCATAATAGATGCAAAACTAGGATTTATTCTTCTGCTGCATAAAAACTTCAACATTAAGGATAGGCATTTCCTCAGTATGGAGGAGTGAAATAATTGAAGAAGATATCTGAAGATGGAAAGATCTCTCACAGTCATAAACAGGTACGATTAAAACAGTAAATGTGGCCACCCTGTCAAATTCAATGCAATCCCTTTCAAAATTCCAACACAACTCTCCACAGACCTTGATATTACAATTCGTTACTTCATATGGAAAAACAAAAATCGCAGGCTAGATGAAATAATCCTGAAAAAAAAAAACTGCTGGAGGTCTCACCATTTCTGATCTCAAGTTCTACTACAGAGCTATTGTAATAAAAACCACATGATACTGGCATAAAAACAGACACAGTGATGAAAAGAATTGAATTCAAGACCAAGGCATAAATCCACACATATGTGGTCAACTGATTATTGGTAAAGGAGTCAGAAATACACAATAAAACAAAGAAAGTGTTTTCAACAAATAGTGCCTTCAACTCACTGGCACAGGAGACAACTTCCTGAAGAGAACACCAGGAGCTCAGGCTCTAAGATCAACAAGTAATCAATGGAACCTCGTGAAACTGAAAACTTCTGTAAAGCAGAGTACACTGTCAGCAGAACAAAACAGCAGCCTAGAGACTGGGAAAAGATCTTTACAAACCCCACATCTGACAAAGAGCTAATAACCAAAATATATAAAGAACACAGGGAAATAAACACCACTAAACAAAATAATTTAATTAAAAATAGGGTACAGAGTTAAACAGAATTCTCAACAGTGGGATGTTGAATAGCTAAGAAACATCTAAAGAAATATACAACACCCTTAGTCATAAAGGAAATGCAAATCTAAACGACTCTGAGATTCCATCTTATACCTACCAGAATGGCTAAGGTAAAAAATTAAAGTGACAGCACATGCTGGCTGGATAGGAGAAAGGCGAACACTCTTCCCATAGCTGGTCAGAATGCAAACTTGTAAAACCACTTTGGAAATCAATCTGGCACTTTCTCCAAAACTGAGAATAGTGCTACCAAAAGACCCAGCTATACCACTCCTGGGCATATACCCCAAAAGATGCCCAGCATACAACAAAGTCATTTGGTCAGTTATGTTCGTAGCAGCATTATTAATAGCTAGAATTTGGAAACAGCCTAGATGTCCCTCAACAAAGTATGGATAAAGACACTCTGGGTCATTTACACAATGGAACACTACTCAGCTATTGCAGATGAGGAAATATTGAAATTTGCAGGCAAATGGATAGAAATAGAAATGATCATCCTGAGTGAGGTGACTCAGACCCAGAAAAACACAAGTAGTATATACTCACTTATAAGTGGATATTAAGCCAACATAGATGTTCTTTCAGAGACTTCACCCAGAGTAGGATCAGGAGAGATGCTGGGACTTGCTGCTGGACTCTGGGCAAAGCCTGAGATTTTTATGGAAGAGTGGGAGGATGGAGGGACCCAGACATTCAGGATCCCCATAAGGACACCATCAAGGCAGGCAGATGTGGACCTGGGGGAGGAGGTGGGTGCACAAACTGTTGCATCAACCTAGAACAATGCATGCAGTAAACCTAGATCACCTGTTCAGATCTAGCCAATAGACAGCTCACTTTCCATGGTTGTGGGAAGAGGAGGGACTGACTGTGATATGAACTCTGGTGCCCTGATTTGATCACTTCTTCTTGGTGGGGAGGCCAGTAGGGCACACAGAGGAAGGGAAAGCAGGCTATTTGGATGAGACCTGATAGACTGTGGTCACGGGGGAGGATATACCCCTCTGCCAGAGGTCTAGAGGAGGGGAAGATGGCAGAGAGGGAGGGAGGGTGGGACCTGGAAAATACAAGTGAGGAGATCACAATCTGGATGGAATCTGTATAAGTTATAATAATTTTTTAAAGAGGACTTTCAATGGCTAAAAAGGGAAAAGAAGATTGAATATCTGTTTCAAACCTCAAATTTATCACATGAAATTAAATCAACATTAACTTCAGATGTCAAAATTTATATGAATTTATATGATGTTTTGAATGTGTAACGCTTTTAGACTCATGAATCTGAAAACTGTTCCCCAGCTCGTGACACTATTTAATGAGGTGATGGACTTTCAGGAGATGTGACTTTTCTAGAGGACATGTGTCACTGGGGCAGGCTTTAAAGATTTATGGGTGACCCCTTCCTACCCTTCCTTTCTCACTCTGCTTCTTGTGTGTAGATACAACGTTACCAGCCACCATATAGTCCTGCTGCCATGTCAAGACTTCTCTGTTTTATGTAATCTTTATTATTTTGGAGCAGTGATTTAAGACAAACCATTTCCTCTTGAGGTTGCTCTTGGTCATGGTGTTTTATCAGTAACAAAATATAACCACTACCACTCATGAAAATTGTGACTTTTTGAAAAAAATAACTTTTTCCCCCGCTGGAAACTTTTTCAAAGTAGGTAAGTAGTTGTTTCATGAAGTACTGGGTAATTTGTCATAGAAAACATAAATGCAAATCTCAAACAGCCTGTGGGAGAATAGTGTAGCAAATTTCCTTTTTTTAGTAAATGAGGCTGGATGAAATTCAAGGTAGTGGCTCTCAAATTTCCCATGCTGTGTTCCAAAGGGCAATGGTATTTCTTTCATACAATGTGATGCTCTGTGGTAGTGCATAGACGTCTCAAGGCAGTACTGTTGGTGTAAGGAAAAGTCTATGTCCACTCTTATGTAACCTGTACAGAATGTGCCATAGTGCTGTGGCAAAGGAGTGGGAGGATGGGAGAATTGTTCAAATGTCATCTCTAACTATAAGATTGAATCTCCAAAAGAGGTTAGAAAAGTGAGAGAGAGAGAGAGAGAGAGAGAGAGAGAGGAGAGAGAGACAGAGACAGAGACAGCGACAGAGAGACAGAGACAGAGAGACAGAGACAGAGAGACAGAGACAGACAGAGAGAAAGAGAGAGACAGAGAGAGACAGAGAGAGAGAGAGAAGAGAGAGAAAGTTTTGTGTTTTGTTTACTCAGCACAATAGCTTCCATATTCGGGGCGGGGTTGCCAGGAGCTTCACAAGGAGACCATCAAGGGTGGTGAATCTGGATCCAGGGGGGCCTGCACAAGCTGATGCTTCAACAAGGGACATTGCAAGCAGAGGACCTAGATCCCTGTTCAGATGTAGCTCATGGACAGCTCATTCTCCACATAGACAAGGGGGTGGGAAAAGCAAGAGACTGCCTCTCCCAGGAACTCTGGTGTCTGCATTTTGATCACTGCTCCTTGACAGAGAGGCCCTGTGGGAACACAGAGGAAGGGGATGCAGGCTATCCAGATGAGACCTGATGGGCTGTGGTCAGAATGGCAGGAAGGAGGACCCCACCTATCACAGGGCTAGGGGAGGGGAATAGGGCAGAAGAAGGAGGGGATGGGAACAGGAAGATAAGAGCTAGGGGGTTACAATCGGGATGAAATATGAATAAATTATAATAAAATAAAATAAATTGGTTAGAACAAAAGAAAAGAAGTGACTTCCAAAGTGGCTGTACTAGTTTGCATTCCCAGCAGCAATGAAGGAGTGTTCCTCTCCCCCACATCCTCGCCAGCATGTGGTCTCTCTTGAATTTTGGAAATCTATTTGGTGTTATCTCAGAAAACTGGGAATAGGGCTTCCTCAAGACCCAGCTATTCCACTCCTTGGAATATACCCAGAAGATGCTCCAGCACACACCAAGAACATTTGCTCAACCATGTTCATAGCAGCCTTATTCATAATAGACAGATCATGGAAACAGCCTAAGTGTCCCTCAGTAGAAGAATGGATAAAGAAACTGTGGTACATATACACTATGGAATACTACTCAGCTATTAAAAACAAAAAATTCACGAAATTTGTGGACAAATGGATTGAGCTAGAAATGATCATAATGAGTGAGTCAACCCAGAAGCAGAAAGACTCAAATCATATATACTCACTTATATCTGCATACTAGCCCAAGGGGCATGTCCCACGAAAGCCTTCACTTACCAGGAAACTGGCACAAAGGGGAGGACATCCTATTGGGACTCTAGATGAGAGAAGAATGGGAGAATAGCAAAGTAGAAGGATCCAGAGGGTCCTAGAAACCTACAAGTAGAACATTATGATAGGCAGATTTGGGCCCAGGGGTCCTGCTCAAACTAACGGCACCAGCCAAGGACAATACAGGTGGTAAACTTTAAACCCCTACCCAGATCTAGCTAATGGTCAGAACACTCTCCACACTTGAGTGGAGAGTGGGATATGATTTCTCACGTACTCTGGTGCCTCATATTTGACCATGTCCCCTGGAGGGGGGGACCTGGTGGCACTCAGAGGAAGCGCAGCAGATTACCAAAAAGAGACTTGATACCCTATGAGCATTTACAGGGGGAGGTAATCCCCCTCAAGAACAGTCATAGGGGAGGGGAATAAAGGGAAAATGGGAGGGAGGGAAGAATGGGAGGATACAAGGGATGGGATAACCATTGAGATGTAACAAGAGTAAATTAATAAAAAGAAAAGAAGTGACAGGAAATAAGTCAATCCATATTCAGAATTTCTTCCTGCTCTTACTTTTATTCATGCTACTTTATTGTGACCCTCAAATATGGTACTGAACAAAATATTTAGTATTCGGATCATTCTAGAAACTCATTTTCAAAATTAGCCTACTATTCCAGAATAACTGGATTGATTTTTAAACTAGTATAAAGAAGCAATGAGAGACAAATTCGAACACAGCCAGGACTCCTGCAGATGAAAACATGCTGCACACAATGACAGAATAACAAATGATAGCGTCCTTTCTGGAGGGAGCAAGCAGAGTCTTGTCCTTGGCCTCTGTCCATACTTACTTTTCCAACTCAGTTCTAAAGTTTGGCCATGTTTAGATCAGCTGTAAGAATTAATGTATTTATGTCATATGGAAGACATCAAGTGAGTAACATATCTGTTGTCACATCTCAAAGGGAGCCACAGTACATAGTTAAGTTGAAGCTCAAGTTTTGATACACTAAGAAAATTGTCCTCACTGGAAGATTTTCATCTCTGTACAAGTATGGCTTCTTGGAATTCAACTTTCCTTGTGAATTACCTTCACAGCAGGGTAAGGGATAATGGATCGGGCCAGAAAGAGAAAACTTCCTTCTATAGCCAATATATATTTTTCTTGGACTGTCATCATTTAAAGCATTTTATCATTTTGTAAATATAGTGCTAGGTAGAAAACATTTGTTATGATTATATTTTATCCCCTTCCCCATTTTGTGTAACAGTTGCTTTAGTTTGGGTGTGTACTAAATGAATATTATCTAATTCATGGATTCGCCAAATGTTTACTCAGAATTTATACTGTGTTAAACACAGAAACTAAAGGGCTGGAGAGATGGTTCAGCGATTAAAAACACAGATTGCTCTTCCAAAGGACCTGGGTTCAATTCCCAGCAAAACATGGAAGCTACAACTGTCTGTAACTCCAAGATCTGACATCTTCAAACAGATATACATGCAGGAAAAGATCAGTTCACTAATACCAATAAAATAAAATAAAATAAAAACATTAACACATTAAACACAGAACTGTTTATTTGATGGCAAGACATTATGAACTGTCTGTGTAACTTCAGTCAGGGAGGACCAGTATATGCCTGTAACATGGGGAATCTCAGGTGTTTAATGTTTGAAGAAGAAGCATTTCTCCATAAAGTCCAATGCTTATTTTCACATTAGGTTAGTATTTCTACCTGGAATTTTTTTCATATTCTTTATTTGTCTTGCACATGTGTTAATTTGGTTGCTATTGATCCATCTACCAATAAGCTGGTAACTGAGTGAGAGCATATTGTATGTCAAAATGAGCTTTATTTTGTCTCAAACCTTCATTTGGCCTTTTGCTCTTTAGTTGGTATATTTGATTGCCAAGGTATACATGTGTTTGTCCTTGCTTTTGCCTTTAGTTTGATAAACTATTAGATTTCAGTCTTAAGGAGTTTTATGGCTCACATCCAGAATTCCCCACACCAGGCTCATATTTTGAATGTTTATCCTTCACTGG
>OU015753.1:68141944-68155993 GCA_907169655.1 Acomys percivali | reverse complement strand
GAGAGAGAGAGAGAGAGAGAGAGAGAGAGAGAGAGAGAGAGAGAGAGGGGGGAGAACATAAAGACAAAATCATGTCAATAGGAGAGAATCTTGATGGAGAAAAAGGGGTTTAGCAGGTACAAGAGGAGTAGAAACAGAGGTCTGGAGGGTGAAAATATATGTATATATAAGATTCTCAAAGGGCATGTACGGGCTGGGTTTGTCTGTCAATTTAACACAAGCTAGAGTCATCACAGACAAAGGAGCCCCAGTTGAGGAAATGCCTCCTGGAGATCAAGCTGTAGGGCATTTTCCCAATTAATGATCAATTGGGGAGGACTCAGGCCATTGTGGGTGGTGCCATCCCTGTGCTGGTGGTCCTGAGTTCTATAAGAAGGCAGGCTCAAGAAGCCAGGATAAGCAAGCCAGCAAGTCACAACCCGCATAGCTTATTCATCAATTCCTGACTCCAGGATTCTGCCCTGTTTGAGTTCTTATCCTGACTTCCTTCAATAATGACCAATACAGAAGGTTAAGCTACATAAACCCTTTTCTTCCCAACTTTCTTTGGTCATGGTGTTTCATCACAGCAACAGAAACCCTAACTAAGACATGATAGTAGATAAAAATTAAAAAATATATCAATTTTAGGGAGTTCTATGTTATGATGACGTTTATGGAATAAAATCTAGTCCCTTGACTTCTAATCCATGTTCACAACTATTACCATAATAGTGAAATTCAGTTAAGAGTATGGCAGTCCAAAATCTTTGTTTTATAATACTTTGAAAGTGTCTTATCTTAACCCCTAAACAACCCCATCAGAGATTTGAGGAGAAATAAAATTAATTTCCTGCATATACAAGGAGTGCAGGTAAGCAGCTTTCCAAATGAGAAGATGACAGAGACAGTTTGCTGCCTGAACAGTCACCCAAAACTCTCTATAACATTGGAGCATCATCTTCAGCTTTCTGGCCCATAATATCTGCTAGACATATTTGTGGGGCAGGAACTATTGAGGACTTGCTTAACCTGTCCTGGTCGAGTTTGGCTGTTAGCTCTGCCTATATCCAAGCTTGCCCATTTTTACGTCTAGATAGATGTTTTAAGTTGATAATGCTGAGATATGATAGATATTTATTTACATACAAAATTTTAGATGCACCAAGATAGGAAAGATGTTTTCCTTAAGGCTACCAAATACAAATAGCCAAAACACTATGAATGTAACATTTGTATAATTCCTGATTGTTTTGTGGTTCTTCTTGCTGCAGGTAGTTTATTGTATATATGTGTAATAATGTAAACACATATGTAAAAGAAATAATTTACATAATAAAGCACATATTCTTTACTGAGAAAAAATAGAATCATGTTTCTGTCAAAAAACAAAAGTGTCTTATTTTTCTGTTAGTGAATTGTTCATCTCATGCCTTAGTTCTATTGTGAAAACCTAGTAATCTGGGATAATTTTCAGTTTGTTTTTACATTGATTTTGATTATATATTATTATATATAATGTATATTATATACACTTTATACTACCATTTCTCCTGCAGGATATGAAATGTAAACAATGAGAGCAGTATTTGAAAAATGATTAGAACTCACGCAGTTAGCAGCACTATTGTTGGACCAGTCATTGGTTTGCTAGTCCCTTAATCTCTGCTCTAATTTAATCCCTACACTTCTTGTAGGCAAGATAAATTTTAGGTCAGTAGCCATTGGCAAGCTGGGAAGTGGATGACTCCACATGATGGAACTAATATAGTAATTGAGGTTAGAATTTTCTGAGAGTTCACAGTACGTTGCAGTAGCATGGAGGTAGGAGACCAAATGTGGTGTGAAAATTATTTACTTGAAAGAACACATTGGTGTGGGTTTGATGGATGAACTGTTTTCAAGTGAAGATGGTTGAGAGTTGGGTTATAGATGCAATCACATGTAACATCAGCGCATGGAGTTGTGTGGAAGTGAGAGGTATCTGTGGTTTCTTATGATACTTTGACCTTTATGTGTCTGAGAGATAGAGGAAGAGGATCAGCATTTATAGATACCTACTTTACAGTGAGTACCATGTTAGAAATCTTATCCAAAATATGACAACATTGAATCATCCCATTTTATCTATAAAGATTCAATTTAGTTTAAAAAAGTTAGAGATGAGATAGCATAAATATTGAATTTCATTCAGAAATTTAGACCCAACAAGATACAAAGATGTTTACTTCAAGTTTGACAAATACAAATAGCCAAATCACTATGAATGTAACATTTATAGAATTCATGATTGTCACATGGTTCTCCCTGCTGTATGTAGTTTGTTTTATGCATGTGTAATAAAATAAATGTATATGAAAAATGTTCATATTCTCATTGTTCATAGACAATTCCCCTGATTATTGTAGTGCAGTTGATATTTGAATACAGATTTGTCCCTATAATTCATAAAATTGTAGTTAAGAGATTCTGAAGGTTAAAGACCTTGATTGCAAAGAACATGGAAACCAGAGCACCAAGATTCGTGTTCCATTTCTGATGACTTTAAGCTGTGCAGCTGAAAGGAAGATTCTCAGATATTCTGTTATTGGCTGTTGTATTTTTTTAATTTAAAAATGATTATGCTTGGCTAATAAGGCTGGTTTTGTGAATTTTAGTGATTATATGCTATTTATATACAATGTCTGTAGGTATAAACAATATATAAAAGAATATGCAAGCATATATTTATGTATGTCCTTCGGTTTGGTATAAGATAAATATAATCATTAATACTGATTATTATATTTACAGGATTAGAGGAGCTAATCCCTTTGGCATATCTTTGAGGGATTGCTTAGCCTATGTTAGCTCTGACAGGATGGAGAAACATTATTTTCATTATGTCAGTTGGGTAGGAAGCATCAACCCCTAGGTTTTTATTTTTGACCACAAAAAAGGAAGAAAGCCAGCTGAACATTAGATAATCTCCTACTGCTTCCTGATTGTGGATAAAACGTTATATACTGCCTCAAGTTCTTCCCAGTGTGGCTTCCTTACCACAATGGACTGATCTTTCTAACTATAATCCTGAATCAACCATTTCTTAAGATAACTTTGTCAGCTTATTTTATCATAGTCACAGAAGAAGTTACTGAGTTTTTAATCCTACATAGGTATTTTATTATTATTATTATTATTATTATTATTATTGTTGTTGTTGTTGTTGCTATTGTTATTGTTATTATTATTCATTATAAGCTATATATGTTGCACCTGAAAATGTGTTCTCTAAAGGAGGAGATATAGGTAGATATGGAAGTCAGGAAGAAGAGCAGGAGATAAAAATATTATGATGTAGGTCACAATTAGAGTTATTAAACTAGAATGGCATTATTTTGTTTTTAGTTTTGAAATATTCAAAGTTGTTTTCAACATATGAACAGTTTTCTGGAAGAAGACTTTCTTTTGTAAAATGAATTTTTATTTATAATAATAATCTCTCCAAAGAATATGCTTCAGAAACCTTCCTCTGAGTTTTTCTTTTTAATATGTTAAGTTCCTCTTTCTTGTCTCTGACAAATTAAGTTTATCTAGGTTTTCTAGAAATGCTTCAGGGACTGTAGTAAGGAAGAAAAAATATTTTTCATATGTAAGTGTAAATCACAAAGCAATCTTTTGCAGAGTAATATAATAACAGATCCCCAGAAATCCTGATGGATTCAAGCTCTAATTCTCGTTTCAGAAGAAAATTATCATAAAAGAGTGCAGGAGCAAAGTATATATGGAGCTGGAAGTTTTCAAAATTTTCTTGTGTGGGAGTTAGAATGAGCAACCTTAATTATCACAGAAATTCTAAACTACTAATTATGGTAGCAATGTTAGAGAGGTTTTATGTATATGTATATATTATCCCTGTTGACTTGTCAAGAATCTCATTAATTCATTTTAAGTTCCAGGAGATGCATTAAGGACTTAGCTACAGTACTGACTGTGGACTAGCTTTATGGACCAGTTACTCTACAAGTAACCTACAGATATATGGGAAAGGAAGCTAAGATGGACACTGGGCAGAGTGCTGTGGCCTTGCCAGGCCACAGAGGAAGAGGTTATATGTAGTACAGAGGACACTGAATAAGCTGAGGTCAGACACTAGGGGAGGAAGGGGCTCCCCTTTCTAAGGATGAGAGGAGGGAGGGAAAGTAGATGAGAGAGAGGATAAGATTGGGAGGTGATGATGGAGTGGATGGGATCGGGAGGTGTTGAGGGAGGGGGCTGCACTTGGGATGTAAATAGCTCAAACTGCAGAACAAGCAGGTAACTTACATTGCTAATCCTACCACATGGGAGTAGCTCAGAGACTGGCTGAGAAACGAATGTATATGCACACACAAGGCTCCGTATTGATCACAGATTTTCTGTGACTTATTACCAGAGGCCATTCTTAGTAAGGCATGAAGGAAGATTTTCAGATGTCTTACTTCTGCTCATACAATGAGCAGAGAATCAGTCTTAATTGCTCGGTACCTCCCGCACCCCTCATACAATTATAGTGTTAGAACTGTGTAATGCTTGTGAGAAACTAAGCCTTCAGAACAAAAGAACTGGACACTGATGCTGGATCAGGCCTGACAGGATTCATTCCTCTCATCATGCTGGATGCTGTCATCCTGCATCCTCCTTATTTCATTCCCTCGTGCCTCAGCTGCTGTTACCCTTCAGAATTGGACAGCTTTGTAGAAAGCTTCTGATCCCAATTGGTCCAGCATTTCAGTCTGTCCCACAAAGGACTACTATTAAGCCTAGAATCTCTCAACATTTAGAAACTGGACCATAAATGCAATCCCTGGTTTGCTTAACCATTTCCCCCATTTGGGGTGCCCCTTCTAAGGCATTATTTGCCCCAAATCAGCCTGAGGTTATTTTTAGTCTTATACAAAGAGAAAACTAGGTTGGACTCAGGGACATCTCTCCTTTCCTTTATCTTTTGTAGGTAAGGAGATAGGAGCTGAACATAAAGAAAGGGAGATATAGAAATATAGAAGGGGAAATAGAACAAAAGGTAGATTATTGAATCTACTTCTCAACTCAAGGCCTTAAATGTTATTCACAAAGAAGATTATTTTTAAATCACTGGTATAGAATTTTGTATATTGTTGCAAATCACGGTCTAATTTTATCAAAAGAATATATATCCTAGGTCTAACATATATATGATTCTATAGATATATAAGGTAAAATAGTTAAATAAGATCTCCAAAGCCTCAGAGACCTGCAGAATATGGCATTTAAAGGTGTTTTCATTATTCTAAAGATTCTTTGACAGCAAGAAAGTTAACTCCTGGCAACACTCAGCTTACCTCAAAGAAGATGATGAGCATCAAAGAACCTCCTTATGGAGTTGGATTCAAATGTGGCTAACCAGCCACTGGGTAAAATGTCCTCATTCCTGCAAGAGACAGAATTCTGCCTAAAAATGGACAAGCTTAGATGCAGGCAGAGACATCAGCTGAACTCTGCCAAGAAAGGGTGATCAAGTCCTCAATAGTTCCTGCCTCGTGAATAAATCTGGGAGAGATATTGTGCTAGAAGGCCAAAGGTGAAGCTCCAATGTTATAGAGAATGTTGGGTGACTGTTCACTCAGTAAACTGTCTCAGTCGTTTGTTTGTTTGTTTGTTTGTTTTCACTTTTTCACTAACCTGCACTACCGGTTAACTCAGGTATTTAACTTTTATTCCTTCTCAAGTCTCTGATGGGGTTGAAGAGCAAATAGTTTAATCTTACAACTAAGTTTAGTTGGTTAGGGGATAAGATCTTTTAGATCAAATTAGATGATTTAAGTTCATAGAGATGAGATATGATAGATATTGACTTTAATTCAGAATTTGGGACCCAACAAAGTATGAAGGATGGTTGCTTCAGGCTTGTCAAATGCAAATGGCCAAATAACTATGAATGTAACATTCATATAACTCATGATTGTCTCATGGCTCTTCCTGTGGTATGTGGTTTGTTGTATTCATGTGTAGTAATATAAATGTTTATGTTTTTAAAAAAGAAAAAAGATATGAAAGAAATGACATAACCAATCAGCACTGTTGGCATACCTTTTTTAGAAATGACACTTAGCAGATTCTTATAAACTGTGTAAGTTTATCAGATGGATTCCAGGGATAAGAGAAATGTCCTAATGAGACTGGGGCCCAACATAAGTCAAGTCCTATAGAAGAGATGGAGGCCAAGTATTGACTAGGTGTTTTACTGTTTTAACCAAATTTCTTATGAGAAGCAACATCAGTTAATCAAGTAAGGGTTTATAATGACTTATAATTTGTAAGGATACAACCCATCATGTCATCAGAAGGCATGGTGGCGGAATTATGAGTCAGACAGTCAGGTAGGATCTGCCGTAAGGTAATGTAGAGACAGGCTTCCCAGCTTGACTTATAAAATTGTTCTTTCTTACTTGGCAGCAACTACCCTGCCCCATCTGCTTACAATAGAAACTTTCCCAGAGAGTACCCAAATCCACCAGAGAAAGCAACAAACAGTATTGAGATCCTATAAACCTCCTATTTCACACTTTACTTTATCATCATAAAGTAAACTTGTGCAGAATGATGCATAGAGTAACTATATGTTTAAAAGAGAGCAACCACAAAAAAAATTAAAAATTAAAAAAAAGAGCAACCTCAGTTGCATTAATGAATAGGTATGTGTACAGGATAAAAAAGGAATAATTATACATATCATAATTCTATGATTAGTAACCACCTTTATCCCAGAAAGGTACCTTATAAAAAATAACATTGGTTTCATGGACCAGAATTTTCTATAGGGAAATGTATCTGTATTAGAATGGCTGAGTAATTGTTCTTTACAGATGCAATATCTATAAAGCAAACACTAGTCAGTTGATTTATAAAATTGTTTCAAGATAAAGTTTAAGATTAGGAGCTGTAGAGCTATTTTTAGCTTGCAAACTTACCTCTTCCTATGCATAACCCAGAAAATAGTAAGATGTGCTTCTGTCTGGAAATCACCTGACTGGTCTAGTTTGGTCATGTTTACTCCAGAAGGGATGACAAGCTTGCTTCTCTCCAGGTCTCAAAATCCACAAAGAAACCTGTCAGTCTGAGCTACATAAGGAAATAGCCCCATCACTGAGCCTGGGTGCATAAGTCTATGTCCAGGACACTCAGCTGGATTGTCATTTGAATATATTTGCTTGCTTTCCTTTTTGAAAATTAATGGATACATGTAGAAAAGGAGAGAATTTAGAAACTGATATATAAAGGAAAGAAGATTGCATTTTCCATTGAACCTAATGTATATATTTTTAATAATCTTTCCCACAAAGAACCAAGTGCCCAAATCCTATTATAGAAAATAGATTGAGGTTGCAAATTGAAAGGTATATAGAAATAAGTTTGGTTATATTTGCTGAGATTAGCTTGTCTGTGTATTTCGATTCCAGAATGAATTCAAGTTTTAGTCTTAACAAGAACAGAAACAAATATATTTTTCTTTCAAGTTATGTTTGTTTATAATAGGTTAGAATTGATTGAAGTGGACAAATTGGTCAAACTCTTAAACCAACCACCAACAAATAAAAAACAAGCCTTGTAATTGAAAAAGTAATACAAACAAGAAACATAAAACAGAGATGTTCTCAGCATTTTTTAAAAAGTCTAGTCCTTGAAAACACAGAGCCCTTCCTCCAGAATTTTTTGTATGCTGCCAAAAGAAAGGATAGCAGCTAATACAGATACAAAGGGGAAACAGCTATTCTTAAATGTCATCTACTTTCTGGACCTGAAATGTGTATGGATTCAGACTTGATTCATTCAATTATTGTTCCCAGCAGTGTTCTTGCCCGAATACTTTTTTTTTTCTTTAGCTATTTGGGAAAGCTAAAATAAGATTGGGTTGTGTGCAAGAAAGGCCTCAAAGAAAAAGCAAGTGATTGGCTTGGAAGTCCACAGACAGACCGCTCTATACGTCACGTTTGAACGAATTTTAACACTTTCTCTACTCAGAAAGCAGTCATAAAATTGACACTAAATCCAAAATGTGATTCTAAAATTATGGTTTTTTTTTCCTCCCCAAACACAAGTCTAGTTCTACAAGTTCTTTGATAAAATTATGTGTTCTGCTTTTTATAATATTGGAAAGAAGCAGTAACGGAAGCAAGCAGAATTAGGTAGATACATTTTCCATCACTGTTTACTGTTATACCATTTTTTCTTTATAAAATGCCATTATTTAGAACTGGGAATTGAACAGAGGGCTTTACCCGTGCTAGACAGGCATCTCACCACTATGCTCTATCCCCAGCTCTGTCGGCTGGTTTTTGTCAATGTGACACAAACGTAGACATATCTGGGAGGAGTGAATCTCAAAAGAGGCATTATCTGCCTCAGATTGGTGTGAGGTAAGTCTGGGGGGTATTTACTTGATCTATGGTGCATGTGAGAGTTCTCAGCCCGCTTGGTCAGGTGGATCTAGATGCTACAAGAAAGCAGGTTGAGCAAACCATGGACTTGCTAAACACCATTCCACTTGTTGTGTGGCACAGTTCCTGCTTCCAGATTCTTGCCCTGAGTTCCTGCCCTGTCTTTGCTTCATAGTAGGCTACAGCTGTAAGTGGATATAAATACTTTCTTCCCCAGGTATCTTTGGCTATGATGTTTTTCACAGCAATGGAAATGTAACTAGTATACCGGTTAAGTCATATTCATATAAGTGATTTTTACCACACTCAAATAATTTATTGAGTTAGTAATGCTTTTTAAAATAATCTTGTTTGCTAATTTTCAGTAATCCACACCTTGTGTGGTCCTGATTATTTTTTAAATTTTATTTAATTTTGATAGAAAACTCTCAATGTCATATATTTACAGTACAGAACAGCAGTTTTAATCATTCGTATACAAAACCACAAACAACATTAAGTATATAAACAAAGCTCATTAATGTGTCTAATTCTTTGTATTTAATAACATGTATGTTAGATAAGAATACTTAAACTCTACTATCCTACCAGTGTCAATATAGCCACATACTGCACAGTGTATGTCTTGAGATCATTCCTCCTGTGTAGCTAAGCTTCTATACCTTGGATAACACCTCTACACTGACTGGTGTACTTCTATACATATAGTATGTATTCAATTAGTTTTCTTTTAACTGGACACATTTGAAACCTCCATGTGCAGCTGGTCTAATAATTTATTAAATTTAATATGTTATATTTAAAATGACCACCAAGGAGAAATTTTCTTTAACATTATTTTCAAAATAAAAATAATAATGGAGAAAAGGCTGTCTATGACTCCTTTGCTGGCCATTGGGAACCCTTTTCTTCTACTGGGTTGCCTCCTCTAGCATTAATAAAAGGGGCATGACTATTCTTAAAGCAACTTGTTATGCCTCGTTGGGTTAATGGCCATGGGATGTCTGCCCTATTCTAAAGAGAAAGAAGGATGAAGGAAGGAGGATAGGGAGAGGGGGCAGAGAGGAGGTTGGCAGAGGGTCTGGAAGGAGAGGAAAGAGGGGAAACTGGTCAGGATGTAAAAAAAAATAAGTTTAAGTAAAGAACAAACATCAAATAATAACTATTAGGAGTTACTGACTTTGAATTAAATAGAGTCAATGAATTAATCCCCTCTAATTTCTAGAAATACTAATGTAAAAGATCTGGCTAGATTATAAGCCTTGAACTGTAATTTGAACACTTGTTTATAATTTGAATTCACTTGTGTTCCACTACTGGAGCTGGTGGATTTGATTACACTGAAGTGATTGCTCTTGCATCTTCCTTTGAAGACTGCCAGAGGAAAACACATTTTGAAGAATCTACCACTTTGTGGTGAGGAAACATTTCCTGTGTGTCATTACCCATCCGAATTTTCTGTAGTGAGTGTTACAGAATGGTTAAGATAAAAACAAAAACAAAAACAAAAACAAAAAACAAAAAACAAAACAAAACAAAAAAACCTTAAGTGACAGCACATGCTGGCAAGGATGTGGAGCAAGGGGAATACTCCTCTATTAATAATGGGAATGCAAAATTGTACAACCACTTTAGGAATCAATTTGGTGGGTTTTTTTTTTTTCAGAAAATTGGAAACTGTTTTACCTCAAGATGCAGCTGCACCACTCCTGAGTAAATATCCAAAAGATGCTCTGCCATACCACAAGGACATTTGCTCAATGTCCTTGCTATTAAAAACAAGGACAACATAAAATGTGCAGGCAAATGGATAGAACTAGAAAATGCATCCTGAGTGAGTTAACTCAGAACCAGAAGAACACACATGGTATGTACTCATTTATAAGTAGCTATTAGCCATAAAGTATAGTTTCTTACTTTTAATGAAGTAGTTTATACAAGGTGTTTCCTCAGCAAATCATTAGTAATGTGTTAATCTATCACCTTTCATCATAAGTTTCACACACACGTAAGGGAACAGTATAGACTTTTCAAAACTTTTTTCTTCTCCTTTGTGATGTAACTAGGGTATAGTATTATTAATATACTTTCTCAAATATATAGGCTGGACCTTATTGCTCGTTTTCACACATCTTCTAAAGGGTTACAGAAAAATCCACAGCACTTGAAATATGAGATTAAATTAAAATTAGGTTGGTAAAAGTCCTTTACAACTCACAGGTAGACCATGAGGTGATTTTTAAGTTTCCTTTCTCCATATGCAGCTGTGAGGGCATGTCTCTGGGGATGCAATTATGTAACGGAATGAATCAAGGCCAGTGGCCTTTTCCAGGCACCTTCTCAGTAAAGGTGCCATTACCATCCTTAGTGGAATCTATTGCCCATTGATAAACTACTGGTTTTAATTGTGGCCCCAAATTAATAAGGCCAGTGTGTATTACTTTGGCTTATAATTTTCCAACATGCCACAGAGTATCATAATAACTCAATTTAGCAAAACCAGAGCCAGCACAGCACTCAGAGTGACCTAAAATTTGAAGACTAAAAGGTTGCTTCCATCTTCTATGATAACTGTCCTAAACTTTGGTGCAGTATATTAGAAGTTTTATCCTTTATTAGTTCTGTACTTTTCCAGTGGTAACCTGGCATTCATAGAATGGACCAGAGTTGTTACTGATAAGTATTCTGAGTCCCTGTCTTTGAATTTTACAAGTATGATTGTCTTTATTTGAGTCTCAAGTGTATTTTCTAAGTGTGTTGCATATAATGATTTTTTAAAATCTTGATGCCATTTGCTTTTGTTATTAGTTATTTAAAATATTTAAATATTTTCTAATGGATTGTTATGTTTACATGAACTGCAAATCTCTAGCACTTAATTATTTATCAATATTTTTAATCTTCATAAATTTTTACATATATATGTGTGTTTGTGGGTGTTGATACATGGGTGAGTGGGGGTGGGTATCAGGGCATGTATCTACATATCAAAGGACAGCTTACAGAAGTTTGTTCTTTCCTTCTAGTATGTAGGTCCCAGAGATCAAACTCAGTTTATAGTGCATGGCAGCACTGAAGCATCTGGCTAGCTTTGGATTTAAAATTCTGACCATTTGCTTACACAATGCTTTGTGTCTACTTTAATGTAGGCAGTGGGATGACTTCATACACAGCAGGTTTCCCAACTATGGAGAAAGTTAAATGTAAGGAATTAAAAGTCATTAAATGTAAGGAATTCATAGTTCCACATATCCACAGAAGCAAATACTTTATTGATCATTGAAAGTCACTGTGAAAGATTTTTTTACATTATCAAAGATCTACTAATGATCCCTCTGCTACAAAAATTACTATGAAGCTCTCTTAGAGTGGGTAGGGTATATCAACCACTCCAGGACAGCCCTCATTCCACGAATAGGTACCCAACATATAACGAACTCCACTTTTGTGTGTGTGTGTGCTTTTGTTTGGTTGCAGTTTGGTGGGGTTGTTTTCTTGGTTTTGTTGTTGTATTGAGTCTTTATTTGTTTTTTGAGAAAAAAGACAAGTTGGGTGGGTAGGGGCAGAGGAGAGGATCTGAAAGGGCTTTGGGAGGAAAAGAACATGATCAAAATATATTTAAATTTAAAATTTGTTTTAAATAATAAAAAATAAAATGCAATTCTACATATAGAATCTCTCTTAGAGATTTGACTTCATGCTTTCCTTAAGGGCACACATACAACCAGAGACTCAGAAAATGTCCTCCTTATGGTGGGATGCAGTTGTTCCCTAGGTTATACAAAGCATGCCAAGGTTCAGGGCAACTGTTTTTACAGGATGACCGCAGCCCAACAGTGGTTGTCTGACATTGATAAAAATCATCCATGTAGGAATAAAGACCTCTGACCTGAGCAATGAATATAACTATATTGTCTTCAGAGAATCTCCCAGATCAGTAGATTTGTCTTTGAGAGAGAAATTCGTCTTTTTTTTTCTCTCATTCTCACTGATATTCTTATTTCTACTAAATATTACCATAACATTTCAAATGAGTTTCTTTCAAAATCCTTACATGACAAATGAATCTGTGATGCTCTGTGATTCACTGGTCTGTGGTTCAGCCTTGTAGAGATGGATGGAAAAATGCATGTTCTGCATCTTCAATAAGGGCAGTGCCTACTCTGTCAGATTCTGTGGGAGGCCTCTCCTATTCCAGTGCCCGTGGCTCCTGCCTCCTCCCGTCTTAGAGTATTATATCTTTTCTCATTTTTAACCTTAAAATGGTTGTTTTATCTTCACTTCTGTGCATGTGTATCTGCCCCACGTGTGTGGGTACACATGGAGCCCAGAGGGATAGTTGGATCTCTTGGAGTTGGAGTTAAAGGAGGTTAAGAACTCTCAGGTGTGGGTGCCGGTAATTGAACTAGGTCCTCTAGGTGAGCAGCAAGTGCTCTTAACCACTGTCTTGCTTCTCTAGTTCCCATCTTCTTAAAAGATACCAATATTTTTAGTTAGTGACACAACAACAGATTCCTTTTGTACATTTCATGTGTAAAAAGCATGTATGTATGTACTTTTATTTCACGCACACACGTTGCCCTTTTCTGGTCCTCTGGTCCTACTTACCCGTCCCATTTGTCCTTTCCTTTCCTGCAAAGGTCTCTATTCTGATTTCCTGTCATATAAATGGAATATATATATATATATATATATATATATATATATATATATATATAATGGTATTTCTTCCCTTCCTTCTGCTATATCCCCTCTCACCCCTTTTAGACTCAATACTACTCATTTTTACTTTTGTACATACAAAATATCTAGATTTTTCCTATGGGACAACATTAGACCATCTAAATGATATTCTCCAGCCTCTAATAATGAACACATTATAGGCACTAGACTAATGTGGGAATGGAGACACTTAGGAGCATAAGGCCCTCCAAGTGCTTCATATATCACCAAACATATGCCAAGACCTAGTAAGCTTATCATGATACAACTGAGCAAGGAGGTAGGGTTGCTCAATTTAAATGACAGGATAGACTGTGTGCAACAAATATTTTAGCAACATCATGAATATTCAAATTACTCTGGTGCTCATGATAGCTAACTCACTTGATTAGGTGAAAGAGGAATGTGTAAGATGTTCCACATGCACCCCATGGGTCATGTAAGCCAGCCTTGTAGGTGAAGGAATGGGGAGAGCAAAGGAATGCAAAGGTAACTGTATGTCAGATAAAAGTAACCACAGTGTCTGGTAGTCTCCCTGCATCTATTTGGCCACAATCTATTCCATTCTGTTCTGTTCAGAAACTCTGAGCTTCTTTGTCCTGTGTATCACCATCATCCATGGTCCAGCATGAATTTCTTGCAGTAGTGTGGTGGTGACTTGCTGTCAGTTTGGGTAGGATTGGCAGGTTTCCTGGAACACAGGGTTTTGAGTGCTGACAGCCAGGGGAAAGTGAGGGAGGCTTCTAACCATGGTTAGAAGGAGATAATGATCATTCATTCCTTTTACTTCTCCCTGTAGATCAGAGTTACAGGGCATGGGGAAAACCCAGAGGAATTGGGCTGTAACAAAGCAAGGTAGTGGATGCTTTATTTCTTCGGTTCTCACTTCCATAAAAGTGTAGCAAATGAAGCT
>OU015753.1:68115442-68141934 GCA_907169655.1 Acomys percivali | reverse complement strand
TCTCTCTCTCTCTCTCTCTCTCTCTCTCTCTCTCTCTCACACACACACACACACACACACACACACATACACATACACACACACAAACACACCCACATACACACACACACCACAGTTGTGGTTTTGAGACAGGGTCAAATTCTGTAGTTCAGGTTTGCTTCAGACTTGTGGCAAGCATTATCTTCAGCTCCCAAGTGCATGAGCTAACATACTAAGTACCATTCATTTCTTATACTCTTAGTTCCTATTCTAAGTTCTACCAATATACATCAAAGTAGAATAAACTTTCCTTCAATGAAATGGGCTTGTAGATAAAAAAAATTGAATGTTGGATTTAGTTTAGGCATCAACGTTTCAGTTTCCTTGACATAACAGAGAGAAATCTGAATAAATTATTTTTAAATATGTATCATTATTATTATCATTTATTATTCATTATTATTATATGTTCATAGTATACATGCCAGAGTGTGGTTGTGGAGGCCAGAAGACAACTTTGCAGAGTCATTTCTCTCCTTACACCTGTATATGGGTTCTGGGGATTGGATGGAGGTCTCCAGATTTCTATGGCAAACCCCTTTCAACTGTCAGTCATCTCACTGGCTGCTAGAATGGATTATTCTTGTGTCATATCACATTTTAGGTTCCAGTCAATAACATTCTCTCTCCACCATCAGTTCAGTGCAGATAATACCCGGTCTTCCCACAGATGCGGTGAACGTCTCACTCATGGTCAGATGTCCTTTCTTCAGTAGACGTAGAGCCAGTCTAACCTGCACCTACACTTACTGAGAATGAGAAGCAGGCAATTGTTAACACTTCACAGTTTCACTCCTAAGTTTTCCTACCTGCTCCAGTTTTTCACAATATTATACCTTTTATGAACACATTTCTACAGCTAATTACCACTCAAGCACCTTAAAAACATTTAGAGAGGATTAATTAAGAACTGTATGAGGCAAACTCAATCTGTGAAGTGTTTTCTCAGTTTGTCTGAAGTTTTAGGCTAAATGAGTCACCTATACAGTGTCACCTCAAACAATGTGCTCGTCAGAGATGTTCCAGTGCAATCCAAGATGTACTAAGTCCCCTCCTCCCAATACTCTTGACCTCCGGAACTTATGGAATTGGACGATTTGTTTTCCCTCCACCTGGCTTGCTTCTGATGAACACAGCACCTGATCTGCAACAGAGATCATTCCTGTCCCTGGACTTTAGAAGTCTTTCCCTTTTCCTGGTTTTGTGGAAGGAAGATACACATGGAAAAGAAGTAAGGTTGAACCCTGCCTATTAGCTGAAAAGAACCTTTGACTCCCAATCTCTCAATAATAGTCTAGAAATGAAAGCTTGCTGACAGCCCCAAGATGTTAAAGGGATTTCTTCCCCTATCAGGCTTTGAGATGAAAGGGCAGCCTCGGAAGTCTCTTTGAGCACAACTGTGAAAGCAGGATATCTACTGAAACTGTGTATCTTCTTCACAACTTTGATAACCAGGAAATACTGTGTTTGTTACTTTATTCCTTTGTCATAAAGCTTTGTACAAGAATATAAAAATAAAAGGTGCTGGAGAGATGGCTCAAAGGTTAAGGGCACTGACTCCTCCTCCAGAGGTCCTGAGTTCAGTTCCCAGCAACCACATGGTGGGTCATAACCATCTATAGTGTGATCTAATGCCCTCTTCTGGCCTTGGGGGGCAGGGAACATGCACACAGAACACTGTATACATAATGATAAATTAAATATTTTAGAAAAGAATATAAAGTATATTTTATATTTATTCTTTATGTTTACCCAGAATTCTTTATTTACTTGAGGCAACATGGGGTGCAGGGATATAAAACAGATAAGTTGGTATGGATATTATTGTCAGCTTGAAGATTATCAATGGTGAGGAAGACACACTATCAAATTTTAACAAGGCATGGGAACAGTACCAATAAGACTTAAGGGATCTTGTGTGTCTTTCTGGCAGGAGAATCTGACTAACAGTGTTGTTTGGTGTTGGATTCATTCTCTAATAAAGTAGGATTTTTTACTTGTACGTAAGGAATGAGAAATTTATCTGACTAAAAAAATATTACAGAAAGAAAAAAGGCAAAATCAGAATGTAATGAATGTTTGAGGGAAAGTTTGAAAAAAGGAGTTTTCTAGCATCAGGCTGCAAAGAAAAACCCCTATTTAGATAAGTCATGAAGGCTTAGGGAGCCATTTAAGAGCTTGGACTTGGGGGAATAAACAGGCTACTAACTGACCACTTTTAGCAGTAAAGTACGTGGAAATAATTTTGTTTTGGAAAGAACAAGTGTTGGTGCTGTATATTAGAGCTCAGATGGATGAACTGAGTTATAAGTATAGAAATGAGCCTTACACAATTGTGTGAGAATCCAAATTGTAAAGGTCTAGATGGAAATCTATGAAGCTGAGCACACAGGCACTGGAGGGAACCCCTGGATGCTCATAGAAAGTCCTATGGCAATACTCTGTGTCACCATTTATTTTGTGGTCCCTAGTATCTGAAAATTGCCAGTTAGCAGGCCAACAGTTAATAAAATAAAATAAGATTAAAATTATACTACTTGGTTCACTCATTGTTTGGTCTATAACATACTTTTTATCATTGCCTATTCTGTGCATTTTCTTCCTTTATTAAAATATTTAATGAAGGCTTGAGGAGATGGCTTGGTGTTTGAGAGTGTTTTTTTTTTTTTCAGAGAATCCAGATTCACTTGTGAGCAGTCATATTCAGCAAATCACAGTTCCTTGTAACCCCATTTCTAAAGGATCCAATATCTTTTTCTAGCATCCTATATGGTGCACATACATATACTCAGGCATTCACATACACATAAAGTACATACATGAATGAGGAAGGTTTAAACTATGTTTATTGAATGCATCCTATATGAAAATATTTGTCATGTGTGCAGGTGCATTTGAGAGTTTTGCTTACGTATGCACTCTAAATAGATTAGTTCTACTGTAAAACAGGGCTGAGCTAAGCAGAGTTCATAATGAATAGTAATTGTTAAAATGAATAGTACTGTATTAGTAATAAGTTTAGTATTCATAAAGATCTTGATAATGTGAAGTTTTTAATATATATTCTTCTGCGTGCCAAGACAGTTTCTGTTTCCGATAGAGACAGTGTCTTATTAGGACAGATTTCCACAATAGCTTCTGAGATAGAGCCGCTTTGATGTTCCCTGAATAATATGCCATCATATTCCCCGTTTTTGGTCCTCACCAATTTCTTTGGCCTCTGAGCCCTCTTTACACATTAATGTTTCAAAGTTAAGATTGGTTTGAAGTCATAAAAACAGGTGTACTATTCACTTCTTGCTTTCTTGGGCTTTGGGGAAGTTATGCTGGATGTGAGTGCAGGCATTGTGGAGTTGAGGAGGGGCTCATGGCAGGAATATGGATTCCTCCTACACTCTATATTTTTGCTTTGCTTTTCATTTACCTTTCACTTCCTGTCTCTACCTTACTTCATCTAGTTCATGTCTGTCATCTCACAGGGCTGCTTTATTAGTACTATTTAGCAATGGTATGGAAATTTTATTAGATTTCATATGAATCACCAATGCAAAGTTGATTATCTATTACCCACATATTAAATGCTGGATCTTTAGACACAACTTAGATCATCCCTCGCGAGCTCACTGTCTTAGCCAAATGCGAACTCCACAGCTTTTCCAGGCCCCACATTAAGTATTGTTCCTGCGCACCAAGTCTTGAGCTGAGCGTTCTCATCTGTGTAAACAGCTAATTATTGCAAGGGGCAGATAATTTAAAAATACCATTATTTTTTTCTTTGGTTGGTTATGATAGCTCCTTATTTTAACTCACGATATGCCTAGTTTTCAATTCCACCCCCTGACACTTGTCCTAGAGCACAGGTTCAACATGCCATGGAGTATGAAGTGTCATGTCTATGGCACAGTCCTTCTCCTATCTTAGAGAACTTAGTCTCTTCTTTTAATTATGAAGGAAGGTAGCTGTTTTAATTATGAAAGAAGAGTCCTGTTTTTGAAAAGCAAATCTTTTCCCCAGTTATATCCAATTACAGCACTGTTTTTATTTTTACACCATTAGAGGAAGAACTAAATGCTTAATACTTGATATTTAATAGTGTATGTCATGCCATATAATGACAGTTCCAGACCATTTGCTACCATATTTTTCAAATTTTATTTGAAACTGATAATGTTACCCTTTACACTCATGCTCCCCTTCCTCTCTCTTCTTTTATTCTAGAAGCTGTTTTTCCCCTAGTATATTAGTTCTATGCTACTTCAACAGAGCTGAGCTACCTTCAATTCCCAACACAGGATCCACAGCCCTTGCTATGCTTTACAATGGTCGCTACTGAAAGTTCTTATAATATCATGTTCAACTCTGTCACTGTGTTAATGTCTATTATAAATAGGCATTTATTCAGCAGGACCCTAAAGGGTCATTTTTGCTGTATGAGTTGCTAATGTTTAAAGAGCAGGAATCCACACTTTTCTGTTGCTGCCCCATTATTAAATTCATTCATTGACTTCCTGACATTAGTTAACCTTGGCACCTAGAACGGTGTCTGAAAAAAGCAAAAGGCCATATACCATTTTGAAGTAAATACTAGAATATAATATACAAACACATTTCATTTTTTTTCATTTTCTAAAGTAATAGCTGCAAGTCTCTCTTCATGAAGTGATGAAACATTGAATCTGTTAAATAGAAAATTACTGTGAAAGATGTCAGATGATCGAGTTTAAATGTTGAATAGTTAATCATTGTTACCCTTTATGCAAAATTGTCTCAATGTCATCTTAAAATGGAAATAATGGTAATATTTATAATGAAAATAAGAATTAGTCATTTAATGAAGAATTTATATTGCAGACATCTGATTCACTCCTGTATGACATTATTTAAATCTATTCTTAGAATTCTTTTGCCTAATACTATTTGTATTAATGTTATTCTAATACTATGTGTGAAGCACACTTGAGCATTATATATATGCATTTATTTTACATAACAGAATCATTAGAAAGACTAAATGAAATATTTATGAGACATACTATAAACAGAGTCCACCAGAATACAGGTATTAGAGCTGTCATTATTGCATCTGACTGATATGAATAAAAAGAACACACACTGAGTGCCAGCAGAGCTGAGTCATGCTGCTTGATGCTGCACAACTTAATTCATTTTAGTTAAGTATCCAGAATCTGCTATAAATCCTTAAATGTCTTCATCACACACACTTTGTTTCATGCCCCTTTGCAGTAATCCACTGTTAGTTTCACTCAGGAGAACTTGGGCATAAGTGACAATGCAGATTTAGTATTCAAGGCACTATAACACTGCCTGGACAGAGGAAAACACTACTTTGCATTCTAATAGTGTGAGTAAACTGCAGAGTTCATAAATTGTTCTTACTCCCTTCAGGCCTATAAAATTATATTTTTAAATATGTTTACAGGCTCAAAAATCAGAACTCTGGTGTATCAGAAATGGTTTTCTTTGACACGTGTTTCTGATATGGTTTAATAAATGAAAAGTAATTATTTATTTCACAGATTTGTGTGAAATAGAAGAGACAATATCCTGTGGTCATTTCCAACTATTGAAGAAAATAGTTACAATGGTGAGATCTTTTCTAAGCAATAGAGACTCTCAAGGGATAGTTGAATACATTTACCTGTTATGAACTAAATAGCATTCTGGATGAAATACAATGGGGCATGAGACATAGTAGAATGTATTATGCTTTTAAATTATTTATTTCACAAAGCCTAATTTCTTTTTTTCTAATTTCTTTTATTTATTTTGTGGTGTAGCGCCCTTTTTCTGTAGCACAGGTTCCTCTCTTACCTATTATGCTGGTCAAGCAGAGCCCTTTTGTATTTAACTTCAGGTACTTTCCAACTTCATTTTGTAAAACTGACTTTTCTAGCACTTAAAAAAATATATTAAATACTTCATAGTAATAATAATGTATTTAAAACTTACAAGTTCGCTTTCCAAATTAGAGTAACTTGAAAATAGAGAGATCTTTTCATACCTCAACTTATAAGAAGATGCTTACTTACTGAAAAATGAAATGAAACAAAACAAAAACCAAAACAATACTGTGGAAGATAAGGATTTTGGACCAACACTTTATTAAAAAAACAGCTATTATTCTAAAAAGTTACATATATTTATTTAGTTTGTTAGTCACTGAGAATATGTGCATGTGCTTCCTGGGAACAGAACTTATGTATCAGGCCTGCCAGGAACCACCCTTTTACTGGTGAAGCATCCCACCAGCCAATAAAATCAATTCTATACTAAGCTTTGCTATGATCTAGGCACCGTCTAGGTGGTGGGAACATATAAAGTTCTTCATGAAGTTTGCCTTCTAAAGTGGAACGATATTAAGGAAAAATTAGTCTGTGTTAGAATGCTATTTTGTCATCCTCTATATTTTACTGGAATATTTGAACATTATTTAAATACTTAGATGATATTTTGTGTTCGTATTTATTATTTCATTTAAACAATGTATCCTAATTATGTGTTTATTGCATAGTTTCCAAAGTGGTACTTATGTGCAATCATCAGTATTTAGGAAGTGAATAAAGAAGAATGGGAGTTCAAAGCCAGCTGATTACATGGAATGCTTTCTCAAAAAGCAAATACAACCAAAATAAATGCAAGGATAAAGTTTCCACTTGTGGCTGCTTCTGCATTTGGAAAGATGTGTCTGTTTTCATCATAGATTGCACCACTTAGTTGGATTTCTGCCTTTTCCATGCTTGATGGTGTTCTGGTAAATGGACAAGTGCACGCATCGGTATGTGAATTAATGGAAGATGAAGGAGATCATGAAAATAGTTGGAATCTAGATCTGAGTTCAATCTTCTAATAATCTCTATAAGGGCAATAATATAGGGCTTATAAAATTTACAAATTTGTGAGGTAAAGGGTGTGTTCTTTTACATCCTTTCTTCATATTCTCTTAGAAAAGTGGAAGTATACACTTTAAAGATCTCTTTTTCCTCAGTATTTACCAACATTCTCAGACAGGGAAAATATCTTGCTAAGATACTGCATATATTACTAATTTATTATAGTAACCTATGATAATATTATATATACTAATATATTAATTACATATTATATAACATATGAAAGATAATATATAACTTATAATATATAACTTACACTTTGTATAGTATCAAATCTTAATTAGGTTATATATTATATTATACAATATAGAATATAATTATATAATATCAACTTTTTTCCCCTCTTCTTCTCCTGTTGAGGCTTTTCATCTTCCCAGCAGGTCACCTGCATATTGCCTTGTATTCTGTGCATATGCGAACCAATAAATTCAATTAGGATTTCTTGGATGAGCATGAATGGAGACTTATTTATTTGATTAGGTCAACTTACCTGTGACTACACCACTGGAGAAGAGCACTTCTCCCACTATCTAGATCTTATGAATATGCATTTCATTTCCTTTCTCAGATTGCTAATATCTATTTCCATCTATCAAACTCATATAGATCAATAATTTTAGAAACATGTTTTATATGAAATATCTTGCCCCAATTATCTTATATATGTGAAATTTGCATTTATATAGAATATATTTATAGTGTATGCATACCTCAAAAGCTGTATGGAAATACATAATAAGTGATATATTACTAATTATTCTGAATTAGTTGTTTCCTCAAGCAGAACAACATAGCTAAAAATGTAACTTCTATCAGATATTTTAGACTCTTGACATAAATGATTTATTCAAAATATCCAGTAAACTTAAGCTCTGTTTTCATATAAAACTGTTAAGTGTATGCCACATGTTGGCTCTTTTAGTAAAAATTCACATTTTGTATGTACAAATCATCTTTATATATATATACATATATATAATAGAAAATAAAAATTTTGACTTTCTATAATTTTTTAAACTGGAGCTAAACATATTTACTGACACCTTGACTTTGGTTCTATCTCAAAGTGAAATGCTCAGGCGTGGAGCTTGGGAGTACCACTTTTCCTAGATGAAGTTCAAGTAGCAAATTATGTTATTATCTCTGAAATATGATTGAAGATTTCTACTTTACTGAGCCTGCGGAGTAAGACTCCATCTGAGAAGTATACCCATATAACTCATTCAAACACCAAATAACAGAGTTCAGAGTAACATTGAACTGATGCAAGCTATGATGAACAATGAACAATCAAGACTTAGTTTCTTGAAAGGTTTGTATCAAAAGACTTTTAGGAAAGGTTTTCATCTTTGTGCTGCTCTGAAAATATACTGTGTAATGGGTTCAGGCATGGTTGATAATGGCCCATTACTTTATAAAGGAGTATTAGAATCAGAAAACAACCAAAAAAATCCTGCTATTGGTTTGTAGTGTCAATATTAATTTATAATCACACTCATATATTAATCCAATTTGATGAATCAAGAAATTAGAGGTGGATAATGATATATGGATGATAGAGAAATAGATAAATAGGTAGATGATAGATAGATGTGCCCTTCAGGTTTCTCATATAAGGAAGCAGCTGGATTGATACATTGGAAAATTACTTATTAATTTCTCTATTCTTGGGGTCTGCATCCATATATAGAAATTTTTTATGCATAGAGTAGATAATTATTTTCTTTGTATTTCATTTGTTTGGTGGGTTGAGTTTGGTTTTTGTATACACACACACACACACATACACACACACACACACACACACACACACTCCTGAATTTGAGGAATGTTAATTTTTCAGGAGGCTGCACTTCAGTATTTTTTCCTTTTGGTGCTTGTAGAGAGTCTCATTCAGAGTTCTTACTGTAGATGTGATGGAAAGAAACTCCCAGGAGAGCTATAATTTACACTGAGCTTTCATATAAAATTTAACTTTTTCTTGCTTTCTCTTTTGATAATAATATTGGATTTTTGCCCCTATTAAGATCCTGGGGACATCGACCATACTTATGGGAATTTTTGAAAGAGAGATGTCCTATAAACTACCCTATATTAGGACCATGATCTTTCTGCTTGTTCTGTAACTGGCATGAAAGCTAAAAATTAAACCAGGCATGGTGGTGCATGCCTTTAATCCCAGCACTTGGGAGGCAGAGGCAGGCAGATCGCTGTAAGTTCAAGGCCAGCCTGGTCTACAAAGTAAGTCCAGGACAACCAAGGCTACACAGAGAAACCCTGTCTCACCCCCCCCCAAAAAAAAAGCTAAAAATTCTTTTACTGAGATCAGTAAATCATCTTAGATTATCAATAGCTTGTGCAAGTTCAGTGTTCATGTAGGATTCTCATGTAGGATCCTGTAGGATTTCTCTTAGCTTATTATTAATATATAAGTACATGCATGTGTGTGTGTGTGTGTGTGTGTTTGTGTTGTTGTTGTTTTAAGTGTTCCATTGCCGCAATTTTAAACGTATCTATCCTGCTAAACAGTTGAGTAAAGGATGTCCTTTAATTTATATTTATACTAACAAGTCTTTATTGTGATGGGTAACTTAGCATATAACTTTATAATGTAGGGGAAGTTACTTGAATATTTTGTACACTGTTTTGTAGATAATAAAAATAAATATGATAATTGACCTATTTATTATTCTATGTATGGACCAAATGTCTTAAGTAGTGCTGGATTTTAGAATTGTGAGTTATTACAAGTACTGGTACTACCATTATTGGTACTGAGTCTTTGAAAGTTTGATTTCCAGGTGTTTAATTTTTATGTTGATACTAATAATTGATAACTATTATCAATATTTATAGATTTTTATACCAAATATTTTCCACATGAACTTCAGCTCACACTGTCCATTTTTCTATGAATCATAACTTTTTTGTGTGTACTCTGAAATTCCATCTAATTTCAATATCTATTGCATTATAATAATTCCAGACAGATTGTTATCAAGGGTCCCAGACACATGCATGAATAAAATATTCAGAATGTGTCTTAGTCTCATCTCTGTTGCAGTAATACAACATGTGACATTTAATTCACACCTGTGGAGGCTGGAGAGCAAGATCAGGTAGATGTTATGAAAACACACAGAGGAGACAATACAAAAGGCTTGGCATTGCATGATGACAAAGTACTGTCATGCGACTAACCCCGTTCTGTGAGGGGGAGAACTCACGTCCGTGAGAATTAATCCCATCCCAGGACAGCAGTGCTATTTCTTTTCTAATAAGCCCATGAAGGGTCCATTGTCTCTCAAAAGCATTACATTGGAAATAAGTGTAAATGTGCAGACACAAAGACAGCAGAATATAGCTGGCTCTTCGTCCTTTTGTATGATCCACCATCACTTTTTTTTCCTTTTTTCTTTTTTCTTTTGGTCTGTTTCATGGAAATGACAGGTACACTAAGGTAATGAGCAATGTATAATTTTTTTAAAAAGAACTTTATTTCTAATGCTAACCATTGCATTCTGGCATGCCACTCCCTAAAAGAAACCTTAGTAAAATAGCAAGATACTATGTTTATCTTCAGATGCTTTCAGGCACAGATGCTTTCAGGCAGCAGTTCACGTTGGTTTCTTGGTCCCGTGAGACTATAGCTTAGGAAAGTTCAAACATAAAGTGTATGTTCCAGCATTTCTGTTGATTCATTTAAGATTATTATTTTGATTTAATGTTGTAGAGACCAGGATTCAGTGTACTTTGGGATCGTGTTCATATGGATATGGAAGGTTTTATTAAATTGTAATTCCTATACTAGCTTAGAAAAACAGGTGTAGTTTCCAACTTGACAAGTTTAGACCAGTTATAAAATCTAGTGGTTTTACTTCATGTTGGGTTATTCTTACTGTGGCAGTTTCATGGCTATGCTTTAAGATATGAGAACGAGCATTAGATTCCATTTTATTTCTTTCCTTCTGGCATAATTTTAAAGCCATCATAAAATAATCAGGGAAATTGTCTCTGTGAACAATTATGAAAAAGCTATTCAAGCTGAATGCCTCTAAGTGAAACTGCGAGAATTATGTTAATTTGTTGTAAGACACATTTCTGACAAGCATTATTACAAAGGGAGGTGGCCCTTAGCAGAATTGTAGAAGCCCTAAAGAATTAGAAAGTCTGTTCCAAGAACTTCCATGTCCCTTCCTTTTCTTCCTTCAAATTTAGGATGAAAAATGTATGCAATGCCTTGCTTTCAGTATTGCGTTTGCATTCAGAGATGATGGCTGCCTCTTTTAAGTGTAAGATTCTCCTCTCAACTATTAAAGGAGAGATGAAACATGTCACTTTCCCTCTAATTCCAGCACATGGAAAGATTATGAGTTTTTCTTTCTAGCACTCCACCAATGCTATCTCTTGGTACAGTATAAGATACTTCAATTACTACAAACATTATTAGTAGTGAGAAGGAAAGATTATTTTGAAGGAGACTGTAGTAATATTATTCTCCTTAGGAAACCACATTGAGTACCATTTACACAAGAAAGATTTTAAAATGCTTATTTTGGAGGCTGAAAACTTGTGTGTCTGATGTCATTGTCATTGGAAAGTTATGTACACGACACTCCTAAGTTGACCTTTGCCAAAATCTGCTTTTCCCATAAAAATGTAATATACAAAAGCACTAAATTATTCTCTCTCCTGCCTTCTAAATAGGCTCTTCTCCCTTCCTTCCTGGCTGTGAACATGTCTTTCTAGAAAACACAGGACTTCCCCTCTCATGACATTTTACACTCCACTTCCTTTGCTTGGAACACTCTTCTTGGGATCTGTTTGCCTCCCACTCATCCAAACTCACAGCTATCCTAGGAAATAGTGATCACTTATGAAGGTCTCTGGCCCAGAATAAGACAGGCATATAAAAGGTTCCACAGAGTTATGTGATGGTAGCATACCCGTTGTAATAATTTGTCTATGTCTCTTTACTCTTTTGAATGGTGACATTTTTAAGGTAATTTTTGTACCTATTTTGTTTTTTGATCTTTTATGTGAAACCTAATTTCAATAAATATGCTTATTGCAGAATAGATGCTCATTAAATATATACTAAATGGATGCAATTCTTGTGACCTACAGTTCAGTCTTGATGGCATTTCACTCTCAGATAAGCGCTACTCATCAGCTCCCAGACAAGATATAGATTTCCATGAGATTATAAACTCAGAAACGAATCCCAGGTGCTTTTTAAAAATTAGCATAATATAGTTCACACATTCCACTGCAGACTCTGCTTTTGAAATGTAGAGGCACAGTATTAAAATACAGAAGAGATGAAGCTCATTTGCATGAGAGAATTATTTTCTCCACACACAAGGCAATTGCTCCTTTCAGATTCCATGTAGGATTCTATTTTTGCTGTTGGTCTAAGGAACAGAAGACCTGGTTTGTACTTCTGCCTCCTCTTTGCTGAAGCCATGAATAATAATAGAAGACATTTTGCTGAAGCTCGGTTTTCTTATCCACAAATTCAGTGATAATACCTGCCGTGATCATCTCTTTCTGATATGTTAATGCTCAAATGAACCAATGCACTTGAAAGTGCCTTGAAGTATATAAATTTTGTGAATGGGTAAAATGTTATTAGGTAAAATAAATTAGTTTATTATGATGAAAGAGGGAAGAGTGGGAATATTTTGGAACAAAATATGGATGAATAACAGTTCTGGACTTATTTGATCAAATGTTTTCTTTTCAATAAATGTGTTAGCAATGTATTACCTTAATACTAGCTAATTTATTTACATTTTCAATGCTAAAATTTATGTAGATTATTGCACTTATCTAACTGCAACCTATGGTTATAATCATTACTTATGGGTAAAAAACATTAACATTTTTAACGATGAGTGACAAAGTTACTCCTTAGTTTTATTAAGTTTTAGTATTTAAACTAGTTTAGTTGATTAAAAGGTGTGTTCAGGTGTGTGTGTGCAGGTGTGTGTGTGTGTGTGTGTGTGTGTGTGTGTGTGTGTGTGTGTATTTCACTTACCCTTAGATCTTGGAGTGGTCATGCAAAGAGTGGAAAATGCCTAAAAAAATGGTAGAATATAATCTTCATACTGATGCACTTTCCTCTTCTGTACTTTGTTTTTTTTTTAATTTTTAAAATTTATTTTCTTTTTTTTAAAGCAATAGTAATTAAAACAGCATGGTACTGGCACAGCAACAGGCTGGTTGATCAGTGGAATCGAATTGAAGACCCAGATATGAATCCACACACATATGGTCACTTGATTTTTGACGAAGAAGCCAAATCCATTCAATGGAAAAAGGATAGCATCTTCAACAAATGGTGCTGGTCTAACTGGATGTCTATGTGTAAAAAAATGCAACTGGACCCATATTTGTCACCTTGCACAAAACTCAAATCCAAGTGGATTAAAGACCTCTTCTGTACTTTGAAATACCCAAAGGGAAGGAGTATAGGCGATCACTTCTACTATACCAGATTTATGTATACCTGGCTTAACAGTCTCTACTACTCTATAGCATATTACAGAACACTAATGGGGAAAAGATCTGGCAGGACTCTGTATAGAGTGTCGTAGTGTTTCTTTAATCACTGTGTGTCTTCTTGAGGCTTTCCGTTCTCTCTGTTTCTTCAGTCATGTGAGTCACCTTTTCATCTACCCCCCTCTCTCACTCTGGTACCAGTGTGACTCTTCTTCAGACTTTCATTTTCTTGCTTCACTTTTCTCGTTTTACTCAACTACCAATTTCTTCTGGTTGCACATGTTTCTGGATTGATCTTTTTTTTTTCCTCCTGTCATTCCCTCTGTATCATAGTAGTCAAGAGGAATAGAACACAGAAAATTCAAGTGATCATGATGAATCTAATCTTCAACACTTTCAATGTATTTTTTAACAGCCTGATTGGTCTTTATCATCTTATAAACACAACTGTATTATGCCTTTAAGAGTCTGTGAATTCTAGTTATTTCTGGAGTGTAAATCTACAGTTCATGTAGGGCTCCAGCGTCTGCATGACGTGCTTTATTTCATCTCATATTTTGATCTTACCTTTTCATTTTATATCTTCAAGAAAAACTGGCCTTACTGGCCAACACTTATGTTTCCATCCTATACAAACATGTCAGAGACTCTTAGAGGCAGGGGCCATAGTGTCTGAGGAGGACACTCTTTAAATAGGCAAGACTCCTAGTAAAGGGAGGGGAAGACCAAGCCACCCACACAAAAAAAATCAATGTAAAATTTACCCTGCCTAGAAGATATGCAGTGATAAAGATAGAGCAGAGATTGAAGGAATGTCCAACCAATGCCTAGCTCAACCAAAGACCCACCCATGGAAGAGAGCCAACCCCTGACACTAATGATACTCTCCAATGTTTCTTGAAAGGAACCCAGCAGAACTGTCCTCTCAGTGGCTCCACGCAGCAGTTTAAAACAGATGCTGAGACTTCCATCCAAATACTGGGTAATACACTGGGAGTCTTATGGAAAAGTAGAATGGTAGGGAGGGAAGAAAAGGACCTGGAGGTGACAGGAGCTCCATAAAAAGACCAACAGAACCAACTAGCCAGGACACAGAGGGCCTTGCTGAGACTGAAGCACCAACCAAGGACCATGCATGGACTGGACCTAGGCCCCCTAGGTCCAGATGCAGCCAATGGGTAGCTCAGGCTTCATGTGGGTCCTCTAGTAAGGGGAGCAGGGAGGCTGTTCCTGATACAGACTCTTATGTCAGTGTTTTCATCACTCCCCCATGGCTGAACTGCCTTGCCAGGCCACAGGGGAAGAGGACATGCTCAGTACTGATGTGACTTGATGAACTGGCATGGATAGTAAGGGAGGCACTCCCATTTTTGAGGAATGGGGGAGGGAAAAGTGAGTGAGTGAGGGCCTAAGAGGAAAGGAGAGATGGGGCTATGTCTAGGATGTAAAACAAAAATAATCAATCAAACAAACAAACAAACAAATAGAAAAACCCACTTGTCCCTGTTCAGTTCCTCTGCCTGGAATGCTCTATCTCTCAACACGTCACCTTGATCTTCATTTTACATGTCATTTTCTAAGGGAGCCATTCTTCATTCTTCAACCACCCCGAGATTGAATCGCATCCCCCAGGTTAAATACCTTCAATGCATGTTCTATGTTTTTTTCTTTAATATTTCACGCCGCAGTGGCTCTTAAACATTAACAAAAATCATTCACGTAGTTCATATGGAAACAAGAGGCTTTATCCTCATAGGTGAGTAAAAAGAAAAAGTATTTCTATCTGAATTTAAGATGGTAAAAGATGATAAATGACTCTTTGGCTGCATTACCTACCGCAAGTATTTTATATCTGTTTGTGGGTACATTTTTTTTTAGCTTGTTCTTTGGTCGTTTCTTACATGTTGTGTGATGAAGGAGCAGTGCCTATCATAGAATGAGCATGTAATGACTAGTCAGTAGGGAGGGACTATGTTCAGTTTCTTGGTAGATCACATAGGTCTCTAGCATTCTACCTACCTATCATGAACAATATGGATGTATGAGCGCAATTCTTGCCATTTAGATGAATGGAAAGGCAGACACCATTCAATATGTTTGAGATTCTGAATATTTACTCTAGATCTCTGAACAGAGGAAAGCCACCTTTGGTCTAAGAACAAGCATGTATGTGGGAATTGAGCTATTATTTATGAACAAGTTAGAGCATTTTCACCATTATTCTCCCTAAGACCTCTAGGTGGCACTCAATCCTGAGACTGCCTTGCTTAAAGACCATCAATCTCCCCCAGAGTCCCCCAGGGAATGCAATTTAGAATGTCTCTTTAATTGGTATAGCTACTTAACCCTGGACCATCTATCCTAGTTCCTATGTGCTTTTTATTTCTCCTTTTTATTTTTCAGGTGCGAGCATGTTTCAATTATTCTTCCAGTCGCTCTTTCAATTAACATTTAATAGATGCCTACATTTTTGGAGTACATACAAAGACAAGTTAAATAAAGTCCCTACTTTCAAAAAGCCTGTTGGTGGTCCGGGGTGATGTAAGGAATGCTAAGTACATAATGAAAATACAATTCGAAAAGTGGTGTACATCGTTGACAATGGGGAAGACCTTGCACTTTTATGTGACTATTAAGTGATATTAATTAGTCAGTATCCTGTATGATTGAATGACTTTTTTTTTTTACTTGACAACCCAGTAAGGTCAAAGTACTTTTTACATCTCCATTTGGGCTGGAGCAGACTTAGGCCCCAAAGAAGGGGCCTATGATGGTATTCTAGTCTCTGTTTCCACACAGCAGCCCTTGGATGTGGAACGGTACAGTCTCTTAATGAGGTATAAATTGTGTCATTAAGCAGGTAGTTTGGTTTCATTACCTCCAATTCTTGCAGTGTGGACTTGCTAATCTTGCCAATTAACCAGTGAAAAATCACTGTCAACCTATAAGATGACTGGACCTGTACTGGAGAAAGTCTGTTTACTTAGAAATGATCAATTTGAAGTGAAGTAATTTGCTCTGAAATATTTTTGAGGGAAGAGTAATTCCAAGGAGCATACACAGACATAGACAGAAAAAAAAAAAAAGAACATGGGGTTCCTTTATGTAGGAAAATTCGAAAATTCACAGAAAGAATATTTTTCAAGTTTTAGTGAATTATTTCATCTTTGAGTACTTTCATCTTTTATTTGGTTGCATATGTATTCTATGGTCTCAGTTGTTACCTCTACACATTTACTGTGCATACACATGCACTTTTAACATCTATATTGTCAAGAAAGCATTGACTAAGGTAAAAACACTTCTTGAGTAATTTCACCACTTATGTCCACTAACAAGGACAACTATTTTGTGTCTCTATCATTAGTTTTAGCTTTGCTTTTACATTTTGTTCGTATAAACCAGAATTTCAGAGCTTGGCTCTGATGTGTCTGGGACTTGAGGAAGCACACTTTGTCATGTAGGCTTACATTCCTCTTCTCACTTCCTGTGTTTGCTATGTGAAAGGTAAACATGAGCATAAATGCTGTCACTCACCTCTTAGCCTACTTTCTTCATTGTACTTGGCTTGTCTTCCATAAGCCATATTGTCCCATTACTGTTTTTAAAGATGTGTCTTATATAAAGCCCAAGTTTTATCTTTCCTTCTATTGCAAGGCAGACTATGACAAGCTCTTCCTGTCATAGTAATGTGTCAAATCTCATAAAAGCCTAGACAGTTAAGCTTACTTTCTGTAGAAAGAAAGCATTTGAATAACTTCTTCAATATTATCTTATTCTTTTTAAAATTAAATTATTGAGAATATTAATTAATTTATTTATTTAGTGGAACAAATGAGTTATAGGTTTCACACCTCTATAACTGTAATCCCTGCTTGTCTCATTTATCTAATTATGTAAAGATTCTATCTATCTCATGTGTTGTTAGAGACAGCTAAGATATAATAGGATTAGATGGTATTAAGTGACAAATTCAGTGAGAAGCTTGAAATAGGACCAAGAGATCTGATAGGAACTCTTTCTATTATAAACACACACACACACACACACACACACACACACACACACTTGAAGATTGATCATATTTTACAAGCTGGGGTGAATAATTTTGCAAGGGAAAATGCATCTAACAAATAAAACTACTAATTGAACTGTAATGCTGACCTTTAAAATAACAGACATGATTAAATGCATATAGCTAGAGCAGCCTTCTTGTCTCAATGTAATGCTTTTAAGTGTTCCATTCCTCTCTGATTATTGACTTTGGCTAATATATTCTGTGGATTTACACTTGATGTATTCAGGAAAGTAGAAAATAATTAACCACCACTTAGGTTACTGTCAAGAATGATGAAGTAACAGAGATCTACTACACTTTCATGGACTGCTAGCCTCACATTTTAAATCCTCAGGATCTCATTAGTAAGATTTCAAGCCCAGTATCTTTGAAAACAAGTCTTGTTTCCACTTTAGGAAGGGACACATGATTTTCTGAAAAGAAGTTGCAGTAAAGGCAGGATCGGGTAGACAGGTACTAGCTAAACACTTGAGAGAACCCAATGGCCAAGCTCTACTGAATGAATGATTGATATGATATCCTAGTTTTGGAAAACCAGTGGATATAAGAGAGGAGAAGGAGTGTCTCATTTATCTTCTCTGGAAGGTGTGCTGACATGACATTTGTATGAGTGTGCTACATACCAGGGTTATACATTTCATTAGTAGACTTCTCACAGGGACAGCAGGAAGCTGTAATTATTATCATTCAAATCTGACAGGCACAGAAGCTTTGGTACTGTGATTTCAGTATGTTCCTCAAATGCAGAATTAACCCCCAATGCAATAATTTTGAGAGGAGAAAAATTTAAAGGGTGATCACAGCGTGATGACCCTGCCCTTATGATGTCAAGATTATAGGAATATAATCTTGGTTTTTGCAAGGGTAGCTTTCATATATATGTTGAGTATAGTGTCCTCCCATTCTTCCCATCCCAGCATTCTAGAGAGTGGGATAATATTCTGGGACTGATTCCTAAATGTTGCTGATCCCACTGTACTTTGGACTCATTTCCCCATCCCTGTTTCTTCTTTCCTATTTATACTCCGTGGAATAGACTATCCTATTCCTTTTCTCTCAGAGTTCTTTTGGAACACATAGCTGCTAAATTTTACAGCCTCACAGTTGAAGAAAAATTTGTCAAAGGGTTAATCATGATTTATGCTTTATACACACTTGGTTTAGATGACACTCAGAATGTTGAGGTGTTGTGTTGGTACTGGAACCAGTTAATACTTGGAAGTACTTTTGGTTGTGGAAAAATACTTAAAACAGATTAATTTAAAAAGAGAGATAAGAAGTTTTCTTATTTATTTATTTATTTATTTATTTATTTATTTATTACCAAATATAGTTCTTTGGACTGCAGATGTTCTAGCTTACAGAATGATAAAACCCAAATGCCTCTGCTTTATGAATTGCCCAGTGTCAGACGTTTTTTTCTCAGCAGCAAGCTTGCTTGGTAAATTCCAGAAACTTTCTCAAAGTCAGGATGCTGGAAATAAAATTCTGATCTCTGTGGCTCCACTTTGATTCTGAGCACAGCCTTGTTTGAGGAAAAGAAAGAAAGAAAAATAATATAATTTAATGAGTCCAAAGGAATTGAGGTTTCTACGTGATGAACAGCAGGAACTAGAATTAAAGGGACAACAAAAAGAACAGTTTCCATAAAGAAGTTCAGTGTAGGAAATGTTTCTGATCCAGGCATTTTGAGGTTTAAATTGTCTGAATGAGGGCATTTTCCACAGAGCTCAAGGTAGATATATTGTTTTTTCCCCCCTTGCTATGTCCTGCTTAGAACTACAGTCTTAATATTTGCTCCTATTTTGTACTAAGTAGAAGAGACACACTTAAAGGCAAGGCAGACAAGACTTACTCTATAATTATCTTATCTAGATGATCTGGGTAAGGTTCTTTTGCTCCCCAATTATTCATTTCATGGTTTAACATCACTCCTTTTGATATAACTAGAATAGGACCCACTGCAGAATTCACACAACTGCTCCTTTCAGATATCAATTAAGAAGTCATTCAAGCAGGAATTGGTAGAGTTGGAGGCTAAAAATCACTTTTCATTTGGTAAAACCTATAAAAATGACCCACAAAGCAAAATGTGACCTATTTCAAATAGATTGTGCCAGAATATAATCTAGAATAAAATGACAGTTGGGCTTTCAATTTAGATTGTGCCCACGCATGTATGAAAAGCTAGTTTGAGTGTGACAATAGCATTTTAAAATGCCTTCGAATATCAGAGCAATTTGTCATGAATGTCTTTTGTTGGTTTGAATTAGAATTATTTAAAAGCAGGACAAATATCTGTGCAGGTTTCTTCCAACATGCTTTGCCTATTTTTTTTTTTCCGGTAGCCTTTCAATTTGCTTTCACAAAGAACATTATTAATATAACAAATTGACTAGAAAATGAAAGTTTCTATTACCCTTAGTTTACACTAGGAAACAGAATTTAAAAAAAATCTTGTTAAAGACTAACTGGTAAATATTTAGGGCTACAAGTGAGAAGTCTCTTGTGATACACGTGGGTGTGTTGTGGTGGGTGAGCTGTTATAGCCAGGACATAAATTGATGTATGTGGTACAGGTCAGGCAAACTTTGCTTAAGTAAATGCGTAACAAGATCTAAGGAGTCGTCAATCCCTAATTTAGTTTACCAGGATGTATTCCAGACAGATGTAAACAAAAAATTGGAATTGGAATTTTAGATACATCACAAATGTTCAAAGTTTTCTGGAATTCCACCATTCCTTTTACATAAGAAAGCCAAGACCTTCACTAAAATAGGGACTATCTTAGTGTGGGACAGGTACCCAGTGACAGAAGATATTCTCCCAGGCCACGGCTTTGGGTAATCTCAGTTGTACTTGCACAGCGAGTAATGGAAAATGGAACAAAACATAACAAGAAACAAAATACACTTACCTGAGATTGTGGAAGAATATCTTCCAGCAGCATATCATTTTGCATGTCAATGTATGCAAATTTATGCTAATTTAAATGGGATATTTGGCAGGCCTCAGGGATCCCCATTTAGTTGCAACTAAGGAAGTGCTCCCCAAAGAATACAAACTAGAACAAAATTGTTTCAAAGCCTGATTAATCTGTTTTTGTGGTCTGCATAGAGCTGCCTGCTCATTTATCCAATTCCCTGAGCGGGGACACCTCTGCAGTGCCCTTTCATTTTTTGCAAAGATCACACTGTGAGCATGCTTAGACTCATCCTTTTCATTTCAGCTCACAGCCACCTCTGCTCACTTGGGCTTCTTGGCTCGTGATGGCAGGCACAGGCTGGAGGTCCTTTCAAGCTGAAACTTTTCATGTTAGGTGGTAGACTGGAGTTGAGCACTTTTTAACTTGGAGTGAGCTTTGGAGATGAAAGCAGGTGGCTGACTTTGGAACCAGACTCTTTCAGAAGGAGAGACTTTTTAAAAGTAGGGGCAACTTTCCTATAATGTGTTTTTACCAAAAAACACTTTGACGATACTAAGGGCAAACTCAAGGTTGTTGACTTTGAATGTGAGCATAAATAAAAATACATCTGCACAGCATTAAGTAGAAATTCATATAAAAGCTACAATAAAGTGGCTCCCACGAAGATGAGGATGGCAATGAAAAAAATGGATATACACAGGGATTACGATGCCCCAGTTAGACTTGTAAGTGCTTTCAGATTTACAAGTTGTACAAACTCCTCAAGATGTCTCCATTCTACACATGAAATCTTCAAACTTTCACATGTAAGTAAGTCTTGTCCCACATACCTCCAGTACATGCACTCACTGCTCTGCATAATCCATATGCCCTAGATATTTGGTGCCACCTGATATGTTTTTAAAAAGGGTTTGTGGGGCAGGGAGAAAGCTCAGTCGGTAAAGGGCTTGCTACACAATTATATAGAACTAGGTTTGATCTCTCCTAATCCACACCAATCATGTGGTACCATGAGCCTGGAATACCAGCACCAAAGAGGAAGAGACAAGTAGAGCCTTGCGACTCACTGGCTAACCAGTTTAGCCTACTTGGCAAGTTCCAGGCCAATGAGAACCCTTGTCTTAAAATGCAGTATGGTGCTTCTGAGGAATGACCCTTGAACACCTGAATACCCATATGCACTTCTGCTCACAGGCACCCACCTACACACACACATAATTAAAGAAATATAAACAAATAAAAATTTGATTATTTTCATCTGGACAAAACACTGCTTATGTGCTGAGGTTATTAAAAATAGAATTCCTTTTTAATTTTTTTAAGATTTGACTTTTTAGCTGGAAAAAAAAACTTTTAAGCTAAGTCTGGGCCTATATGAATTTCACATTTCAAATGTTTGTTGGTGATCTAAAACTGTCTTCTTTTAAAAATTGTTCCTTGTGAGTTTCATACAATTTATTTTGCATATTTACTCCCATATTATCTTAAATTCTTGTAGATCTAACCCCATTTCTATACCATCCAACCTTATACACACACAGACACACTCATACACAGACACACACAGACACAGACACACACACACACACACACACACAGAGACACACACACACTTAAAGAAAACTGACTCTACCTGTTCCAGAAACCATCAATTGTCCACAGTTACTTAGGGGTGGGGACTAATAAACCTTTTTCCTACCATATGCTAGAATGTTGATTATATTGGTCATGTGTGGGCAGCCATAGCTGTTGTGATGTCATGAGTGAACATGTCCTGACATGTCCAGAAGACATAGTTTTGCTTCATCCTTCCTGACTGAAGGTTCTTACAACAGTTAAAATAAGCTGTCTGCTGATATGCAAGAACATAAAGAAGCTTCTACAAAATGAAGCCATTATAAATGTAAGATTGATGTCATTACTATCTCAGGCCCCTTTTTCTAGGGTTGCTATATTAATAATTTTAGATAAAATTTATTTACAAATATACCAATTTAAAAGGCCATTGTCTCTATATTCCTTTTAAAAACTTTTTATTGGTTCTTTGTGAAGTTCTCATCATGCACCCAAATCCCACTCATCTCCCCCTCCCCTGTCCCCACCCTCCACCCTTGCAAACTCCCCACAACAGAGAAAAGATCTGATTGTAGAAACTGTACTGTGTCACAGTGTACCATCGAAGACCCTGCTGTCCACACTCCCTTGCCTGCGAATGTTTGTTAAATGTAAAATGGCTTGTTGGTCTGGGATGAGGCTTCTACTACTTCACCAATATTGGTACCTCACTGGGATTCTTCTCGAATATTCTGTTATTTCCCTGTGTCATGGAAATATTGTAGTTTCCGATCAGCAGCACTGCCCCTCATGCACGCCAGCAGTTCATCTATGGGGTAGATGTTAGGGTGGGCCGATTCAAATCCCTGGATGTGGAGCTGAGGTGTATCTCAGCTGGAGGACGGTGAAAGGATCTTATCTGTGCCACTGCGTGGGAGACAAGTGATAGAGCCTTCACTTCGTACCTTCAGGCCTGACTCATCCACAATTCCACCTATGTACCATAGCTGGCTAGGGGCTATCAAGCCCTCAGGTCCAGCTCCCCAACAATGTCTGAGTGAGGGGTGAGGCCAGTTCCGCATAGCCCTCAGACATAAATATGTCCCCAGGCAGCAGCTCAGATCAGGGACATTCTTTGGTGGTAACAGAATCCTGCTACTACAGGGCCACAAACCAAATCATGGCCCCCAGTGGCCACACAGGTCTGGTCCACATCATGGTCACAGGTGGCATCATTAGCTACTCACATCAGTGCTCTTCACTATGCTCATGTCTTTAGTTCTGCCTCTCTTCATCCTGCCTACATCCTTCTGTTTCTCCTCTTCCATTTCTCCATGACTTACTGGCTCCTGCTCTTAGTGGATCCCAGTTTCTGGGGGGTCACCTTAGAAGTGGTTCCAGGCATGCTATGCTCAGCTCAAGTATTATGGGACTGGGCCAGGGTCATGTAGGTTTGGTCTGCCACCCAAGGCCTGTACAGCATCAGCCTGTTGGTTATCTCAAGCTAGTTCCCTGTCCAGGCCCCATGCCACTAGTCTACTGGCCTCCTGAGTGGTCCCACGCAAGGGTCGTCTGTCTCAGGCTCACTCCTGCCTGGGATCATGGCCCCAGGTGGGGTCCAGCTTATCTTCAGGGGTGGGGAGGGAGGTTGTTATTCTATGTCAGGCTCTCTCCCTCCCCAGGGATCCTGTCTGGGCCTGTCTGCGGCTGGACTGGAGGTTGTCTCATGCTTGCTTCTCTCAGGGAGTGCTAATCATTCTGATGTTCACAGGGTAGAACACTGAGCTTAGACACAGCCTCTCTCCTCTCTGCCACCTACTGACTGATGTACGAGTGACATAGCAGCCACACCTGCAACACCTCTAGGGGCAGCTCTTTCTATATTACTCTTTTGTAATTAGTTTATTGATTACAATCCGTTCCTAGCCTCCTTTCTTCTTTATTTGCGGTCCCATCTCCCCTCTCTCTTCCTCCCTCTCCTCTTCCTCAGAAAAGGGGAACACAACCCCACCATCCCAGCCTAGCACATCAGACGTGAGTGCTGGCTAGGGGTAAGTGAGTCTTCTTCCTCTATGGCCTGGCTAGGAAGGTGCTACAGGAGCGCATGGCAACCCAGGAACATTTTTTTCACTTACCAAATAGAGAGAATATGTAGATTCAAATGGTACCAGGTTTTTAATTAGGGTCTTTGTGCTTAAAGTAAACACAAGCTGGTGTCTAAGGCACTCCTGATGATCACCTGGGTCTCTTACTTTGCTTTATTCTATTTATTTTGATAAAAGTAAACAAAAATATTTCTTGTAGGTAATAGATTTTTTTAGTACTTGGTTCATCTATATATTTTAAAAGACAGGAATAAGTTTTATTGACATACAACGTTATTACTAAAAGAAAGTTTGACTCTGAGGCCTGTATGTACCTAGGGAAGAAAAGCAACAAATTTGGTTTGTTGCATATCAGCTACCTACTAAGACATCTAAACATTTTTATGTGTCTATTAAGGTCTTCTCCAAGTCTGCTGCGTATTGGACCATCAATCTAGATGTAGAGGTTTTAAACCTTTGGGCTTTGAATGAGCTATAACTTTAGAAATTTGAGAAGATTGTATCACACTGCCAATATAATACTAATGACTGTTGGTAGTTTTTCTTCAAGTCAAAATTATCCACCATCTAATAACAGAACCCTGATTTTCTTTTTCTTGTTTTTACTTCATGCTCTTTGTGTGCATTTGGATGTAGGGAGCTGGGGACAAAAAAAGATTATAATGTTTTCTGGGTGTAAGGATTAGATCTGGGTTAATTATGTGACCTCACCAGGTCCAGGTAGAGTTTGTGGAACTAGCAGGAAAAAAATGTTCTAATAGTAAGATTAGAGATAGGCTAAGAATCTGAATCTTCCAAGGTCAGTCTTTCAAATCTGATACCAAAACCTTCTAAAAACACAAAACAGCTAAATTCTAGAGAGAGAATATATCCTGTGAAGATGCACTGAATCTCTGATGTAGCTTGGCCTGAGTGTATGTCAATGAACCTTTTAGTCCATTCGTAAGCCAAAATATTATCTTTCTGGATTAAAGAAGTTTGAGTTATGTTTTATATATTTATGATTGAGTCTGTTCAGCATATATCTATCTGACCACCTAAAATACATAAAGCTACTCTATCCTTAATCATCATTATTAATTTTTCTCAAAGAGAATTATTTTTATTTCAAATGGCAAAGAACAACAAAAGAAAATCATTCCAGGCCAAACTGATTTCATGTTATTAAATCAGTGCATGAAATGTACTTGTTTCTTAGCACGTAGTTGAAGCTTTGTCACAGGGCGCTGAGGAATCATTGATTTAACAGGACAATGACCAGATGAGACTCAGGAGACAAGGGTCTAAGTCTCTCATCTACTATTATATTGTATTATTTCTATACATTGGGTATATACATTGTGTATTGTTAGGGAGTTCTCCAAACCTCCTATATTTGTGCCCTTCGATTTTTAACTGGGATAAATAATTTTTGCATTCCACATGCCAATTATATGGAGAAAAACATAAAAAGTGGTTTTTATTAAATATTCAGAACTTCCCAGTCATCATAATGAACATGCATTAATTTCTTCCTTCTGACTATGACTTTAGGGTTAAGTACATTTGAATATATTCTTGGAGAACTGTGGCAATCTTGTTTGCTTCATTGCATTCATACACAATCTTTCAGAACTTGTTGAGGCATCTGTAATACATGGTTCCAAGATATTTTGCTAATATTTTACACAAAATTTTATTTCATAGTTACAAAATTACATCCAACGAGTATGATGGAATTAAATGAAATAATAGGGCATTTTAAAAAACGTTTGGTGTGTGAAGCAAGGAACATCTGTTTCATGGACTAATTATGTGACGTGTGGTGAGTTTTGTTCTTGTTGCTCTTCATAGCTGTGTTTTGAAGGATTGGTCAATGAGCCATATCATAAACATTGCTAAAATGGGCTTCTTGTACATGAATAAACTTGAGATCTCTTCTGTATTCTCAGCAGATTTTCCTTTTTTAAAAGATAGACTTGATTTCAAATGTATTTTGTAGCTATTATGAACTAGTGGTTATTAAATCATCTTAACAGGCAAAAAGTCTGATTAGTAAAGTTCAGTATTTCCTTACAACCATTCTCTCTCTTTCTCTCTCTCCCTCTCTTCCTTCCTCCTTCCATCCCTCCCTTTCTCTCTCTCTCCCATGTGTTTGTGTGTGTATGTGTGTGTGTGTGTATATCTGAGGGGGAGAGAGAGAGACAGAGACAGAGAGAGAGAGACAGAGAGAGACAGAGAGAGATACAGAGAGACAGACAGAGACAGAGAGACAGACAGAGACAGAGACAGAGAGACAGAGAGAGACAGATACAGAGAGAGACAGAGACAGAAAGAGAGAGGGGGAGGGAGAGAGAGAGAGAGAGAGAGAGAGAGAGAGAGAGAGAGAGAGAGAG
>OU015753.1:68063086-68115432 GCA_907169655.1 Acomys percivali | reverse complement strand
AGAGAGAGAGAGAGAGAGAGAGAGAGAGAGAGAGAGAGAGAGAGAGACCCTTCCTTGACATAAAGTGAAGGTTCTATGAGATGGGAGCAAAGAAAGAATTTTCAGCAAAAGAAAATGCTTTGCAGTTAAGGATCAGCAACACATCTATTTACATTTGGTGAAAGATGAAGGAAAACCAGGAATGTAGATAAAGTAGCAATTGCTGGCTGTCCCTCTCTAATTCTGTGTGGCTGGTGGGTGTGGGTCAGTTTGTCTGTTCAATGACAGTTTACTGTTCACATGAGTGTTTTGTTTTGTTTTGTGTTTTTCTCTCAGTTTGCCTTTGAAGTATCCCTGTTGGAGGAGCCAGAGGTAATGGGCCATTTTACACAATCTATAGGAGCAGAGTGAAAGCAAATATTCCTCCTTGAGAAAGATGCTGAGATGTCACCTGCAGTGAGGACATGTTTGGCAAAAACAAGGCAATGTCCATGGCCATTTAAACAGTTTGAACAAAGCTAGAGGGCCCCAGTGTTTCCAATGCTAGAACATCACAGTAGGCATTGTGACTTTGCCCAAATATATGAGCAACGTGCTTCTAGAAGGAATATATGTATCAAGTGTGTGGTATTTCATTTTAATAGTTTACTGAATAGAACTGATACATTAATTCTTTGATGTATGTCTTCCATAGTCATGTCTTTAAGAGATGAAATACATTTATCTGTTGGTAGTCTTTAAAGATGAATGGTATGGTAGGTAAGTCATAGATTTTCTGGAGCTAGGATCTCTTGAAATGCTAGTCAGCTTTCCATTACTACAACAAAATAGCTGAAACAATCAAGTTACGAATAAGAAAGTTTGGTTTTATGGATTATTATTCCATAGTCCATGTTCAGTTAGCCTGGTTCTTTTGGGTCTGTGGAAAGACAGAACAGCCTGGCTAGGAGTGTGTGAGGAAGTAACCTCTGTGGGAACATTCCAAACCCAAACAATAGCACTTGATGCCTTAGCTCTGTCACTAGTTTGCTGCTGCTTTACTTGGGGAAATTTCCCCTGCCTTTGTGCCTTCTTTTCCTTACATACAACATAGGAGAATACTCCTCAAAGGTTGGTTTGTGAGAATTAAATAACAAACTTCAGTACAAGTGACTGGTATATTTTTCATGAGTTTTCCTTTGGTGTAAGTTATTACTATTATGGTTCAGTTTTAATATTCTGCTCAATTCTGTTTTTCTTTCCTTTAAAAAATATGATGGAGTGGCAGTACATTCCAAAATATTGCCTGATTGTCAATTCTGTGTTTATATTGCTTCCATAAGAACCTTTGAATATGGAAAAACAGATTGTTAGTCCTTGAACAACTCTAGTGATGATTGACTTGAGGGTGCTTTTAAACAGTAAAATAAATATAGGCAATGTTCAAGACCTCTGTAAACTTTCTTTTGGAAGAACCAATTGAATAATAAAGGACACATGTTTTATGAAGACACGGGGCACAGAAATGCACCGCACCCATGGTTCTTCAAGCTGATTGAAGTTTGGTGAACTTTCGAGCCTCAGCTTTGTGTATTTAGGTTAATGATACTGGAAAACCTGAGTCCTAGCCAAATGTCTGATACACACTAAATATTTGTTTAAAAACTTCCTTTCTGTTGACAGCATTTTCATCCGTGCTTTATCACCCATGGTTTCCATGCTTTTCACTCTGTTGGGCTTCTTGTTGAAATGTAGTGGAGGTCTGTCCTGTGCATATGGAATATGAGCAATATCCCTCCCTATCAATAAAATCTCTATCTTTCCTCCCTCCAGTTATGATAAACAAAAATGTCTCTAGAAATTGCCAAGTGTCACAATTGTCAATATCACATCCATTGCAAAAACTTTTTTTTTTTTTTGTATTAGGTTGGAGAAGGCCAATTTTCAGTTAACAACTGATCACTTAAATAGGTTTTGCTACATTTTCTAGCTGGTAACTTCTAGGGCGGTCCATGAATCCAGCATACCTTTGTGTCTTTAAATAGTATGCCATTCTCTGACTTTTCTGTTTGTAGAATGATGGGTCAGTATGACTTAAGCGGGCAGTTTCTATGGTACCAGTGGTAGAGTGCTGACTGTAGAGTAGATCTTCAGCTGTCTCAGTATTATCTGGAGCAGAGTGCAAATCATACTAAGTGGTCCCCTTGACATCTTCTGGGGATCAGTACTTTTCCCAATGGAGCATACTTTTTGCTTAAATTGTATGGACAATGACTCCATCTTATGTAGAGATAGAGAAACTTGATACAGTCAGCTTGCCCATGGAAAGGGTTATTTGGTGTGGAAGGACATTCTGATTTTGCTTATATTCATGATAGTCTAATTTAATTTCTTTTCCTTTAAACAAAATATTCAGATTTTTTTTCCTGGAGGAAAGGGTCTAGAGTCTGGTGTAAATCATTTGTACAGACTAGCCTGTGAAATACAATTGGTGTAGCTTGTGGGTGGTTTTACAGACATGAGAGATCTAAATTTTACATAACTGTGAAAGTAAATTAGGGCCTCTTCTACCTGCTGCTCCCCAAACTATAAATCTCTTATGCAGTTTCACATTCCGTCTATAAACAACTTGGCACTAAAATTCATTCAATGAGATACACTAGGCCAGAGCAGGTGTAAGTGTAAGCATGATGGCAGTTAATAGGGAAAAGCGAGAAACAAAGATGTAAAATGGAAGGAGCAGAACAGAGTGGAGAAGCCATGGAGCATGAAAGAATGCAGAGAGTACCCAAGAATTATTTACAGGGCAGGTTTAGTAAAAAGAGAGAGATATGAGAGCCCTTGATTGGACATCAGATTTTTTTCATCTACAGAATTTGCCCAAGGCTATGCAAGACAGATATCACCTAAGAAAATAGACTTAGATAGACAAGTGTTTGAGATTTAATGGTACCCTTAAAACACTGTTGATGACATCAGTAAGAGTCACCAAGACCACTCTCAAAGGATTTTAAACAAAGATGGGATTGAAAGCATGAAAATTAGGCTTTTCCATCTCCTACATCTCAGTGCAAAGTAGGAGTTCTCAGATTTTAGCCTGGGATGAGTCAGAAGGACTTTCAGTACAGTGGGCTTGGCCATAGATTCTGATTCAGTAAGCACGCAGTATTTCCTTTTCTGATAAATTTGTATGTGATGCTAAATCTACTAGACTAGAAGCCATACTGTGAACCAAAAGATTAATATTCAGTGGGGTCTATGTGAAACCTACATTCTAGTTGTGGAACTTGAGTGAAGTAACACCAAAGTATTTTTGTGTGAGCAATGCTTTAGAAGAGTATGTATGCCCTGACCCACTTGGAGTTACTTTGTTGGGAACATAGGTTAACATATGGACAAAGAGAATCAGTGGCACATGCTAGTATCCTCTTGGATATTTTATACTATTATAAAAGTGTGTGTGTGTGTGTGTGTGTAAGTATATGTGAGTGTTTGCATTTGTGGGTGTGTTTTATGTATGTGAGTATGTTATGACAGAGTATTTGATCCCATGCTTTGTGACTGGTCTGTCTCTGGCTATGTTTTCCTTTAGTCTCTAATTTGGGGGAGAGGCAAGGGAGATGAAAAACAATTGCTGCTTGATAAATCCACAACTTAGACTCTCAGAGATCATTGACAAACCATTTCACACACTTACAGAATATTAACTATTAAAAACATGTTAGATTTTTATCATCATAAGGTAATGTAGAAATAAAAAGCACTGTAGTTTACCAAAAAAAGATTAATTTAGAAAATAAAAGTTATTGTTTGAATATATAATCATGTGTCTGAACACTTGATCCACAGCCCTACCACCTTTAGTTGGGAAGGTTTTGGAAATGGAAACTAGCAAGAAGACATAGGCCAGTAGGGTCATGTGTTGAATTATACTTACTTTCACTTCTAGGCAAGCTTTCTACTTCCTGCTTGGCCACCATCATGTGATCAGCTAGCTCAATCTCCTCCCAATATAGACTGACCCAACAGACATGTGTTCTCCGCTGGCTTAATTTTATTTCTATTGTGATTAAATATTCTGACCAAAATAGTTTATTTTATTTAGTCTACACAGTCCATTACTGAGGGAAGGCAAGACAGGAAATTAGTACAAGAACTTGAACTCAGGCTTTCCTGCAATTCTACACAGCATTACATATCTAAATGTACTTACTATGTATATTTTAAGATGACCCGCCTATGGAATGGTGACAACCGTAATGGTTTCTCCTACATCAGTTAATATTAAATACAGTACTCCATGGACATGTTCACAAGCAATCTGAATTGGGCACCTTAAAAACTGAGGTTTTATTCCGAGGTAATTCTAGTTTGCAACGAGTTGACAGATAAAATTAACCAGACACCTGCCAAGAAACATGAATCCCCTGAAACCATGAGTCGAAACAAAAACTCCATTCAGCAACTTCTATCAGATGTTTTGTTACAGCAACAAGATATGTTGAGTATCTTGAATTATAAAAAAAGCCTAAAGGACAAAAATAGTTCTGACAATTTGAATAGTTTCTTACTTTCTCCTTTGCATAAACAAAGATACTTCAGGCATCCAAATCAAACAATTTTAATGCAATTTGGGAGAAATCCAATTCATATTCAAATAATCATTTTTAGTTATCATTTGTGCTGTATAATATATCAACTGGAAATAAAGCACATTTTAATGAATTAATCATATTTTTATTCTCTCATATATTACATCCAGCTGCATTTCCCTCCTTCTCTTCCCTCTCTCCCTCCCTTCCCCCCCCTCCTTTTCCTCCCTTCCCCATCATCTCCCCTTTTTCCTCAGATCCACTCTCCCTCCCTCCCTCACTCCCTCCCCCCCCTTCCTCCCTCCCTCAGAAAAGAGCAGGCTTCCCAGAGACATCAACAAAACTAGGCATAACAAGCTACAATAAGACCTGGCACATACCATCACACAAGGCTGCATGAGGCAACCTGGCAGGAGAAAAAGAATCCCACAAGCAAGCAAAAGATTCACAGATAGCATTGCTCCCGCTGTTAGGAATCCCACCAGAACACCATGTTGAAATACTGTTCATTCTTCATTTTAATAATTAAAAAATAAGATGCCAGGTGACTGGTTATATAGAAGTTTATTGTATGAGCACATAGAGAGAAGGAAAGGGGGAGGCATACCTCAGAGAGATAAAGAGAGACAGAGACAGCAGAAGAGAAATGAGAGAGAGAGAGAGAGAGAGAGAGAGAGAGAGAGAGAGAGAGAGAGAGAGAGAGAAGTAAGAGATAAAAAGAGGGAAGAGGGAGGGGAGAGGTGGGTCTGACCTTTTATATATTTAGCAGTGCCATGGCCAGTGACAGGTAGGCTATGACATCACAGGTAGGCAGACTGAGGCAGGATCCTATCTCCTTGTATATTTTTTTAATACAGTAAATTATTAAGGCAGTAGTTTTCTGTAACCAGCTAGTTCCCCAATGATAGACACAGAGATTATGGTTTATTTTTAAGCTACAAACACTATGCTGGGCAGAATCTGAGCTACTCTAATCCTAATACAGGTAAAACCCACATATAAACCAATAACTTGCTGCTACTCCATCAATCTCTTTCTCCAGCCACCTGCTCTGCCATCATCCTCTTTTCCTCCTTTCCACAAAAGTCTCTCCTTCCACTTCTTGTCCTTCTCCTCACCTGATTGTCCAAACAGCTCACTGATAACTGCTGCACCCACTCAAGGAGTTCCTCTACAACATCAAGCTATTCAGCCTTAACATACATACAGAGAACATAGGTCAGAATGCTGCAAGCTCCATCATCTCTGTGAGTCCCCATGAGTCCTGGTCAGTTGACTCTGGGCCTTGTTCTTGTCCCTTTCCCTTGTGGTTTCCCTGATCCTTCCTTCTCCTCCTCCTCTGGATTCCTGGAGTTCTGCCTAATATTTGGTTGTGGTTTCTGTATCTCCTCCCATCAGTTGCTGCGTGAAGATTCTCTGGTCTTTCTGATACCACAATCCATAGATCCAGAGGGGCTGAATAACAAGGAGGGCTTAGAGGAGGATGCAAGCCTTCCCTAGGAAGCGGAAATAGAATAGATTTTGCTGGTGCACTGGGGGTGAGTGGAGCTTGGAACAGGAGGGATCAAGTGAGGTAGTTAGGGAGAAGGGAGAAAATACTGGGAGGAATGGCTGGAATTGCGGGGGAGGCATTTTGGGAGCAGGTGGAAAACAAGTGGAATGGAAACTTTACAGAATCTATTAGAGTAACCCTAGTGATAGAGGACACAGAGCCAGAAGAGGCCATCTTCTGTAATCAAGCAAGGCCCCAAAAGAAGGGATTAGGACACCAACCCAGCCACAAAACCTTTGAACTACAATTTTGTTTTTGTTTTTGTTTTCCTACTTATAGAGTGTTCTGGGACTGGAGCCAAGAATTAATTATATTTAAAAAAAAATGCTGGGCCTTTTAATAGAACCAAGCTCCTCTCAAATTTGTCTTCCTCCTGTGTCAGCTTCTCCAGTCCTGGAACTAAAGCTGTGGATTACTATATTGCGACTCTTTTTCATAATTTTTGAAGAAGCTTGTAATATCTAAGAAGGACAGCTTACAGATTAACACACAATACAGCAGGAAATTTGTTACAATGAGGGTATGTACGAAGTAGAATGAAGATGGATAAAAGGGAAAAGAAAGTGCAATACAAATGGATAACTTTCTAGAATGAAACACCTAATGAGTGATGAAAATAATCCTTTAACATCATTCTTCAAATGCATGAAAGCTATTAACTTTAGTATGATTAAACTATAAAATTAAGTACCTGTGAATAAACTTCCTGATGTATTCTTGGTTTCCACATTAATCTATCCTAAATAAGGTTCCACTTCCTCTGATTACTAACACTCTTTTTGGCCACACTTTCACCCTTGTGAGTGTTCCAAAGAATTCACAATATTTGAAGTAGGTGACTATAATAAAGGGCTAAAGATAATGGGAGTAATTTACCACTATTCTTCAGTACAAGCTCTGGGTTTCAAAATCTTCTAATTATAGGCATTCTTGAATAGGGATGTGATAGACGTTGAAGAGGGAAAGAAAATGGTTTAATGTGTTTCTAATGGTTGCAGAGTTTCATTGACTGTCAGAGCTAGGACTGAATTCTAGATTATTTTAGGTTTGGAATATCAGTGGAGTTTTGCAACATTATTTCACTTCTCTTTGAAAGTTGCAATATGTCCATGTTTGAGATATATTAAAATATGAGTAGATTTTAAATGGGAAGTTTCTTTTCATGTTTTCAAATAGGGTGTAGTATAATAGACTGAAAATAGTAACTAAATTGGCATTGGAAGACCTCATGAAAACTATCCCTATTTTAAAGAAACAGGTTTTATTTTACTGTTTAATGTGAAAAGTATGCCTGATTTGGAATATAAATGTATGTGCCTCCTCAACAGATCCAGTCTATACAGGGTCCCGGAAAAGGCTATGCACTTTTAAAAGCTGTATCAGCATATTTATTCATTATTTAAATGTTCACATTCCTGATGATGAAGTACATATTTTTGATTTTTATATAATTGCAACTTTTAAAAAGCTAAATCTTTGAATAGCAAATTTGCATTCAGATCTTTTTAAAATGAGGCATATTGTCCACAAATATTGTTCCTCCTAAAATTCAAGTTTTAAAATCAAGGCATATCATAATTTTATTTATTTATTTATTTACTTACTTATTCCCTTAACTTCCTGGTTATAGCCCCATCCCTCCTCACCTTTCTGTCCCACCCTCCTTTCTTCTCCCCCTCCCCTGTTCCTCGGAAAAGAAGAGACCTCCATCCCATCCACCCCAGCTCATCAACTCATATCAGGACTGAGTGTGTCCTTTTCCCCTGTGGAAGGGCCATCCCTGTGACAAGGTGGAGACTTAAGTCAAGATAGGCTCCCAGGGGGATATGAGAGGGACTCTTAGTAGCAGGGACAGTAGAGACTGAAGAGGACACCCTCTAACTAGACACATCTCCTAGTAGAGGGAGGGGAACACCAACCCACCCACAAAAACTTCGAGTCAAAATTCACCCTGCCTACAAGATGTGCGGCTATAAAGATAGAACAGATAGAGCAGAGATTGGGGTTATGTCCAAACAATGTTTGGCCCAGCCGAAGACCCATCCCAAGGGAGAGAATCAACCCCAGACACTCTGCTATGCTTGCAGTTAGGAGTGAAGCAGAGCTTTCGTCTGATAGGCTCCACTCAGCAGCACCTCCGAACAGATGCTGAGACTCACACCCAAACTTTGGGTGATAGGTAGGAAGCCTTGTGGGAAAGAGGGGGAAAGGATAAAAGGACCTGGAGGTGACAGGAGCTTCACAAGAAGACCAATAAAACCAATTAACCATGGCCCAGAGAGGCTTGCTGAGACTGAAGCACCAACCAAGGGAATTATGTGAACTGAATCTAGGCCCTCTACAAAGATGTAGCTGATGGGCAACTCAAGCTTCATGTGAGTCCCCTAGTAAGGGGATTGGGGGTACCCTCTGACATGGATTCTCTTGCCAGCTTTTCAATTACTTCCCCGTGGTGAGACTGCCTTACCAGGCAGTATACCTTTTATCTTGCTTTATTATTTTTTTATTTTAAAGATATTTTTATTTCTTCAACTTCTATTTTCAAGAGTGACTGAAACAAAAATATAATTGAGTCCCATCACTATTGTCATTATGGAAATGGCTTTAAGAGAAAACTGGTCAAATGAGTATATTGCTTCCCACTTTTCAACTGGTCATAGTTGCCATTGAAAAATCAGACAAGCCCAGAGCATCTGCCCAGAATGTTCAAGATGAGGTATTTCATACAGCATGCCTGTTCTTAGGGGAGAACACCTAGGGCATAATTATGTGGCACAAAGACACCACCCATGCCTCTGAGAATGTTGGACCATGAGCCCTTGAAAAAAGCCTTGCCTCCTTCATCACAAGCGATCTTCAGCCAGCAGTCAAGCATGCCTGTATAAATGATATCTGTTTCTTTGCATCCTGACTGCATCATCATACGATGGCGAACTGTGTCAAACAGATGGGAAGTCAGGCCAGCAACAGCAGTGACAGACTGTGCGATCGTCCAGCTGATGAAGACGTGAGTATTCTTGGGTTCCGGAAGCATTCCCTTTGCAGTGTCATAGATACCAAAATAGGCAGCTCATTAGATGATAATGCCCTGTACTGACACATTAAAGCCCTGGCACAGGCCCTTAATCCCATCGGATTCGTAGATCTTAACCAGGAAGTCACCAAGGCCTTTGAATTCCCTTTCAGCCCCAGCTTTGCCCACATCAGCTGCTAGATGGGTACGGGCAAAATCAAGAGGGTACACAAAGCACAAGGTTGTGGCCCCACTGGCAAGACCTGATGCCAGGTTCCCTGCAAGGTCACGCCAAAACTAGGTCCTCTTGTCCACACTACCCAGCTTGTATTTATCTTTGAAGGCAAAGTTGAGAGTCTAGGTGAGGAAGCATCTGATGACATTGGCCAAGTTACCACGCCAGAAAGACAAGACTCCCTATTCCTTGGGGATGCTGTCCACGCAGTCTATGATGCCCTTGTGCTGCTTATCTGCCGTGGTCTGCTTGCTGTCATGCTGTGCCTGTAGCAGCAGCTTGACCCGCACAATGGGTGCTACTGTCGTCTTGGAGATGGCTGCAGCTACTCCACCAGTCAAGAAGTCCTTGGCGAAGGACACAGCGGCATCTTTCATGTTGAAAGAAAAAAAGGAAGATGCAGACAGCTGTGTGGTAGGGCTGGCTTGACAACCTGCTTTGACTCCCGGACCCTGGGGCTTATCTTGCTTTATTGATTAAGATAGAAAATACTTGTTATAATCTGAAATGAAAACCCCGCAAGTTTATATGTTGAAGCCCTACCTCCAAATATAGATTGCAAAGAAGGGATCACAAAGGCAGGGCCCTAATCTAATTGAATTTATGTCCTTTTTGAATGCAGAAGAGAGTCCAGGTACCTCTCTCTGCACAGGGAAAGAATAATGTCTGAGAAGCTAACAAGAGAAGCATCCTATAACCACAGACATCATAGCACCTTGAGTTTGGACTTGCAGTGTGTAGAACTATGAGGAAACCAGTTGTTTGTTCTTGAAGCCATGCTGTTGACAGCATCATCTTTTTTTGTTTGTTTTGCTGTTGTTTTTGCTATTTTTTCAAGACAAGGTTTCTCTGTGTAGCCTTGGCTGTCCTTGACTCACTTTGTAGACCAGGCTGGCCTCGAACTCACAGATCCACCTGCCTTTGCCTCTTGAGTGCTGGGATTAAAGGCGTGAGCCACCACACCAATCTGAGAGCATCATTTAGGTACCTAATTTCTCTAATAAATTGCCTGTAAGAAGTAGTATTTTATAATTGTGCCTGTTATCCTTCTTTGTCTCTTTGTCCTTGTAAACCTCAGTGCCCACAGAATATTACATGACTACCTGAGACTTGATTGATATTTCTGAGTACATTTTTTGTAAAGACTGCAAGACTCCTTGTTTGCAAGTCTGACAAACAAAGGCAAAAAATTTCTTTAAATTTACGTGATTCTACATAGTAAATGAATAGAGTAATGGACATTTTGCCCTTGAAAAATCTCTAAATATTCATCTCCTGGATGATGAACACTTGTTGGTATTTTTTTTTACTTTGTTTGCTCACTACACTCTTCAAATTCATGTACAACATGTACTGTGACTAATGCAAACAGAGCAGCCATAGGATCCATTTCATTAAGAAAAGATTAAGTAGAGATTCACAGAATTTCCCATGAAACTTTGATGTACAATTCAACCCTTAATTAAAAGCAAACAGCCTCACTTCCTGGGATTAGGCTATCCAATTCTATTTTAAAAATGAAAGAATATGATGATTAAAACACGTTTGAATAAAAATGGCAATAAATATTCCACAAGAATTTACCCCAAATGACAAACATACCAAAAAATGAGATAGAACAGTGAAATCCAGAAAGCACCTTTGAATAATCTACACTCCAAACCCTCCCATCTCATACAGAATTAAAATCCCTAATGGTCCAGGTCGTAGTCAAGTTTATATGATTTCAAGAAAGTAAGCAGAAAAGAAGAGACTGTTGCTCTAGAGTGTAAAGAGAGTCCCTCTGGGACTTTAGGGTTATTTCTGACCTCCCCCACTAGTTCACTCTGTGGCCAAAGGCAAGTGAGTTAATCTTTTTGTGACTTCATTTATATCTTTGTCAAATGGAAATAATAACACCTATTTCATGGAGAACATTCAGAGGTTTAATTAAATTAGTGCTTTGAACTTCTTAAATGAAAGTTGCTATTGAAATGCAAGTACAATTATTGAAGTCATTTCTCCTTATCCTGTATGCAATATGACGATCGAAACACATTTATGTTAATTGGAAAAGTGACTAATTACCTAAGAAATACTTCCTTTTGTTGTGTGATAGATCAGGCAACGGGTAAAACTTCTTTACTATTAAATGGGTCACAATCTAATTATTTGGCAACAACAAATAATTCAACACATGGAAAAAATATAGTTGCCTTAAATCATTCAATATATAAAAGTTCTAATATTTATGGACAAAAGCAGTGGAATTTAGCTTAGAGTCTATATTGGAAATATGGAATTTTCTTATATCATTATCTTATAATAGAGTCAATTCTATAGCTGCTTCCATGGTGAAATGTTTACTTTGCCTTTCAGTAAAACACACACAAAAAAGGAAGGAAATAACAATAACAACAAAGCTTCTCAGTACTATAAGCAAGGAAGATATGGGTTCTCTAAGGAAAGTTTCTACGAGTAAAAAAAGACATTAACATGTCTGTGAGAATAAAAAGTTCTAATTCCTTCTATGGTCTAGAGAGAGGTGGTTCAGAGTTGAGAGCATGTATTGTTCTTGCAGAGGATCCCAGTTCAACCAATTCAATTCTTAACACTGATCCCAGGCAGCAACTGAAGGCGATCTGACACTTTATTTTGCCCTCTGAAGGCTCTATACATCTATCCTTATGGTATTCTCTCTCTCTCTCTCTCTCTCTCTCTCTCTCTCTCTCTCTCTTTCTTTTTCTCTCCCCCTCCCTACCTTCTTTTTCCTTTTCCTGTCTCCAAGATATATACATATGTAGACACAAAGGTGTATAATTAAAATTAGCATAAATAATGCTGTCCAAAAATGTTCCTCCAAGAGAAAAACTTTGAAGAGCTACATTCTTACCTAGAGTGTGGCCACAAAGAAGCTTTCAGTAAGGCTGATAAGAAACAGAAGATAAACAAATCAAAAAGCCCATAATTATCACCTCCAATTGTGTTGGGGAGAAAGATGGTGGGAAATATTGTACATTTCTTCTTATGAAGTGGGGATAGCGATGAGTCTACAAATGATTCTTTGTAGGGGTGGAATGAATAGTGGTGCCTGACAGTGGAAATGATTGAATTAGTGTTGATTTTCAGGTAACACGCACTGAATAATAGTGAATTAGTAGAGTATCAAAACATATCTTCAGGGAGGCAGAGGCTGGTGGATCGGTGTGAATTCGAGGCCAGCCTGGTTTACAAAGTGGATCCAGGACAGCCAAGGCAACACAGAGAGACCCTGTCTCGAAAAACCAATAAACAAACAAATAAATAACCCAAAACAAAACAAAACAAAACAAAAACAAAAACAAAGCACATTTTCAGACTTAAGCATTCAGGGCAGTGTAGAGACAAAACTGTTGTTTTCTGAAAGGGACTTTGTACCATTTAGGGGCAGTCAGGTCTTCCTTCAATTCAGCAAAGGTTCGAAGCTCCAATTACTCTTTAGAATCTCCTCAGAAACTGTAAAAAGCAGTGGTGCTGCTAGGTCTCATAGTTTATCAAAGAAATTGGGACACACAGTGAGGAGTTCATGAGAAAAGAATGAAGAAAACCAGTTACATGTGTAAACATAGTTGTGTTGTGACAAAGGAGCAAGTCAGTGCCATGAACTTGGGAGGGCTATCAACAAAAGGTGCTGGAGCAGCTGGACAACACATGAGAAAATTAACCTAGCCATAGGCTTTCCTGCTTTACCAACCTAAACTCTCAATAGCTCATAGATCTAAAAGTGAAATGCAGAACTACAAAACTCCCAGAACAAAATCTAGGAGGAAATCAATACAGTCTTGAGATTGGCAATGCTTTATTTTATTTTGAAGGCAAAAGCACAATTCAACAAGGAAATTATTGGTAAAACAGACTTTAATAAATTAAAATTTTCCTGCACTATGAAAGATATTGTCAAGATAATGAAAAACAATTTAAAAATACTCTAAAGACGGAGAATAAATATTTCTGAAGGACATATCAGTTAAAGGACTCAATCCAAATATACAAAGAAGTGCTAAAAGTCAACAATAATATTAGTAACTCAATTAAAAATTTACTAGGGATTTTTTAAAAAAGAGACACATCACCAGGGAAGTTATGCAGGTGGAAAGATAGCATACCAAGATGGCCCATGCTGTCACTAGAGAATTCAAGGGACTATGACGCCTAGGAGATGAGTGAAGGGTCCACTGGACTTGGACAGAGAGAATCTTGGGAAAGAGGAGAAATGGACAGAGGAAGAAATAGGAGGAGAATGGCGTTGGGATACAAAAAGACCCACGTGGGTCCAGAAAAGGAACTCTGAAGTTCCTCATGGAAAGAGATAGCCAAAATTAACAACAATAGCAAGTATTTTGCAATTATTGATGGGAGGTAGCACAAATAGAAATTATTAGAAACAGATGGAATGGGATGCAGACTGGGAATTATTGGAGGATAGGTTAGGAGGTAATACCTGCCTTGCTCCAGATAAAGGCTTATTATAAAGTACATCAGGTGTTTGTGTTTTCATTGATTGCTAGCAGGTTAGAAAATACTGCCATAATAAAAATTAGCCTAATAATAAACATTTATTAGACCCTACCTTTAAATTAACAGGAACATATGAGCTCTGCTCATGCTGATTTAGAGATCTTTATTTTCTTGCTGTCCTCCATCCCCTCTTTTCATTGTATAAAGCCATAAGCAAAATGCCTGCCAAACACCTCTCTAGTAACTTACACTTAAGATATAGGATTGTACAGAGGTTTCAGTGAGGGTAAATAGTGAGAAACCCTTAAGAGGATAGGACATACTGATGGACAGTTTTGTCTTGCAGAGGACATTCTTGAAGGGTCAGAAGTCTGGAATAAGAACTCTAACTCTGTAGGGCATTAGATGTCCCCAACTTGTGCAAGCTGGATAGGCAGAGCTGAACATCCCCACCAAAAACAAAGTATTCTTGCTGTATTTTAATATGAGACACAGAGAAGGATAGGGGAAACATTTTTGCAACCAGAACCCCATCTTGATTCTTGTCATTTGGGAGTATCAATAGGTATTTACCACAGTCCAGCTTACTATTTTTTAAATAGATACCCCAAATATCAACCTTATTATAGTTTGATTAATATACCTGGCTAAAACCTGTAGATCCTGCTTATTGTTTGATTGGTTTGGTTTGGTTTTTTTCATGCCTTAAAAAAATTGTATCTCATTCTGGTGTACTCATAGGTTTTGACAACTGAGGGATTTGGTACCAGCTGCTTTATCAATTGTATTCTATAAAAGTGAGACCATGCCACCACAGTCTACTTATTAAGGGCCAGAAAAAGGAAAAGCATCTCTCTACCTTCTGTGTACTCCAACTCACCAAGGATCTCCTGAGGGTCACATTCTATGTCTTGGCCACTTCACTGTCTCTAAGTTGTGGGTAAAATGAGATTTTATAACTTCCGTGATTCTGAGAGTCAAATAGTAGGGGAAAAATCACAATGTCAACATGTACCAAAGACTTGATACAGCGTCATAATTTAGGAAGTGAGTAAAGGGAACATAGCATTTATGACAGAAGATAACCTGCAGGACCTTTCCCCATGTTCTTTTAAAGCTATGGCACTTCTGTGGCATGTGGGAACACAACTCTGAAATGGAATAGGACTGTGGGCAAATGGCCCAATATATCTTACTTAATCAGACTCAAAGCCAATATTGTATACAACACTGCAGACTTTATGCACTTTATCCAACCGTACTCTGTTACTTTAAATCATTGCATCACTCCTGAAGGGCATTTGTTTTATTTTCATGGCTTCAGCATTGGGTGTAGGCACTGCTCTGCATGCTGCCCGGGGAATACACTAAAGGAGAGTTACTTATTACCACAGCAGATGTGGATGATTTTCAGGGAAATGCTGACTCTATATTGTGAATCTTTATCTCTCTCAGGGAAAAAATAAGGAATTTCCAATTGCCTGCTAGCCATAAGAACAGAAGGGCTTAACAGCCTGGCGATAAAAGCAGAGCAGTAAAATTCTGACAAGGGGAAAAAAAGAAATGATAGGGAATACCCATCTTAGTTCTGATTAGAGGGGAGGCAAATTTTGTCTCTCAGTGGTTCATTCTCTTTATATGGCTCCACATACACAATTATGAGAAGGGAAGAAAAGTTCAGCCAGGATTTTGAAACCACTAATCTCTGCTATTTGAATAAAGAAAATAATTGTGATTACAACCGAAGTGAAAGTAGACGCTATTTGCCTTCCTCCTGTCACTAGCTTAGTGTTGTGGCCATTGGTCTTAGCAATAGTCATGGGGTGGCAGTGTTTGTCAGAACCATTTTGATAAGCATAATGTCCCATTGTTATCCTTTCCTAAGTAAACGAACTCAGTTGTTTGACATGTGTTTGGAGTCTTGAGATTTGTCATTTTTTTCTTACTTTGCTATATAATTGTCATGATAAAAAATACTCACATGTATTATGGACATAAATCTAGACTATATAAAGCAATTTCAAAGTTAAAGGGGGAAAGAAAATTGGGCATTAAATTCTGACTTTAAGATAATTATATTTTTTGTAACAATGGATGGCCACATGCTTTCATTTATATACTGAGTCCTCTCACAGATATTTGAAAGGAAAAATACTACACTGTGCACACATAAAAATGGAAGACAGATGTGATCTAAGAAAGAATGTAGTATTTAGCAGTATGAAGACTTTCCAACATAATCAAGTTCAATGGTATGGAATTCAGTCTCCCTGGCAAATCTGTTTGAATGGTTTTTGCAAGGTGACCACTTGAGAAAATAAGCTGAAATGTTAGATTGTAAAGAATGAGAAATAGAAGTTTCTTACTGGTATATAGTAGTAACATCTTGCTGTAGCAAAATTCACGACACATGTAGTCACTCATTAGCAACTACAAAACTCAGAACAGTTTAATTACTCATTTTGCTTTCATAGTAAATATCTATGTGACTGGGTAGCTATTGGCATTTTCTTACCATATTTGTACTCAGATCAAAGGATTCTCTTAGCTAGACATCAACTGTGTACAATGACTTGTACTTCTTAATTTAAAATTTCTTTTTTATTTATTTTTTATTATTAATTTTTACATATACATCTATGTTATTACACTTACATAAAATAAGCCACACACAGCAAAAGAACCAGAGAACACTCAGGAATTACATTCATGTTACCTTCATAGTGTTTTGGATGTTTGTATTTGGTAACCTTGAAGAAAACATTTTCCTTGAACTGTTTTCTTAGTTTCTAATTTGTTAATTTCAGGCCTGAGTTTGATTATTTCCAGACGTCTACTCCTTTTGGGTGTTTCTGCTTCTTTTTTTTCTAGATCTTCCAGCTGTTTTGTTAAGTTGCTTATGTGCGATGTTTCCAATTTCTTTTTAAAGGCACTTAGTGCTATGAATTTTCCTCTTAACACTGCTTTCAATGTATCCCACAAATTTGGGTATGTTGTTCCCTCATTTTCATTGAATTTAGAAACTCCTTGTGTCATTTAGCAGAGAGTTGTTTAGTTTCTATGTATGTGTAGGCTTTTTGTTGTTTGGGTTGTTGAATAATTGCAGCCTAAGAGCATGGTGATCTGATAGGATACAAGGTATTATTTCAATCCTCTTGTATCTGTTGAGGCCTGCTTTGTGACCTACGATGTGATCAATTTTGGAGAAGGTGCCTCACATTTGACTATGTCCCCTGGCGGGGGAGACCTAATGGCATTCAGAGGAAGGACAGCAGGTCACCAAGAAGAGACTTGATACCCTATGAGCATATACAGAGGGAGGTAATCCCTCTGAGGAACAGTCATAGGGGAGGGGAATAAGGGGAAAATGGGAGGGAGGGGAAGAGGGGAGGATACAAGGGATGGGATAACCATTGAGATGTAACAAAAATAAATTAATAAAAAAATCTATTAAAAAAAAAGAAAAAGTAAAAAAAAAAAACCCCAAAACATTTTCCTATCTTGGTGAGTCTAAAATTCTGAACGTAACTCAATATCTGTCATATCTTATCTATATCAACTTAAAACATGTATCTAGACCTAAAGACATCTCAATCCCCAAATAACTAGGCTCAACTGTGACACTCAACTATTTGGTTTTCAACCCCATCAGAGACTTGGGAAAGAGTAAAATTAATTACCTGAGTAAACAAGAAGTGTGGGTTAGCAGCTTCCGAATTTAATAGTAAGAGAAAAAATTGACAGAGACAGTTTGCTGCCTAAACAGTCACCCATAGCTCTCTAAATCATTGGAGCATCATCTTCAGCCTTCTGTCCCAGTATAACTGACAGACATATTCGTGAGGCAGGAACCATTCAGGACTTGCTTACCCTGTCTTGGCAGAGTTTGGCCACCAATTCCGCCTGCATCCAAACAAGCTTGCACTTTTTTAGGCAGTCTTCTGTCCGTGATAGAAACAAGGACCTTTTCCCCAGTGGCTTGTTTGCTACATTTGAAGCCATCTCCATAAGGAGGTTCTTTGATGTTAATCACATTGTCTTTGAGGTAGTCTGTATGTAGCTAGGAGTTAACTATCTTGTTGTCAAAGAATCATTAAACAATATAAACATCTTTAAATGCCATATTCTGTAGGACTCTGGGGTTTGTGATGACCTTACTATTTTACTTTATCTGTCTATAGAAGCATGTATATGTATATGTATACGTATATGTATATGATGTATATGTCTATATATTATATATAGGTGGTATAATTGACTAGTAATAGAAATGACCATGATTTGAACAATTAACAAGTCTTACTTACTTATCCTATACAGCCTGCAGTAGCATTTTCAAAATATTGGAAGAAAACTTTGTATTCTATTTGAGAGGTATGGGTACAATATCTTACAATAGTGTGTGTGTATATATATATACATATATATATGTATATATATATATATATAATGTGAGTGAAGAACAATCTTAATTTGAAAGCTTTACTTTGTCATTTAGTGTTTCTTCCATTCTTATTTGATTATTCTGATCTAACCTATTTTGGAGGAACTCTCCTTATTTATGTGACACTGCGCTATTAAGGCTTCAGGACATTTTCACTGCATATACTTCAATATCCAGTTCAAGAAAGCTGTGAAAATGTTAGAAGCTTCGAGCAGAGATATCAGCATCAAACTTCATGATATGGTAAGATTCCATATGGAGATTCTGTAGAAAAGACCTCTTTTTGGTTTCTTAACAGTAAACAAAATTGCATTATTTCTTCAGATCAACATACCTATTGTGAACTGATATAATGAAATATCAGTTCAAGCATGCAGTTTACTTCACAAGATTTTATAGCATCATTAACCAACTCTGATAGACTTTGGTCGACCAAAACCGCCCATAGTAATTTGGAATGATAATAATTTGAACTATATAGGGAAAGGGACAAGAATTTTTATTCTGTGTTTTATGATCATGTGTACTGGTCATTTACTGAAGTCATTTCACGAAAATCACTATGGACTCCTGAGGGAACAAAACTCATTATATCCTTGTATGTTTGTGTGACTCCTGTTTTGTTTTGCTTTACTTTTGAATGGTGATATTTTGGGTAAAATATGATTTGCTTCATCAAGGGAGCAACATGTAGAATCTTTAGTTTACCAGAGAATAATACGATAATATGGGTGTCATTCTCCACTCTAGAAATCTCATAGTGTAGGGTGGTCAAGAGATAAGTAAAAATTTATAGTAACAGTGCTGCAAAAGAAGTAAGTTACAAGTAAGTATGTGACAGCACAGCCAGCAAGGAGGGAGCAAATTATATAGCTAAGGGGACAATTAGGAAAGTTCCCTACAAATAGAAAACCAAAGCTTCTCTTCAGGACATAAGCACAGTGTGACCAAATATAAAAGATATGAACAGTATCCCAAGGGTGAAAAAAGAATCACTGGGCGATAAGGAAACCTGGCTTTATATGTACTGAGGGTGCTGGAGAGATGTGCAAACTCCTACAGAAATTAAGACTTTATCCCCTAGGGAATCTGGTATGGATATGCTGTCTTTAAACTTCTTTGAACATTTATGTGAGGCATCCCTTAGACAGAAGTTCTGAAGCTGGAGATGCAAATGGATTTTCAATAGTAGTTGAAATCATATAAGAGGTTGAGTTCATAAATGCAATGTAAAATATGCAAAGGAAATTTTTATTTATTTTTATTGTATGTTCATGAATGTTTTGCCTCTATGTGATTAAGTGTGGTGCCCGTGGCACCGTGGTACCGAGTCGAGAGCGAGGGACCGCGAATTTAACACACACACACACACACACACACACACACACACACACTAACACAGCGGATCCTTCGTGCTAAGAGAGCAGCCGCAGCAGGAGCTGTGGCAGCGGTTTATTATTCTCCCCTTCCAGAGTTCCAAAGAGCCTTCTTATAGGTAGCAAAACAGTAATCCTCCTCCCAGGTGAAATCCCTCAAGAGGTGATTGCACACAGGAGGAAAAGTCTAGAGGATGGGAAGGGTGCGTTCTCAGAGCAGTAAACATGACTAGCTAACCAAGGTAAACACAGACATGGAAGCTCTCGAAACAGGGCATGAAACAGCAAGGCAGGCAGGCAGCCCAGTCGGGCCTGGTTCCTACAATTAAGTGTATCACGTGTGTGTGCCTGGTGTTAATGGGGCTTAGAAGATGTTTGATCCTCTGGAATTATAGTCAGAGCCATTTGCGAACTGCTTTGTGACTGCTGAGAAGTAAACCTTGGTGCTCTGCTAGAGAAACAAGTATTCTTAATAACGGCGCTCCAAAAGGAACCTTACGTTTCTGTGTTAAGAGAAGAAGGTCCACAGTTAGATTTGGGTTAAATAGTAGAATAATTTGAAATGATTGCCTTTTTTCATATAATATCGTCTACTCCTTAGAAATTCATTCAAAGCTTTTGGAAGGCATATAATCGAATTTTCTCTTTCATTTCTTTCTTCCCTCTGGAGTTTCCCCTGCAGTCTAAGCTATACAAGCACTGGAATCCCAGTTCATACCCAGTCTTTAATTGATCTTTCAGAAATACATAGCACTTGAAAGTTAGTGCTGAGAGAAACCTTGGGGACCACATAGTTAAGTGGTTCCCATACTTTGTTTTAAACAACAAAGTGCTTCTTGAGAATAAAAGCTTAAAATAGAAAGTTTTTTAAGTATGTAAGAATAAAGTGGCTTTCATTGGAGGTGGATAGTGTTTGTGGCTTATTATCTCTGTGAAATTAAGTTCACTTATTTTTATGACAGATCCCCAGGAACCCCTTACAAGCTCAAGCTTAAAAGGATGGCTTTTGAACACTACTGATAACATCAAATGCTTTTATTTACAGAAAGTAAGGAAACTTGTGAAAGACATGCCATTAAACTTAATTTTCAAATAAGTGTTTTAACTTTTCGAATAGTTTCTTGTAGTTCATAAAGGGATGTCACATGCAAGGCCTCAGCCAATTTTAGAATGGTTGACTGACAAGTGAATATTGGTTTCTTAAGCTGTAGCTTTTGAGAAGATAGTTAAGAAAGGAAACTAGAAAATGTCACTGGCCAGTATGGCTGCTTCACCTTCCCATGGCCTGGTAGCACACTCCACTTTGATAAAGTTTGGTTTGTCCTCCAAAAAGAAAGTGTATTTTTGAGAAGACTACTTACAGATGGAAAAATGTTCAATAGGGAAGCAAAAACTGTATAAAGGGCAAGATGCAATGATTTTTAACTAACATAGGGCTATCATATTGCTTCTGGTTTTTGGTTTTATGGATGTGAGGTTTTGTATGCACTTGTGTGTATGTGTATTGTCAGTTTTCTTTCTTCCTTATTTGTTTGTTTGTTTTCTAAAGTGAGAGAAAAAGAAATGGCATGGAGTCAGATGGGTGGGGTGGTGGGCATGAACTTGGAGGAGTTAGGGACGTGAAACTAGAATCAGAATATAATGTATAAAATTAACACTGCTATTAATATCTCTCTCTCTCTCTCTCTCTCTCTCTCTCTCTCTCTCTCTCTCTCTCTCTCTCTCTCTCTCCTCTCTTTCTGGTCCTAGAATAAAATAAAATTCACTGTACCAGAATTGAGAGACACTTTACCTAAAACTAGAGATTAAGCCTCATTGGCCTTCTTGGCAATTTGTATATGTAGAATAACACATTAATAATAAAATGATAATTTATTTTCAATACAATAATTTTATCCTACTTTATAATAATATTTCCTGAGTAAAAATGTTCAGTGTTTAAGATGGCCTCTTCATTGTATAAATTCTTAGATATTAATGCTTGTGGTGACACCTGTCTGTCTCATTGTGCCTGGGACTAGTATGTGGTGACTACACTAACAGTTGCAAGTAGTAATTTAGATTATGTGCATGTATATATGTTTGTTTGTTGCAATGTGGTAATTGTGCATTAGCATGTACCTGTATGTACATGTGTATCTAGAAGATAGAAGTCAACCTCATCTGTCATTCCTAGGGATTTTTACTAGGTAGGAACATGTTAAAATGACTAAGCTATCTGCTCAGGGAAACCCAAGAATCTTGCCCATCTCAGTCTCCCCAGAAGTGGGTTCATAAGATTGTATCACTATACCTGGACTTCTTTGAAATATTTTAGGGATTTAAAGGGTCCTCAAGGGGGGATCAAAGATGGTGGCACTGAGCACACACCACGTCTGATCAGCAGGACAGCAGTGACTACACAGCAATCTAAGGATCACATTGAGAGATACAAAACAACAGTGCTGGTAACTTCCAGGTGAAAGGTCTCCACACTGTGTGGAACATGGATGGGTCTGGCCTCGGGCCACTGGACTAAACCACAAAAAAGTCCCTGGGCCCCTGCAGGCATGTGCACAGGTTCAAAGTCTAACCACTCAATTGCATGTGCCCTGCACCTGCACTCTGGGTATCGAAACACCAATGTCTGGCTTTTCTAGCCCATAGGAAATCCCACAGTCTGGAACACAAATGGATCTGACCTCAGGTCATCTGGCCAGTCCACAGAAAGTTTCCAGATCCATGCAGGTACAGGTTCCAAGGTATAGCCACATATCTGGCAGGGGCATGCAGCACCTGAGATCTGTGTCTCAGACAAAACTGGGGACTACAAAAACACAAGAGTCTGAGCCTCTCTGCTTAGAGGAGACACTTTGGTGTGGAACAAAGGTAGATCTGCCATCACGTCACCTGGCTGGTCCACAGAAAGTTACCAGGTCTGATCTCATGTTACCTGCCTGATCCACTTGAAGATGAGGAGTATCAACTTAGCGCAACTCACTTACATGATGCTCTCAAAAGCCAGTGAAGGACACCAGCAGCTACTATCCAACATCAGAGAGAGCAAAAACTCGTCGTGCATAACATAAAAGAATATGTTAAATCTAAAAAATTTCTGACACAAAACATCCAAGATATCATGAACACCATGAAAAGAAGAAACCTAAGGATAATAGGAATTGAAGAAAGAGAAGAGGCCCAGTTCCAAGGCCAAGAAAATATTTTCAACAAAATCATACAGGAACATTTCCCCAATTTAAAGTAAAAGATGCCTATAAACATACAAGTAAAACAGAACAGAAAATCCTCCTGCCACACAATAATCAAAATAATAAATGTACAGAACAAAGAAAAATATTAAAAGCAAAAGGGAAAAAGGCCAAGTAACATACAATGACAAACCTATAAGAATAAGAACCAACTTCTCAGCAGAGACCATAAAAGCCAAAAGGACCTGAACAGATGTTTCGAAAACCCTGAAGACCACAGATGCCAGTCCAGACTACTATATCACAAAAAACTTTCAGTAACCATAGATGGAGAAAAACGTGATATTCCATCAGAAAAACAGACTTAAACAGTATCCATTCACAAATCTAGCCCCACAGAGGATATTCCAACCCAAGGAGGCTAACTACACCCAGGAAAAAACAGGAAATTGATAACTTCACTTAGCAAAATAAAAATTAGACAAGTACACAAACACACTACCACAATCATCATCAAAGGAAAAGGACGTAACAGTCACTGGTCACTAATATCTCTTAACATCGATGGTCATAACTCTCCAATAAAGAGACACAGACTAACAGAATGGACCTGTAAATAGGACCCAACATTATGCTGCATACAAGAAACACACCTCAGACACAAAAATAGACATTACCTGAGAGCAAAGGGCTGGAAGAAGGTCTTCCAAGGAAACAGACACAGGGAACAAACAGGAGGAGACATTCTAACATCTAATCAGAGACTTTTAACCAAAATTAATCAAAAGAGATGAGGAAAGACACTTCATACTCATCGAAGGAAAACTCAGCCAAGATGACATCACAATTCTGAACAACTATGTCCCAAAGACAACGGCAACCACAATTGTGAGAAAAAAAAAACCCCAACAACAATAAAGCTTAACCCACACATTAATACCCACATATTAGTACCTGGCGACTTTAATGCTCTCTCTCACCAAAGGATATGTCAATGAAACAGAAGCTAAACTGAGAAATAATGACACTAATTGATGTCGTGAATCAACTGGACCTAACAAATATCAGCAGAACTTTTTGCCCAAACACAAAAGATTATACCTTCTTCTGTGCACCTCATAGAACCTTCTGCAAAGTTGACAGAATAGAAGGATACAAAGCAATCCTTAATAGATAAAAGAAGACTGACATTAACTCCAGTGCCCCCTCTTTGATCACTACCCTTTGGTGGGGAGGCCCTGTGGGCACACAGAGGATGCGGGCTATCTGGAAGAGACTTGATAGGCTGTGACCATATAGTGAGTAGGTCCCCTTCTGTAATAGGTTTAAGGGGTGGGAAAAGGGTGGAATAAGGAAGGAGGGTAGAAAAGAGATAACAATCTGGATGTAATCTGAATAAATTATAATAAATTAAGAAAAGAAGAAAGAAAAGAAAAGGTCCTCAAACTTGTATGGCAATCATGTAGCTTGCTGAGCTAAACTCTCCCGTCCAAGTGATGTGATAATTTTGGCAATATAGAAACTATTACTATAGGTTTTGGAGCGTTAGCTTTTTCAATGACTTGGCTCATGATCTTTGGATGAGCCCTGTACTCCTGTGCATAGTGGTGACTCTAATTGGATTCTGTGGGTTATAATAAAACATAGAGAATAAATATGAAGTTGCGAGGGTTATCGTGTGGATTTTACAGAGGTGCTGGTATAGAGATTTCAAATAGTGATAGTATAGGAACATAAGAGAGTGACCTTTGTATATTTGTCTGAAATAAGACAACAATTTGAATGAGTGTTAAAATATGAATGGGACCTTAGTCAGAGTATGAAAAGTCAATCTTGAACATGAATTGTAAAGAGAGGTGTGCACCTGATGTTTTCGAATGGGTTGGCATATAAAATCTTACTTAATTCGGCAGCAATCCACAAGATTATTGTAGATGCAACTGAATTTTAGCCAAAGAGATGAGTAAAAACTGATAAGAGAGGAGAAGACTAAAGGTCAGCAAACAAAAGACACATTTCTCAAAGGACATGACTCAGTATAGGTGTATAGATCTAAAGGTTGATTCAATGAAATTTGAATGTAGTGGGTGAACCAAACAAATTGTAAGGTAATTGTTCAGAAAAAATATATAGAACCAGCATTGATTGACATGACTACATTTTATCTTTCTATAAAAAATTAAAATACAAATATAAAGGTCACATATTAAGGAATAACTTCTAAGAGATCTAGTAGATACAGAGAAAAAGAATACATGAATAGTATTTTCTCTAGGCAGAAGCAGAGGGATCACAAATTCTAGGCCATTTAAAAAAAAGAACTATTTGTGAGGCCCTATCTCCAAAACTCTGAAAGAAAAGTAAAGAAAGAAAGAAAATACTTACTTTTGATTTATATTGGATTAAAAGCTAATATATATATTTTTTCCCCAGCCCTTTAGTAGAGAAAATACAAAAGAAACATAGTTAACTTCAATATTCTGCTTTGTTTTTTTATATTGTTACTTTTCAGTTTCTCAATTTAATTTTTAATTTTCATGCAAGTATGGTGTATATCAAGTGTGATATTTCTTTTTAAAGTTTTCTGAAAATTCTCTTGTCAAGGAAAGCCATGTCTATGAAAACAGTTTCTAATCCAAGGGAAATGCTCAAGCTTTTCCTTTTGCTGTTTCTGTTACTTTAGCAGTCCAATTCAGAAAAAGAATTTGTATTTAAAGATGACTGAGCTCACGGCATCTGTTCAATTACAGTCAGAGTCAAACCCTGCTGCCAAAAGGCTGCACTGGAATTCTAAGAGGAGATTCTCAAATTGATGTAGGACAGGATTCATAATAGAAATTTTTGGGTCACCAAATTTGGCAAGACTTTCCCAAAGGCTGAATCACACAAACAGTTGAAGGTAGACCAAATACAACAAAATCAATGTCTAGTTTTCATTTATTATTTTTTAACTTAAAATTTTTTATTAATTTATTTATTCACTTTACATCCCAGTCATAGCTCCCTCCCTTATCTCCTCCCAGTCCCACCCTCCTTCCCTATTCCTCAGAAAAGGGGAGGGCCACCCTCTAACTAGATAAGACTCCTAGTTGGGCGGGGGGAGAACACCAATCTATCCACTGTCAAGTTTTTAAAGGGGGAAATAAATCTTAAATATTTGAAGAAAATAACTCAGAGGACACTCTCTAACTAGACAGGACTGTTGGGGAAGAAAAGGAACACCAACCTATCTACAAAAACTTTGACCCAAAGTTTACTCTGCCTAAGATGTGTAGGGATAAAAATAAAGCAGAGATTGAGGGAATGTATAACCAATGCCTTGCTCAACCTGAGACCCACCTTATCAGAGAGATGAGAGCCTAACATAGCTGCCCTCGGAGAGGCTCCACCCAGCAGAAGATTTAAACAGATGCTAAGACTCACAGGCAAATATTGGGTGAAGCATAGGGAGTCTTGAGAAAGTGTGTGGGTGGATGGAAGTATCTTGAGGGGATAGGAGCCCCACAAGAAGACCTACAGAGCCAACTAACCAGGACACAGAGGGTCATGCAGAGAAGGAAGCACCAACCAAGGACCATGCAAGGACTGGACCTAGGCTTCTTACACAGATGTGGCTGATGGGCTAGGTGGGACTTCATGAGGGTTCCCTAGTAAGGGGAGCAGGGACAGTCTCTGACATGGACTCTGTTTCCTGCCTTAGGCCACAGGAGAAGAGGATGCACTCAGTCTTGATGCAGCTTGATGTGCTGGGGTGGGTTGGTGGGGTACTCCCTTTTTCTGAGGAGTAGGGGAGAGGGATGGGGGGAAATAAGGGATGGTGAGACTTGAAGGACAGAAGAGAGGGGGCTATATCAGAATGTAAAGTGAATAAACAAACAAATAAATAAAAACAAAATAACTCAATGATAATATTGCAATGCTGATTTCTTTTTAGCAGAGAGCTAAAAGATTCTTAAAGTCTGCAAGAATTATCACAGATAGTCAGTACTTAATATATAGATATTTGATGAATTTGACATAGATTAAACTAGCATAATAGCCTTTTGGATAATTTTTTTCTTGAGAATCTGATAAAAAATTAATCTTCAAGAATGATCATACAACCACACATGCACATTAAGTTTGTCATGTATTTGTTGGGGGAATTCTGTGATCTCTGATGTGAGTTCTTTAACTCCAAGTTGAAAATTTCCAAACTAATTCTGCAGAGAAGAATGGACTACAAATATTGTTTGGCAGAGCTTTGGGGACATAAAGTAAGAAGTCATGAATTTTACTTATGTCACATGGTGACATTATGTTCTTTGAATGGCTTTAAAGTGGAAAGTTTTCAAATTTTATCTTCCTAAAATTATTGACGTGTATTCATGCTTTACTCCAATCCTTCTTTATCATGCCAACTGAAAAAAATGTTTGTTGTTAGTAGTTGACACAACAGAACACAGTTTTTATACTTTTAGTGCAGGTTATTTCTATCAGAATTTAAACACATGAAGACCTGTGTATCTGCTGACAGCTCTGTCCCTTGTTTCCAGAATTATTAGTTTGCAATTCATTTATTCATTTTAATGCATGATAGCTATTCATTCATCTTATATATATATATGTGTGTAATATGAATGAACACAGGGTTATTATAGAAAATTCAATATTGTACATTAAAAGCCTTATTGAATATGTATTATTGCATTTTGGTGGACTTCTATAACATTTAAACTAAAATGGCCAGTGTTTCACTGAGCTTTTTAGGTTTTTTTATGACTTCATTATGTATTTTCTGGAATGTTCTTTCAACACATAGTATTTGTACATCTGAGTTATACTTAGACAATGGTATAGTCTAGTAATGTTTTAGTCATTCTAAAATAGATATCTGCCCTTCTTGGTGTGTCTGTGCTCTGATTTCCATGTGTATGAATAGTATAACAGTAACCTTTTCATAGTATTGAGATACCTCTGTAAACTCCTCCATAGGAAATGTGCTACTTCATGTCTTTGATTGGGAACAATTAAATTATAAGCTGTCTATACCTATCTCAATTAACATGCATTCTTGATGAAGTATTATTCCATGATTTCATGTTGTTTTCAGGCCTTGCTTAATATCAATGAATATTTGTGGAATGTATCTATCACTGATGAACAAGTCATCAAAGAGAACACGTTTTATGTAACCTAGACCAACAATATTCTATTCTTTATTAAGAGTTTCATGAATCAAACTTACAATTCACTAGACAAATAATGTAAAGATTGTAATGAGGTAATTTTTTTCTTCTAGAAATTAATTTCAAAAATCATGTGTCTATGCTTGTGTGTGGATATAAGCAGGAGAGTGCAGTGCAGGTCCCCATGGAGGCCAAAGACATTAGATTCTCTAGAGCTTGAGTTATAGGAGTTTGTGAGCAATCAAACTTGGTACACAGAAGTAAGCACTATGCAAGGACAGTAAGTGCTTTTAGCTGTTGAGCCATCTCTCTAGCCTCTAAACATTGATATTTTAAATTGTATTTTTCTAGTATCATTCAACCACTGAAAAGGTTAGATTTTATTTAACCCCAAATATTCACTATAGATGACGTTAATTAGAAAATATTAGCTCACTATTTTATGATAAATTAAATTAAATTCTATAAAACCAGACATCTTTATTTCAGTAAAGATACAGTTTACTGAACTGAAGAATGTTTGTTGTTTGTCTTTTCTGTTTTTGGAACAGGGTTGTATTATGGAGCTTTGGCTTTATGGGCACTCACTCTGTAGACCAGGCTAGACTTGAATCACAGAGGTGTGTCTGTCTCTGCCTCCTGAGTGCTGGGCTTAAAGATGAGTGCCACTACACCTGATTGAATCTGTGCTTTATAGAAGTTATCAATTCTAGCTGTAAGAGGTCATCAATTGAGGTTTCATAGAATCTGTGCTTAATTCAAATGCCCCATGTCTGGTTCTAGCAGACCACTCTAATATATAGCATTTCTTATGGTCTGTCCATGAAATGGTGGAGACGCTGACTTTAACACTAAGTGTTGCTTGATAACATCACACAGACTCAATTTGTAAGTTTCATAAAGGATATTTAACTTCATTGGCAAGATGTAGTTTTTGATTCTAGGATGGGATAACCATAGAGATGTAACAAGAATAAATTAATTTAAAAAAAAAGACATGTATAAAAATGTCAAAAAAATAAATAAAATAAAATATCCTGTTTCTATAAAGGTTGGCCTTTTGAAAGTCTATGATGGCTATATTTTTCATAATTGTCTTAAGTTGAAGATACTTTTTTCCAAAATGTTTTCTAACATCACATTTTCAAAGCAAACAGTTGGTGATCTGAGAGTTAAGGATTAGTGGTGCTTCAAAATCAAAACACTTTTCTATTAGAAGTTTCAAGCTTCAGAACTATTACATGTGAAGTTCATTCACTAAAGAAAAACCTTTATTTTGATGATAATACATGTGCAATTTTATATGGTTATATTTCTGGAGTAGTCATCCTGACTGTTGAGCTTCTGCTTGGAAATTTGGCAGTAACTTTCAAAAAAGAAGACACAGTTGTGATTTTTTTAAACTAAGAGTAAACATCAATAAGAAGTTAATATTTTCTGACATTTTCATCACTGAGCATGTTGTCAATTACAAAGAAGTGAGGCTACAATGCAGATAGCAGTTTGCTTTTGAATTTGTGATAAAACTTCACTAATCACTCATTTTCTCTGCATAGATGGCAACTGCCATTTCTTTCTCTTTTATTTCTAGACAGTGTTAATACACTGGAAGATTTCCATTTTCTGAACTTGTAGATATAAAGTTAGATATATAAAAATAAGCCTTGTGATTCAAGTTCTATTAATTCAAATAATACACCAACACAACCCAACCACGGACATATTATTTGAGTGATATGGTAGTACTTTAATGATACTATTAACTTAGAAATACCAGCTACATAGTTCACTTTGGATGATGATTTTTCTGAGTTTAGACTCTGCGCTGCCTAGATTCTATGGATGATTTTGAAATACCCATTATTTTCATCATAAAATTACTTTATTTGCTGCAGATTAAAAAGAAAACAGTGATTAAGTTCTTATTTATTTCAGGCACAAAACTGGACATAATTTATTCAGAAAATTGTTCATAAACTGCAAATGTTTAATGCAAGTCATATTTTTAAGCTCATGTTACCCCACTTCTAGTGACAAGATAATCTTTGCTTGCTCTACCAACACATACACTATAAATTCGATAGGATAATGAAACCATACATAGAAAACTACAAGGCTCTGTACAAGATGCACACTTCACAAATAAGCCATGATCATCCATATTTTGAATGTATGTGATACCACATAATATGTCTTAAAAACAGAAAGTGTTCCTATTAGAGTCTGTCTACCTGAAAATTGATTCATTTCTAAAACTGACATGTTTTATTTTTTAACCTTAGACAAATTGCTATACAAAGTATGAACTGCTTGCTTCTGTGATATGCGTAGTATGACAAATGAATCTCCTAAATGTTCCAACTCTTATTTGTAGACTGGAGCTTATGTGAACTCACGGGGAGAGAAGACACCATTATAAAAAGATGCAGGGTTCCCATTATATCATGCTTAACTTTTGTTGATAAAGAACAGCTTCTCATTCCACCTTGAGTTTCAAGATTAAAGTAATTAGATTCTTCAATTTTGATGAGATGATATTTGAGAATGACTTTTTACTTGCAGAATTTAAATGAATTACTCTAAATAGCGGTATCTTTTATAGAGTGCAGTGTCTGCATTATCATATGCTTATTTTTAAAATAAGGTTGTATATATATGTGAGACAAAAATTTGTAATTTAAGTTATATATTATTTATTTTAGAATGTATCTTTAAAAATTTAAAATACACCCCTCATAGTTTCCATAAAATCGCCTTAGGGGAATTCTTTTTAACATAGAAAAATTACTTCTACATTCATTGGTATGTTCACTATTTGTTAATTATATGTTCTGTGGAATTAGTAACATAAATGTTATTCAAGTTTTGATTTTTAGGATCTTCAATTTTGCACATACTGTGAGGCAAGGTATCAAGGGATTGCATTCTCATTTCATTTTCTGAATTGGCTATTTATACATTTGAAACCAAAGACAACTCATGATTCTTTTAATCACTTTCTTTTGTACAAGTTTGATAATAACTCTCCATGGTTTATAATTCTAATATAGAAAGCATCACATAAACTTTCTTTCATTAATAATCTTCATGTGCTTCGTATTATATAAGAAATGGCATTATTGAATGTTGTTTGTTTGCTAAAATTCTAATATATGTGTGATAATAATGCTACTACTAATAAATGAATACAATCGAACTCAGTCTTTATAACACAGCTACATATATTACAAACAATTATATGAGATACTTCAAGGAAATAGGGTATCACTACATTGAGTTGGTGTTCAAATTCAGAGCCAATGGTGGAATGAACTTGAGATAGAAGATAGATTCTGTATAGGATGCCTGGTTTGATCTTTTTAAAGTTTATAGTGCTTATGTGAAGGGGTAAGCCAAGAAAATCTTTCTTGACCACTCTTGAAAAATGACTTGAATAATTACTGAGATTATAATTTTAGTGCACTTTATAAAAAATATTACTTTCACAGAAGTGAAGGAATACAATTGTTTGATGGTGGTTACAGTGATAGAAAAATGAATCGCCAAGAAAAATGTCAGCAAGAGATTTAGAAATGACTGCACAGCACCGCATCAGAGAATGTGGTAACAGCAACATGATTGGTATTATTTTCCATATAAATAAAATCTTTAAATCTTTTTGTAGAAATAAATAGGGAGAAAGTGCTTTTCTTTTTCCTTAATTCCTATGAAAATATTTCTTAATGTAGAGCAAGAGACAGTAAAAAAAATGACAGTTAAAAAGAGAAGACATTCATGCATTTAAGCCACCATTAATCTGATTCTAATTCAAGGCAGATCATTAATCTTCTGTAAAACTATGACTCTAGACTCTTAAACTCTTTTTAGTACTTTGCATGACAAGGGCATAATAGGCCCTGTATATTTAGGAGTTAAGATGTGTTTCCAACACATTAACTTAGACAAATCCTTTCTTGAAACTCCAAATATACAATAAAATTCTTTGCTTTGGAGAAATGATAACAAGTCAATCAAGGAGAAAGATAACACAGACAGGGTCCTATAGAGTTTATCATAAATGACAGGGTGGATAGATGAAAAGAAATGCCTATGTGTCATCTTCCGTCTTAATGATGTGGAACAGGGTGACATTGAACAGGACCTGGTGGCCATTGTTCCAGGCATAAAGAGCTCTATCTCTTGCATTGTAGTCAAGCATGGATATGTGAAAGTATTGGTTGTGGAAGGGGATGTCCGTGTACTCGTATGTGGAAGTTTTTGTGGAATAGGAATAATATACTTTAGCTCCAGTCAAGTGGGAGTTGGTGACATACAGAGTCCCACAGATCATGAAGGATTCTCCTGCACTTCTCTTGGGATAGCCAGTGCTCCAACTCTTCATCACCTCCAGGGTGTCTTGATTAAGCTGGCTGATGACAATATTGCCTGCATTCTGGTTAGTTGCATATATCGCCCACAGCCCGATTTCATCAGCCATTAGGTCAATGTCAGAGAATCCACCCCAAGTGTAGGGGTACACATTGTGAAAACCAGCATACTCTAGGCTTCTTTGGGCTAGCACTCTCCCTAAATCAAAGCTGTACTTGATGATGATATTACTCTGATACTTGTTAAAATAGAGTGAGCCATTGTAGACAACATGGTTAGTTCCTGCCCACTTGAAAGGGAGGTTGTATGTCCTTGATTCAGCTCCACTGACAAAGTCTGCAATGGACTTGTATTCACGAACTATTTTATTGTTAGTATAACTGTCCATGTACCAGACCTGAAAATAAGGGAGAGGGGAGAGAGAGAGAGAGAGAGAGAGAGAGAGAGAGAGAGAGAGAGAGAGAGAGAGAAACAAATGGAGTGATTAAAATCTGGGCTTTATGAAAATTCCAAAATACAGTTACAATCAAAGTTTAAAGTTTTGGTTGTAAATTGTTCTTACGACTGACTCATTGAAATGTGATGGCACTTCAGGCCTCTGTAAAGATATTGTACGTAGTTCCTGCAAAATAGCTCAGTAGATAAATATGCTGGCTACCAAGAGCTAAGTTCCATCCCCAAGACTCGATGGTGGAAATCAAGAATCACAGGGTCATCTGACATGCATATGTATGTTGACATACAAGCACATACAGATAAATTTAAATTTTTTTAGGAAAAGATATTTGTAGGGGAATTAGCTGAGTTTGCTTTTTCTATATTTTCTGTCTAATGTGTACCTATTTCTAAATAGAACCAGCACATGTTACTGCAAAACACATTTCCTGACATATCAACATGATTAATGACAACTGTAATTGTCATTGTAATGGTAAAGATAAAGGGCTTTATCTTTATCCTGCCCTTTGCCCATCAGTTTTATTTCAAATGTTCAGCTTATATTTATTTTGTAGTTTCCATGGGACCTTCTATTAATTGTTATTCATTGGATTATCTAGTAGGTTTTAGTGAAACCATTGCATTAATTTAATAACAAATCTCATTTGGGTAGGACTATTAAGAGTTTTAATTCATAAGTCATTAATAAGTAGAACTATAGTCAGTTGCTACTATATTTAATCACATAATAAAGGTGTTGTCATCCTATAAAAACACCCCACTAGTTTCAGTTGTACTTATAGAAATATATTGGCTTATATAATGAGCTGGTTCCATACTTACTGTTTAGGGTTTTCAAAAATCTAACGATCATATTTCTTATGGAATATTCATGAAATTTTATATGCTCATATTTACATTTCAAGCATAAATCAAGATGAAACTCAATGGCAATTATGCTAGACTACACTGAAGAATTTTAAGAGGAACATATTACTAAATTAAGTTTGCTACAACCTTAGACATAGCAGTTCTAGTCGGAGAATGTCATGAAATAATACTCTTTCCATCAGAACCTATATTATAAAGAAAGAGAATAACATGGGAGAAAACAGTATAAAGGAAACCTAATTAAAAGCAAAAATATTTCTGGAGGCAACATACTCTGTTGTTCTTTTCAGATGCTAAAGGATCCGTCATCCAAGCACCAAATCGAGTTCCAGATGTCTTGACTGTGATAGGGCCTGTGATTTTCATCAATTTACCACATGCTGAAATTAGAGGAGCATAAACATGTTGGTTGAACACAGTTAATGAGTCCAGTACACAAACTAAGATGAAAGCAAAGGGAGAGATGTAAATAGAAATAAATCCATAAAATAAATATCACATTCTGAGTGAATGAACACCACATTGGTTATAATGTTTTTAACCCCTAACAGGGATCATGGTGTGCCATTTCAGTGCTTTAAGTGTAAAGCATAATAAAAATAAAATATCATTTTTATTGAAAAATATATTCTTCTCTCATACAATATAGCCTGACCACAGTTCCTTTTCCCTCCACTCCTCCTACTCCCTCCACCTCCCCATCATCTTTAGATCCATTATTTCTCCTTTTTGCTTCAGAAAAGAGCAGGCCTCCAAGAAACAACAACCAAACCAAAGAGGATACAATAAGACTAAGCAAATGTCCTCATATCTAGGCTAGAAAAGTCAATCCAGTAGGGGGAAAAAGTCTCAAGAGTAGAAAAAAAAACCATACCCATTCCCACTACTATGAGGCCTGTGAGTTTGATTATCAGCAACCTATATCTTTCCCCTTCTCTTATGTTCTATGGTCATAGAAAGTATACAACCTAGGCAGAACTCTGAAGGCTGATTTTCAGCTTGGTTGATTAAAAAACATGTCCATTTTAAATATATCTTTATAATATAACATGAAAACTCAGAGTTCCTGAAAGGCATAGAGTTGCGGCTGGGGGGATATTGATAGAGCAATCATGATTATGCAGAAAACAAAATCTTAGAATGTGAGATCCACAGAGTCAAAAAAAACATGGAATGGAAGTTTCAGAAACCCAACAAACAATGACCAACATGATTTTCACTAAAAAGTAAGAGTGTATACATACATATAATAATATTTTATGCATATATGAAGTCACTTAGTCTGTGAATAGGTCTTAAGAATAGCTGAGATTTCATAGATGTCAAAAGCAAAAGACAAACCACTTCTGTGGATTTTTAATTAGTGGAATTTAGAAGTAATCTGTCTTACACATTTTTAAAAACAATTTAAGTATAAGCATTTGCCTTTGGTTTAAATAAAGAAATAAGCTTCTTGTCTGTTCTAGTTTTTCTTTCTATTTTTTTCTGGGTCTTATTTCATATATTTATCTTCCTCTGCCTAGTATAAAAATTGATAAATGTATAGATCTTTGCTGCTGGCGCCTCTATGTTTGGATGAAAAGAAGACATGTTCAAGGCAAATCATGGGCAAAGCAATCTAGCTGGAGCTTGTTTTGGCTCATATTTCCCTCTATATCTTCCTCATAGGAATAATTTGCAATTGGCAGTATACCAAGCTGCATAGTTAGGAAGATGATGAATGGGAGCATATTTTACTTTGTTAATGCAACAGTAACTACACATTCTGTAATCCCTAATATTTCACAATACTTGAATTGAAATCATTTTCTATTTTCTTTGAAATGAATTACATATGATGTCATCTGTGTATATTTTACAAATTTCTTTAAATCATTTTACAGATTCCAGAGATCCAGTTTATCAAGACTGGTCTAGTGATTCATGAGACTCCATGCCATAGGTCTCTAAATAGCCATAGCTTGTGTTAAACCTATTGGAATAAGGAGGCTCAACTTGTTATAAACACATGAAAACATATGAGCAAAGTAGAACCAATGTGAATTAGAGAAATGTTAATGTATTTTGAATGGACCTAGTTGAATAAATTACATGAATATACCATATTTGAAAGGGATACTTAATGATGCCACACACAAACATGTATAAATAAGCAGATGAGAAGAACACAAAAAATTCCAGTGTACATAGATTAAATTGAAATGATATCCCCCTTCCAATTAAACCACAGAGCAATATATTTTTTCCTGAAAGATGAAAAATGATTCTGGTTTTAAAATGACAGATTAATATATGATTTTATCTTCTCTATTGTCTGATTTCAATAAAATTACAGTGAAGAAGTTAGCAATAAAATATGTTCTAAGCCTCAAATCAAGGACCAGAATACAAAGAATTACTTGTAGAGAAGTTTAAATAAATTTCTCAAAGGCACGGAAGAGAGAGTTGTCATGAAAGATCCAAACTAAGATGTGTCAGCTTTTGCAGAAGTGATGATTGAAGAGGGGGAGGCATTGCCTTGAAGAAGTGACCTATGGAGTCACAAAGTGTGGAGAAAGGACATGTGGACTGGTCTAGGGAACTGAAAGCATGTTAAGAGCAATTGATCCCATTTGCTTCCCTAGATATAGGGCTCCAAAAACAGGTCAACTCACCTGCCAAACTGTGTGCTAGTTACCCTACAAGACTTAAAGTGGATATTGTCAGTATTGGACGCTCAGCACAGGCCTTTCTTGCTTAACAATGTAGCTTCTCTACCTGTTACCTACTGAAAGAAGTGTCAAGTTCCACTTAAATACTCAAAGTGGTCAAGGGGAGCATTACTTACAATTGTAAAGTTAGTGAAAAGCACAGATAGCTTTAAAAGTTGTGATAAAAACAATTAGATATTACGACAGTGTTCCGTTAAAAAGAGACTCCAGAGAGTAGACAAGCCCCTTCCTCCTTTAGACACTTTTGCACTCTGCGTTTGGACACTGAAAGAATAACGTTAAAAAAACTATTTTCAGAAAAGAAAACTATAAATACATATTACAAAAACATATGGAAGATTTAAATATTTTCTTTAAACTGAAAAATGGTTACATTGGGGAAAAAGGAGGGGAGGGGATGAAAACATTGGTTCTAGGGTTTAAGAAGGTTTCTGGAATAAGAAGAGTCACAAAAAGAGGAGAGGAATTCATCCAAATTAGGTGGAGAAGAGCCTGTAAAAAATGTCTGTGAGTGGTTAACAACAAAGAGAAGTTGAAAATTTTCTAGGCATTGTAGGTACTTACATGGAAACAGGTAAGAGTCAAGCTTTTCAGCACCACTTTGGGTACCAGAATGCAATAAGGACCTATGCCACTGTTTTGAAGAAGAAAATCCAAAGAAGACAATATAGGATATTTTCTGATGTGATTATTTGCTGTAGAATTTTCTTAAGAAAGTATATGAGGGTGTATGGCAGTGAATAAGTTAGTAATAGCAGAGGCAGATAGTGAGACTAGTAAAAAAAAACAAGAGCCCCTTGTATAATGAGAATTGTGCAGGAGACTTTGAGAAATCTTCCAGAAGAGAAAGCTCTAAAAAGAAGGCCTCTCAATGACGTTTTGGAAACAGAAACTGATAGAGTCCCCGTGGAAGTGATACATATTTTCACAGATATGTGATGTTTAATCTGATTTAAACATTTTTTTCTATTTCTATTTTTAAAAAAATTGTTCACTTTACATACTGATTGTAGCCTCCTTGCCAGTCAATTCCCAGTTCTGCCCTCTGTCATCCCCTCTTCCCCCTCCCCTAGTGTTCAGAAAGGGGAAGGCCTCATCCCTTACCATCTTACCTCAGCCTATGGAGTCTCATCTGGACTGCTTGAATCCTCTTCCTCTGTGGCCTGGGAAGTGATCAATGGGGTGGGCACCAGAGTACATGTCAGAAGTAGACCCTACTACCCACATTATGGGGCCCATAAGGAAACTGTGCTGCCTATCTACTACATCTGAGCAGAGCATATATGTCCTCACCATAAATGGTCCTTCGTTGGTGCATCAGTCTCTGCAGCACCCCTGTCCCTATCCCCCACGCAGATTTGTTGGCTCCATTGGTCTCCTTGTGGAGCTCCTCCAGGTCCTTCAATGCCTAATCCTTCCATAATTTTCCAGCAGATAGATGGAACTAGAAACGATCACCCTGACTGAGGTAACCCAGACCCAGAAAGATATGCATGGTATATACTCACTTATAAGTGGATATTACCCAAATAATACAGGATAACCACACTACAACTCATAGACCTAGAAAAGCTAAATAACAAGGAGGACCCAAGGGAGGATGCTTAATTATCATTCAGAAGGGCGAGTAGAGTAGGTACTGGAAGCAGTTGAAGAGAAGGAACAAGACAGGAGCCTACTATAGAAGTCCTCTGAAAGTCTACACGCAACAGGGGATCAAAGCAGATGCTGAGACTCACAGACACACAGACAAACTTTGGGGTGGAGCTTAAGGAGTTTCATGATTTAAACATAGGTGAAGACGATCACTTAATTTTAATTATTTTAAGACTATCTCACTATGTAGCTCAGCTTGGCCTGGAATTCATTATGTAGATCAGACTGACCTTAAACTCACTGAGATCCCCATGCCTCTGTCTCCCTAGTGTTGGAATTAAGGGTGCACAACATCCCATCTAGCATGGTGATAAATATTAAGGGAGATTCCGTTGAATGACACAGATATTGTGGTACTATGTTTAGAGAGATAGAAATTATTTCTAAATATATCACTTAGCTTCTATTGAACAATATAACATGATCATAATATTTGTAAACATTAACAATTAACCTAAAAAACATCAGATTATGACTAGACGACTTTATTGGTACTCTTTTTTCTCTCTGATTTTAGAAAAGACAAGATTTATCTAGAAACAGCAGAAATATTTAAAGTTCTTCTTGTTAATAAATGTAATTATGAGAATAGATGGTGTATAGGAGAGTGACAGTCTCCATCTTTAAGAAATAAAATTATAAAATATTGGTTATCGCAGTTCTGTCCTCAAGACACGTGAGATGAAGGAGTGAACAGACTCTTGAAGGTTGACCTTTGATTTCTCCGCATGCACTGTAACTCTCTTGGACCAGCACATGTACACACACACACACACACACACACACACACACACACTCACCATCCCCAAATTATTGTAGTATTAAAAACCAAAAGCATAGAGAACAAAGGAAAGTTCAAAACTTCAAAGTTTCTTAAATTATGGTTGAATCTTTCCTCAGATAACCTGTTGAATCTCATCCAGTATTTCATTAAGTTTAAGGTGGTGCGTCCCCTGGATGGGGAGGCCTGGTGGCACTCAGAGGAAGGATAGCAGGCTACCAGGAAGAGACTTGATACCCTATGATCAAATACAGGGGTTGGAGGTTCCCCTCAGTCACAGTCATAGGGGAGGGGAGTAGGGGAAAATGGGAGAGAGGGAAGAATGGGAGGATACAAGGGATGGGATAATAATTGAGATGTAATATGAATAAATTAATAACATTTTTTTAAAAAGTAAAAAAAAAAACCAAGTAGTTTGATTTTGATCAATATCAGTGAGTTGTCATAAAAACATACTATGTAGATTTATTTTTTTTTAAAAGAAACTCAAGCAGGAGCTGTTATCTAAATTTTCAGATAACAGAGCAGGAACTTATTAAATAATGTCTATGATTGATTTTTAAAGCAGAAAATAAATGTATTATTCAAACTGAGGATTGAACCAATCTAATGCTCTAAAATTGAACTGTTAAATGTGTTAAACTCTGCAGACAAAAACTAAAAGAGTTTGTTGTTCTCCATTCCAAGTCCTCTAAAAATTTAAGCATATTATTTTTGCCACATGCATATAATATTTAAATTGTGCTTTTAAATGTTAAAGTGGGTACAAAAACCTCATAGCCACTAAATTTAAAAAGTTAAAAATGGATTTATACATTGCCTATTGAAAGTTCATTCCCAGGTTTTATGTGCCATGAATAGCTAAGAAATGGATAGAAAAGGGAAAGGGTCACAGGCTGAAAAAAAAATTAAACTTTTGAATTGCCTGCATTTTAATGTTTTGAGTCCTGTGAGGCTTAGACTAAAATTGAATGTTTTAAACTTCGAGCTCCATTTTACAATTGACTTAGCAAGTTTTCTGTCTTTACCTATATAAAGTTCAAAAATGAGAATACTAAGCAATATAATATTTATGCATATATTTTCTATAATGACAAATATATTAATTTTTAAAAATGGAAAATTGGGAGGGAGAACATACAAAAGAGAGGGAGGATATACTAAGATTCTTGCAAAAGCCTTGAGGAGTCTTAGTATTTTATATTAATTAAATTTATATATAATATACATAAGTGCATAGACATACATATAGCTTATGCCACATCCTGCAAAAACCCAGTATGAGGCATGAAAACCCAGATTTTGAGCTGTTGGTCAGGGGACCTCAAGAGCTTCTCAAAGTGGTACAGGGTACCATTGTTTTCTTTGGTTGCCTCCTAGAGGTTGAGAGTAAGTTCCTATTGCTGAAGCTATCATGTAGTTTGACCACAGGATTAGGAATATTTCAGGTTATGACCTGAAAGCCTCTTCCCTGGAACTATTTCCATAGTCTCAGAAGAGCCATGCAAAATGCCAATGGAGAGAAGCAATCAATTGTCTTATTTAGCTGCTATCTATGAATCACAACGATGATTAGCATGGTAAGGTGTTCCTAACTGGGCACATCTGTTGTTAACCTGCAACTCTCTAATTCAATGCAGGCCCTACTCTATTAGAGTAGGGAATATTCAAATGGAAGGAAACCATGTCCGGTATGAGAAACCCAGCCAATCTCCAAGGCTAAGGAGGTTATAGACCTCACAGTAGAATTTACCAGTTCTACTTTCCTACACCAGCTTAATTACTAACTGCTTTCAGAACACTTCTCCATATAGGCACAGTTAAGCACAGCTTTCACAGCTCATCAAGGAAGCACGTTTTGGCAGCATAAAAAGACCATTACATCCTTGGATGCAGAGGCAAGAGGATCTCTGTGAGTTCAAGGCCAACTTGGTCTACAAAGTGAATCCAGGACAGCCAAGACTACACAGAGAAACCCCGTCTCAGGAAAAACTAAAAACAAACCCAGAAAATTATAATTGACTAAAATGCAGATAACGACTGACTGCAGGGTGCCCAGATCCAGTGGATACAACTATAACAAAATTCCTTCACCTAGGGCTCAAGGCACATCATGAGAAAGACATGGAAAGACTGTAAGATCCAGAGGACTGGGAAGTCTACCATGGATTGTATTTCCTTTTTTTTTTTTTTTTTTTTTTTTTGAAAATTTTTATTAATTTATTCATATTACATCTCAATGGTTATCCCATCCCTTGTATCCTCCCATTCCTCCCTCCCTCCCATTTTCCCCTTATTCCGCTCCCCTATGACTGTGACTGAGGGGGACTTCCTCCCCATGTATATGCTCATAGGGTTATCAAGTCTCTTCTTGGTAGCCTGCTATCCTTCCTCTGAGTGCTACCAGGTCTCCCCATCCAGGGGATATGGTCAAATACGAGGCACCAGAGTATGTGTGAAAGTCATACCCCACTCTCCACTCAACTGTGAAGAATGTCCTGTCCATTGGCTAGATCTAGGTAGGGGTTTGAAATTTACTGACTGTATTGTCCTTGGCTGGTGCCATAGTTTGAGCGGGACCCCTGGGCCCAAATCTGCCTATCATAGGGTAGGCAGGCAGAAAAAGGGAATAATATAATTTGTATTTTAATTAAAAATTGAAAATTACAAAGAAGATAAGCTGAATAGAGTTATATTTTTAATGAGTTATGACAGTGTAGTCCTGTACATAAGTTTTTATAATTGTTTTTATGGCCAATTCTTATTGTGTACTCTTGCACATGTCTCTCTCTTTTTTTTTTTTTTAAACTTTTTTATTGCTTCTTTCTGGTTTCATACCATGAATCTAAGTCCCATTCTTTTCTCCATCCCCTCATATCCACCTTTTGTCTTTGCAAACTCCCGTAACAATAACACACACACACACACAGACACACACACACATCCCATAAAACACAGCTCATTGTAGAAGCTGTATTATGTTACAGTGTGTCTCACTGTATATCTCTTTGTCTTTTTCACTTGCAAATGTTCATTGCAATAAGTCTTTGGTCTATTTCAAGGTCTCTGGCTTCTGTGACACCATCAAGATTGGATCCCCATTTGGACTCTTGCTAGTTATCAGTGTGTTGTTCCATGTCACAGAGATCCTTCAGCTTTGGAACAGCAGGACTGGCCCTTTCAAGCATCTCAACCATTCATAGATGACATAGATTTGGGGCTGGGCCAATTCAGAGAACTGGACTTGGGTGGAAGCTGAGCTAGTTAGCTAGTAGGCTTTCCTTTATCTGAACCACCATGGCCAGCTCCCAGCCCCTGCTCATGTCTTTTAATGGGAATTATTTTGTCTGTTTGATCACTTTTTGGCCTTTAGTGAAGAGCACACCTAGAATCCGCTCTTATTAGTTTAATAAATGCTCATTTTGAAAAAAAATTCATTCTCTGTTACATAAGAAAATCAGATTAATTTTGAAATTTTCACTACTGTATTTTTTCTTAGACACTTTGGTTATTTTCAAATTGTTTTTCAATATGTGTAAATCAACATTTGTGAACTATAGCTTCAAACAGATATCTCAAATCAATTCTTTGACCAAGGACGATTCGTGGACACTCATAAAATTTATTCTTTGTCTTCTGGTTCATTTCTGCGTTATGGTCTCTTTATCATTAACCTGCATGTTACTCACTGTTTCCCATCTTTATAGTGACTCACAATGTTCAAGTTTTGACACTGTCTTCCCTTGTTTGACCTCAGTCCATTATAAATTTTCATCTGGAGGCACATTTCTTGAGGAAACTAATTTTGTAGTATTAATTTATGAGGCACACATGAAGTAAAGTATAGCTGAGATTTCATGTGTCTTTTAAGTCTCCTAATCTCAAATATCAAATAAGTGCATGCATTCAAAATTTGAAACTCCACTAAGGTAGAAAAGATATCTAGCTAGATGTTTAATTTGAGATGTAATTGACAAGGAGTCACCTACTGACTCATAAATTAAGGGGAAATCTACTTAGGATTTTAGCTTAGCATATTAGCCATTTAGTGGTTTAAACCTTTAGAAGGCCGGGTGGAACAGGTAGCATTTTAAATGCTGTGTAGGGGGTGGTAGGTTACTGGGACCACCTGGATTTGGATCTGGATTGTAACCTTACTCTTTACAGAACTTGAGCAATTTTTTTTCTGTTATGATGTTTATTTTTATTTTATTTATACTTTTTAAAACATACTCTATTAATTTATTCATATTACATCTAAAGTGTTGTCCCATCCATTGTATCCTCCCATTCCTCCATCCCTTCCATTTTCTCCTTACTCCCCTCCCTTATGAATGTAACTGAGGGAGACCTCCTCCCCCTGTATATGCTCATAGAAGATACAATTGTAGATCTTGAAGCTTGAGCAATTTTTTAACCTCTTGTTGTCTCATGGGTAACAGAGGTAATCAAATAGCTCACATTGCAGTTAAAAATGTTAAATAAGGAAGATATATTAAGTGTTTAGAATAGTATTTGGTACACAGATACTTTAGACACATAAACTATTTATTGCATGTGTTCTATGATCTAAAGATTGGAGAAATTAAAAAAAGGACATTAGGAAATCAAAATAGTTATGAACTACAATTTTAAAAGAAAATTTTGTTTTCTGTATGGACAGTAAAGAGCAGAAGTAAAGAGTAGGGAAACATTCTCCATGGGTTATCACACCATCTGGGTAAGGCCTATAAAGCAGTCATAGAGAGGGGAAACTGGGTGTATTTGGATGTCTTATTTTAATGGTAAAGTCTATAGGAACAGATTTTGGGTTAGATGTAATGATAGAAAACTAAGATAAATTAAGCATGATCTAGTATAACATGCAAATGTGAGGCTTGCTCTCTTGGGCAGAGTTTAATGCCATATATTCAGATAAAGAGATTAGGAAGAAGAAGAAAAAAAATGCATTGAGACTCCAGTGAAGTTGGTTTTAAGCTGTGTGGGATTTGATATAGGAGCCGGTGAGAATATGGAAAAGTATATTATGATCTCCTAACTGGGGAGTAGTTTTTTTTGGAATTACTTCTTGCCTTCAAAAAATAAACTTTTTCCAAGTCTTGCATCTGAGTTAATAACATGCATTGAGACCTTTAAAATTATGCACTCAATCTGTTTTCCTACTCTGTGTTCAACCTGTTTAAAATATCTTTAAGAAACCCATATAAACAATCTTACTGTATCTTGGTCTTCTCATAATTCAGATTTTGTCTGTTTTGTTTTTGTTTTTCAAGCTGAGCCAAATATATAGCTTTATAGTCTTATATTATATACTTCTCCATGCCCCTGTCCCAGAAAGTGTGTGTGTGTTTGTGTGTGTGTGTTGCTATTTGTTTGTTAAAGCACCCAACTAGAAAAAAAATCAACTGTAACTGTTGAAAGCAGCATGTGTATATGGTTTGGAAATGCCTACTTGCAGTTTTCAGTGTTTTTCAGGGTCAGTAAAGTGAAGATTTCCCCTATAAACTATGTTAAAAAATAAAACAATAGTTTTTTCTTTCTTTTCATATATCATACTTTCTGTACTATTGATTCAGTATAGAACAAAGCCCCCTGTTAGGAATAGTCAGAAAACAAGTGGAAGGAAGTGAAGAATTAAAATGTGGGTTCATTGTTGCTCTAAATTCTAAGAAGAAGATATTTTTATTTCACAAGCCACAATTGGACCAAGGAAAACAGTTCCTCAGAAGACTTGGGACTAACCTATGGAGAATACTATCTTTATGACTAACACAATGCTTTCAAAGAAACTGCTATGTTATTTAGGGCAAAGAAATCATTAGTGACCATGCAACATTGAGAAAATGATGAATCATAAGTTGAATGGGAGTTGATCTGAGAAACACTATAAAGCAATGGCGGCAATAGACACATCTTTTTAGGAAAAGAAAGAGGGAGGGAGGGCAAGGGAACATGAGATCATAGGAATTATATCTCTTCTGTCATTTGCTGAAGTGAGGACCATCTGGTAGAGAGGGAGTAATGGAAGTTGTAAAAGATCATTATGAAATCGACAAGTAGATATCAATTGAATTTACTTAGCATCTATGAGTATTCATGCCTCCATTTACCCTTTAATGTGTATGTGCATTAGTGAAAATGAAACACAGAAACAAAGACTCTGCCTGTGGACTTAGGACACTAAGGCAGACAAACAGTATCAAGTCTGCTTTCTCATACAGGTCACATGCTGAAGTCACTAACGGCAGATAATGTACTTACTCTCTGGAGAGGACGTTCTAAAGTCAGACATCTCATTATTTTAGCTAAGGGGGGCGCATTGGATTGATTCAGGGTTAAGAAGATTTTTTTTTATTATGATGGGAAGAAAGCGGTATCTGTGGTTACAGTCCACCCAACCCCCAGAAACTAAATAAATAACAAGACAGCATGGTGGTCATGCAGTTGTCAAGTAGTCATGGTCAGATGACATCCCCGGGAAGCAAGCAACATGGGCAGAGCTCTCTCTCTGTGTTGAATACTTCCTAGGAGAAACTTCCTTTAAATTGGTCATTGATTTCCTAAGCTAAAATTTATCTTGTCAAATGAAGTCAGTAGAATTAAATCGGCAGGAGTTTATGAAACTGGCTGCTGTCCCAGTTATAATTCTGTGGGCTTTGGTGTCAAGAAACATAAGCATCTTCACAGTCTAAAAGAATAGGGACAGTGGAAAATAAAACAAAATGATAAGAGTCATTTATGTTTCATGACTTTCCCAAACTAGCTTCTGTTCAAATGAATCATTGTCTTTCTCACTTTACTTTCATTTTCTAGAGGACAAGGGAACCTAGTCAGGAAAGATAATTTTCCCAACATGCCTGGAAGACAAATGTTCCCATAAAGTGCATGGCAACAGAGGAGATGTGAAGTCTTGCTTCACTGATTTTTTTTTCTATTATTCTCGTCAGTGTGCAGTGAGACCCATGGAAATATCAGCATTGATAACATTCTATATACTCATAAAAGTACATTGAATAGGCTATTGAGGAATGTGGCTGTTTTATTTCTCTGGTGACGTTTATGCGTTCATCTTTCTATTATCAATTACCACATCAATATCAATCATTAGCTGAGGAAAAGGTATGACTTAGGATGTAGTATGAAGAAGTCATTGGGATTACTGATGCATAAAACACATCTCCTCTCCTTTCTTATTTCTTTACATATGAATGTGCTTTTTTGTAGTTTTATCTAAGATCTTTTAGCTTTAGATTCTCAGGCTAAACCCACACATGACATAGCTACAGCAGAGAATATATCTATGGATATAAAAATTACTTTTTTTCTTAAGGCCAGTGAAGAACTAATGTAGTAAGAAATACATATGATTTGATATCACAGTCTATTGAAACTCTTATAAAAGCTTATTTCTGTCATACTTTTTGAAGCCATATAAAGTCTACTTATATTACTTAGAGTTTATCATTATATCTAGACTTGTCTATTATGCTGCTAGGGAAAATGATTGGGGTAGCTACAATAAATCTCTGATGAGGATAACAAAAATTACATGTGTGTTTAATAACTCATATCTCTTCAGAAAACACAATTTCATCTTGTTAGTTGTTTATGAATGTACTGTAGCTCTTATATTTACAAATTTCTAATATAAGCATGAATTAGAAATATATCTTAAAGGAGAAGTTTATTTAAACTTAAAATTGAATGAACAATAGTGTAATAAAACCTGAGAGAATTTAAAAATTTGTAGGTTTTTTTCCTGGGAATATAGATTGTGTCTTTAAGAGATTTAAATATAGTCATAATTTAAGAGCATATAAACATATGGAAAATTAATAATACTCAATTTATAATAATGTTGATTGGTGACCAGATAAAATAATTTCATTTCAAAGTTCTAGAAAAATCAGTGTTAGGTGCATGGAGTGAAATGAGAGCACCATTTTATAATACAACTTAGAATTTTTGGGTGTTTATGGCATATTATGGTAAATAACATTAAATCACTTATTTATGGTATTATTTCACTTCAATCTACAGACATATTCTCAAAAAGTGTCTACATTAGATTTCTGATTAAAATATTTCTTTTCTATCCCAGCGAGCACAGAGTTTTAATTTCTATAGTCTCTGTGATTTTTGGTGTCCTTTCCTTCAGATGTTACATAGAGCAAACTATTATGTATTTTCCTGTGAAATGCTGAAATTGTCATTGTAGAAAGAAAAGAAATCAATAAGAAAACAATACAAAGGCAGGCAATAACCAATGAATTGCTTTTGTAATCTGTGCTTCCTCAAAAACTGCTTGGCTGGTGAAAACATATCACACCACACCCACACATCCCTGCACATCATATTTGCTATGTGAATTGAAAGCAAATTATTTTAATGATCAAATCTTCTCAAGGCTTTGCATAAATTTGTTTTCCATAATGTGTTTGAGAACTGTTATGGGTGTCTCCAAGATTTAACTAAAGCAAGGCAAGTCCAGTCCTTTCAATACATGAACAGTGTTCCTATAAAGGTACACACACACACATACACTCCCCCACACCACCACCATACCACCACAAAAGCAATGCATAATTTCCGGTAAAATGTGTGACTAGGTTTAGAGTTCTCTGGTAGTGAAGAAAAGATCAAGAGAACCATGCCAAGGGAATGCAAATTCTTGTAGGTGCAATCATATAAGGCTGCTAGAAGGATATGATGCCTTGTGTGAATAATGTTAGGATTTCAGTAGTTAAGTAGAGAGAGTGTTTCAGGAAAAAATAAAGAAATTGCATGTCCAGGGTATGAAAATAGACACAACAAGGGAACTTAAAGATGAGAATGGACAAAGCTTGAGCCCAGAGACTGGTATATACTGAGGACTTGAAAAAAGAGTAGGGGAAAATCATGTAGTATCCATACCACTAACACCATGTCTAGATTCATTTTAAATAAAACTGTAATATGCCCCAGTGGTTGCTTGGGATTGACTAGAATAAACACTGAGAGCAATAGAGAAGATCTGTGTTCAGTTAAACCAAGGAGGAAGAAGTCTGTTCATTGCAGAGGCCAGCTGAAACATGATTGATGATGCTCTGGACTCGGGTGGTGAAAATGAGGATGAAGAAAGTGCCGTTTTGGGGGAAATGTTTAAAGGCAGAATAAGAAGAGATGATTGTGTGGAAGAAGTGGGCTTCAGTAAATAACGAAATGAGTGACTCTCATACTTCCTTATAGACCAAAACACTTGGCTAGCTGGCTGCCTGGTGGGATGGATGGATGGTAGTTTAATCATTAAATTATATTTTCCGAGACACCTAAATAATTTCTCTGCTGTACCAAGTACATCATAAAAGATGTCCTGTGTGGGGTGGGGATGGGAGGGAATCTGAGTTTCACTTAACAATGACTTGAGCTTAAAGTTGTTAAAAACCTTAGCGTCTACGGATGCTTATTAAATTTCTGTTTTAAAGAAGTCACCAATACTAAGGCCTAATGCAGAATTCTTTCAGAGATTAAACAAATATGCAAAACAGCTGGCATATTGACTGTCAAAGCAGTAGACACCCTGTGTTATGCTTGCTGGTTCTGTGTAAAGAAAAGCTTGTTTACCACAAAGGGATGGTCTTTTACAAAGTGCTAGCACGTACCATGGAGTCAAAAATGTCTGCTGACTATATAAAAATGACCATTGGCCCATATAAAATTCAGTTTCCATTATAAGAAGCAAATTCTCCATCCATAGCATAGTAAGACAGGTCTCATCACCTTGACCTCAAAAGGTTCATTTAGTAAAAATGTGCATCCCTTCTTTCACTAGAGGGCACCAAATCATTGCCCTAAGATATAAAAGCATCAAGAGGGAATAGGGTTGGGTGGGGGGCTGGCAAGCTGGAAAGCCTGGTCATAATCTCCATTAAATATCTGTTGGTGATCTCAGGGGGTGTGTAAGAATTTTAACCATGCTTTCTCGGGCAAATTTTCACATGCACATAATTATATTCTGCATGTCGAGAAATCTGATATGATTTAATTAAGCACAGGGGACTTTATTCTATTCAATCTCTCAGAGGAGAAAGTGAAATATTTTGGAAAAGGCATCATTGTATTTCACTCAGGCCACCAGGGTGCATTGCCATGGAAGCATGTGGCTGATATCTACTCTCTCCAAACCTCTCATTCTTTAGTGGAAATAAACTGAACCTTGCCTCAGTAGCCTAGAGGACCTGTGATTCCCCTGGGGCCTTGTTTACTGTGTGGAAGGGTCCTTGAAGGCAGGGAAGCTGGTTTAATTTTCAGTCTTCAGATTTATGTGATGTGCCTTGTGACATTTTACTTAAAACTAACTCCACTAGGGGAGAAAATTGAGAGAAATGTACCCACAATTGTTGCAATATTTTCTCAAGCCTTATTTCATTTCTACCCTCTGCTAATCAGATGAGTGTTGAGAGGCTTTTGTGAAGAGTGAAGATGCCCCTACTGATGAATGAGCTTTCTTGCTCCTTACACTAGACTGTAAATCGCACCCTTTTTCTTTCTTGTCCCTCCCTCTCTGCCTGAGCATTATACTAAGGTGATTTTAGATTCCTTGGGATGTTGAACTCATGGTTTTTCCCTCTACCCTTTGTGTTAATGGTTCCATTGTTAATCAATTACTTTTCCCCCTCCATCCCAAGATCTTATGGCCTTTATAAGATAATAATGGCCATGGAGTTAAAAGAATTTTCAGAGTTGAATTTATCTATCTTGTATCAATGCCTAGCAACATGGATTATAAATCAAATATATTTTAATCAAACACTAGCCCAGTGACACATTGAAATTATATGTTTTATTTTTTATTCTATCTCTGTCTACACACATATATCCATCTATTACGTACCAGTGTATATGATTTTAACATGTATCTGTACCCTTACTTCTTGATGTCCCTATCATCTATCTATCTATCTATCTATCTATCTATCTATCTATCTATCTATCTTCAATCATCTATAACTACCTTAAATCTAAAAGTTAGACTCTCTCTTTAAAGCGTCTCTGTTCAGACATGCTCACTAAGTGATTAATTGACCTACATAGTGGAAAGGAGATAATCACATTGGTTTTTAGAAAACCCCCAAAATTTAGTGTTTCCTCCCATAACACTGGTCTTTATAAGTGACTAGGAGAAAATGATTGCTGACAATTAGAAAGAGTTCATGAAGGAGTATAATTACAGACTGTTCTTTAATTTCATGAGTTTCACATCTTCAAGTTTAACCAAACAAGAATGAAAAGTATTTGAAAAACAACTTCATCTGTAGAAAGCATGTATAAATTAATTTCCTGTCCTTTTTTTCTGAGCCATATTTATATTATGTTTGAACTGAGTTGAATTTTTTAAAAATCTAGAAATTACATTAAGCTAATGGGAAGGGATGCATATATTATAGTTAAGTACCATACTATTTCATACAAGGGGATTTTCAATTGTGAGTTTAGGTATTTGTGAGTGTTCTGGAATCAGTTCCCCACAGATACTAAGGTACTTCTTTATTTTCAATGTTTTATAAGTACATCTCAGCTAAAGCAAAGTACAAACACCTTATTAAATAATAGACATGAATATTGATGTTATTCTTTGATACATTTAGTCTATTGACTGCTGGAGTACATGCATCAGTGCAGCTAAATTCTACATACACAACGTTCTGAGTTTGATTTGCAGGACTGCAAACTAAATAGATGAACATAAATAAAGAAAAGAAAAAGAATGTTAATGAAACTTACTTGTTACATTTGTTTCAGACCTTGTGGACTATGAGAGACATGAATAAAATGATCTATGATAGTAAATAGCATCCATATGATATATGTAATACATGATTATATGATATACCACCATTATATGATCATATATCCAGTGCATATATCTATATGATACATTATATATATATGTATATATATAATGTATATATATATATACACATTATATATAACCATATATATATATGGTTAGATCAAGACCATATGTCTCAGGATAGCATGGAAAATTTCAAGAATAATAAAGAAAAGAAGCCTGACATGGTGCCACATGCCTATAATTTTAGAACTTGGGGAGGGAGAGGCAGGTGGAACTCTGTTAGAGGCCAGCCTGGTCTACAAAGGGAGAGTAAGACAGCCAAGGTAACACAAGAGAAACCCTGTCTCAATAAACAAACAAACAGCAACAACAACAACAACTCCAAAAAAATCCAACAACAACAAAAAGAAAGAAAGAAAAAATAGAAGGGAGAACTTTTATTCACTTAGATTCACATTCTTTCATTTAAACATAATTGTCGATATTGGAAGAATATAAGTACAGGGAGCTATATATGAATTGTTTGGTTTTTTTAGCTGGATATTTTGAAAGTGCTGAGGGATATGCAGGATATTTCAACTGAAGTAGGCTTTTTTATTTTTATATATCAGTAACACCAGAGAGCACCCAAAGAATTGATTCCTAAAATTGAGTGAATCATGATTTATCTGTGAATTTCTGAAAAACACAACTGACATACTTTAAGATACAAATCATTATGAGCTCCAAGTGTCACCCATTCTGTGCTTTCTTGGGCAGGGAAGATATGGTGGAATTGTAGAGACATACAGAGAGCTGTGCTGGAAGGATCTCATGAGCTGTTAATTAAATGCTAAGATTCAAGGAGGTCCAAGAAATTTTAGCAAAGCAAAGTAATTCAGATGTAACCAGAAAACACCTTTGACAATAATGTGGAAAAGATGGAGAGGGACAAGGATTTAGTCAAGAAATTTATTTAGTTGATTGTTGATTGGTTATAGATAGTAAAGAGTGGGAGTTAGTTACTGAGAAATTAAATGCTAAAGGAATGTAGCAATTAAATAAATGGCTCCTAATGGCATTCTGAGCTACCTTGCTCAGACATCATCAGATAAGCTTCCTCTTGTATTAGATGGGAACTATCACAGAGATACAAACTTGAAAATATGCAAGGAGTAAGAAATATTGGATTACCCAGTCCAAAAGAAGGAGTGTTCATCAAAACCCTCCTTCAAGGGCTCAAGGAGCTGGGTGGAAGCAGAGGCTGTGATAATGGATGACTCCAAAGAAATAGTGTCCTCAAGGTACAACAGGACTGATAAACATACATGCAATAGTGACTCTGAAAGCATGCAAGGAATATGCATGGGCCCAAGCCAGATGAGTCCCAGTACTGACAGGGGAATGTGGACATGGGCTCTCATTACTGAACAGGAAGGTACCTAAAACTCATATACACTTGCAAAAGAAAAAATTAGTCTTCTCCAATGGAGCCTTCCTGCACATATTAATCAGACTTCAGTATGGGCCCCAATCCCAGGAGTATATGACTAAGACAAAACTGACTCAATAATTTATTCATAGACTTTTTATAACATATAGTTTTATTTGGGATTTTTCTTATGTTTCACTGGTCTTTTTCTTATATAGTTTGGTTTCCAATTGTGTGTGTGTGTGTGTGTGT
>OU015753.1:68044202-68063076 GCA_907169655.1 Acomys percivali | reverse complement strand
TGTGTGTGTGTGTGTGTGTGTGTGTGTGTGTGTGTGTGTGTGTGTGTTTCTTGAGTCTTTGTGTTTTGTCTGTTTTTTTTTTTTTTTGACAGGGTTTCTCTGTGTAGCCTTGGCTATCCTGAACTCACTTTGTAGATCAGGCTGGCCTCGAACTCACAGCGATCCACCTGCCTCTGCCTCCCGAGAGCTGGGATTAAAGGTGTGAGCCACCATGCCCAGCTTGTCTGTTTGTTTTTAAAGAGCAGAGTCCAGTAAGCAAGGAGGTATAGAGGATCTGGGAGGAGTTTGAAGAGGAAAAAAGTGTGACAAGAATAGAAACCTACAAGAAGACTGTCAAGGCTGGAGGATCTGGACCCAGGGGATCTGCTCAAACTACTGTACCAACCAAGGTCAATGCATGAAGTAAACCTAGAATGCCTATTCAGATCTAGCCAATGGACAGCATATTCTCCACAGTTGTGTGGAGAGCAGGAACTGACTCTGACATGAACTCTGGTGTCTCTTATTTGACCACTTCCCCTTGGTGGGGAAGCCTGGTGGCACTCAGCGGAAGGGGGAACAGGCTGCCAGGATGAGACCTGATAGGCTGTGACCATATGGTGGGGAGGAGGTCCCCTTCTGTCACAGACCTAGGAGACGGGAATAGAGTGAAAGAAGGAGGGATGGGGAACGGGAAGATACAAATGAGGGGATAACAATTGAGATGTAATCTGAATAGATTATTTAAGCATACAGTCTTCATGGAAACTGAACCTCATGACTTAAGCAAACGAAAGAACACTACTCACTTAGCTTTTTCATGCAGTCACGAAGCCGAGTTTCCAAGCTGAGGACCCGCTGGTGCAGCTCTTCATAGTCATAGGCACCGATTTCTTCCTGAATCCCAGTGAGGACTGAAGACAGGTTACGAATTTCTTCCTTGAACTGTGTGATGAGTTTAGCATCTGTTTTGTACTGCTCCAACACTGGAATCAGGGGCAGTAGCTCATCCATTTTCTCTTTCAACTCCTGTGGAAAGAAGCAGAATGTTTCCAAGAGTAATTTAAAACAGAAAAGAAAAAACAGATACGTCCTTTGCTATGAAATGTAACTTATTGAAACAGCTTCAACGTTCCTCATTGATTTTTTTCTGGTTGATACCAGGTAGTCTTTGATATTGTAAGTGACTACGAGATCCTTGCTAATAAATTTAATATTGCAGCTTATCAATACAGCAACTTCTCTTTAAGAGGGTACATGAATTGCTATAAAATAAATTGATCTTCATCATAAATGGAAAAAAAAACCTTCCTATTGTAGCAATTACAGTGTTTTGTATTAACCTACTCTTTGTTCATGCTCTATAAAGTGAATAATACATCATCCAGTTAGGGAACAGAGAGATAATCCCATTCTTCAGTAATGAATTGAATAGCAATACTGGAAAGAAATCAATGTGTTATGACACTGGTGAAAATGAATTATTCCACTACTGAATATCTATGCCATAGAAGTACATAAAAGAAATTTTTGGAATCACCTTTTCCCTTGAATTTAAGACTATCTCTAGTACTCTTTTTTTTGTTGTTTGTTTGTTTTACTTCTGCTTATGTGTTTCTTGTCCTAGATAGATATTAATCTATCTTGGAACAAGTTCATTAGGAAGGAAAGTTCAAGTACATGATACATACTACAAACCAAGCTTCCCTAAGTTGAAGAGATATATGCTGCTGTTTCCATATTGAATCATTAGCTATACTATGTCTCCATTTATCTTATAATATAATTTAGATGTCATTACAGAAGGCAGAATTGCTTACCTACCCATGTAGTGAATTAACTCCTTAGCTAAACAAAGTGCATAGCAACACTTAAACACTGATTTTTGTCAAGGAACTAAGCAATGTATGTTGCCAATCAATGTCCCTATTCCTAATCACCACAAGACTGGGTCATAACCTGCACTTCTATTTGCAACTTTTGCATTTATCACCTACATTTCTTTCCCTTTAATTTGGTAGATATTAACAACAAAATAGTACAGGAGTGTGATTTAACTGTGAATTTATTGCAGATGATATAATCTGTTTAAGGAGTTCCATACTTATGATCATTTCAGAATAACCCATAGGTATGTCAGAAGTCATACAATATAATTATTTAAGGAGTTGAAATTGCATTTTAAAAGTACACTTAGAAAATGTTATTACTATAAATACATCCAAGTAGCAGAAGATCTTATTGCTGTCCTGATTAATGAGCTTGTGTTTCTGGTGGGGGGATTTCTGTGTGCTCTACAAACCTTGGGATTTTAATTCTTCTGCATGTATACATTAAATGGCAGCATAAAATACATTAGGAATTACAAGGATTCCTAACTATTGCAGTAAAAAAGCAGAACTTCAGAGCCTTATTTATATTAGGACTCATCTTGGAACAAACTTATAAGTTTAAGCATCTTGCAGTACTCCTAAAGGGAGACACAATTGTTTCACTAGAATTTTAACGATAAGAGTTCTGCTCATACCATTTGCTGCAAATTATGAGAGTAGCCACAATGAAACCCTTTCCATTTTACTGTGTGTATATTCAAAGGAACAATCTAATGTCAAAGCATTGGAAGTGCCTTGTCTTTGATGAATTAAAAGTATTTTTACTCTTTCAAAAATTACTAGGCTTTTGACAATGAATTTTGAAACTAGGACAGTTATCAGAGGGCCTTGGTAAATATTATATATATATATTACCTTAGATCTGACTTTGCTGTTGCCTTCTGGAATTTTATTTTCTACTACACAGCTCTGGCAAAAACCAGAGTATCTTGCTAACAACAGTTCATTTCACTACAGTGGCTAGCTTAGCTTTCCACTTGAAAGATCATTGAAGGGAAAGTTGACAGTGTTGGTATGAGGGGAAAGTTTTTTCAGCAGCAGAAAGGTTTTTATAGAGCAATTTTCCACTTAAGTTTGGTTTTAAAATGTTCTTCTAGTTTATGTTGTCTTGGCACCTAGAGGGAAATGTGATTCATGATGTAACTCTGGGAGGACATGAGTTTCACAATCATGTATTGGACATCATACTGTGATTTGGGTATAGAGAAGGAAGTGATAAATGTGGGGATTTTGGAATTTGTGTTGCTGTATATGTGTATGTGTGTATGTCTGTATATTTGTGTGTGTGTGTGTGTGTGGATGTGTGTGACATATATATGGAATGCATGTGTGTGACGATGCATGTGTCCATGTGACCATGTGTCCTTGTGTGTGTGTGTGTGTTTGTGTGTGTGTGTGTGTGTGTGTGTGTGTGTGTGTGTGTGTGTACAGAGCATTATGGAGGCCAAAGTTTGATGTGTGTCTTCCTTAATCATTCTCACACACACACACACATACACACACACACACACACACACACATTAGGCTATTAGGCTAAATTATCTAGCTAACAAGCTTCAGGGATATGTCTGTTTTTACTTCCTCAATGCTGAGGATAGGAGTGTACATCCCCTCAAACCATGCCTCCATTTCATGTATGACGGGGATCTGAAATAAAATATGTATGTTTGTACTGCAAGTAATTTACCAACTGAACTAACTCATCAGTTCCATTACTTTAATTTTAATTCAGAGAACTAGCTTGTCAGTTCAGACCTACAGATTTTGCTGATTTGAATCTTCAAGAGATACTTGAAAATTTAGTCATAGTTTGTGCTTTAGTTTACCTGGGGGGGACAAAAACAGTGAAACAGTGCTTGCCTTATTGGATAGATATGATGATTGAATTAATTAATAAATAAAAATACTCTGAACTCTTCTGTGAATATGTATGTTCTGAAAATTGGTTATAATTATGATTATGATATTTAGATTTTGACATTTCCAACATATTTTTAGATTATGTGAACTATGAAAATCAAAATAATAATCACATGGTTCTTCTTGGAATTTCTATTTTCTTATTGACAAAATCCTATCCACTAGGACTTGGTTCTACCATGTGTTCACTACTTTGTCTCTTGACATACAACATGAGCTCCTGGCTTCTTTTTGCTGTCCTTTCTTGGAATGCTTCTCTCCCCTCACTTAGTATTTACAACTTTCTACTTTGATAATGACACAGCTTCGGCTTCGCATCATTGCTTGACCACATATACCTTAATTCTGAGAACTGAAAGTTGACACTGGAACCTTTTTGAATTTCTAGATCCTCTCTGGAAATTAGTGTTTGAGGAGAGGGGGGCCACACCCAACATGGTTTCCTAAAGGCTATCAAATTGCCTAATTCCTCAGGAGATCTCCAATGAAGAAGGAATAGCTTTTCCCTTTGTGCTTTTACATGCTGCTGCTACATCCTTTGAGGCCAGTGTTTCCCTCTTAATTGCTTTTCATTGGAGGACATAGTGCTTCATTTCTCTAAGAAGGACCCCGCCCTGTCCTACAGAGTGTATGTACTCAGTGAATTCTTGTTGACATGGATATCTACCCAGAACCTTAATCTTCTCCCTGTTTGTAATTTTCCCCATATTTTTCTGTTAAACCAACTCATATATTTTTTATGAATTTCAAGCATAATGTGTCTTCTAGGAGTTGTTCTACCTTATTCTTTCCCTTTTTGTTTTAAAAACTTCTGGTTTTGTTTAAGAGCCTCTTCAGTTCAAATTTTATGGTTCATCACTTCAACTTTCTCTCTTGTTAGTATCTTCAACTTTCATATCCTTTTTTTTTTCATTGAAACTCATTATGTATTGATCTGTCATCTATACCTTTGTACTTATGTTCCAGAGGCTATAGAAGAAATAAATAAAACCACGATGACTTCTAGCTCATTAAAATTTGCCTTGCAAAGATCCTATTTGTCTCAACTATCACAACTAACTAAAGCTACACATTTCAGTATGCTCAAACCCTTGACCACAAGATGGAATTCAGCTCTCTCCTTTCACACTAGGGTTGAACCTCACTGTCCAAATGAAAGAGGGAAAAAGATACTACCTATGCACCACATTAAGATTTTTGAAAACTCTGTGCTTTGAGTTTTAAGACAGATAAATAATCTTTAATAGAGGCTCAAGTGACATTATCAGACCAAGAAGTTTTTTTTAAATAAATGACTCTATCACATACTGTTAATAAAGTATGTCCAGCTCAACACAGTTTTCCATTTCTAGTTTCTAGATAATTGGCATTAAACTACATACAATCCTTAGAAAAGAACTAATTTGTACAAAGTCAGAAAACCATCCTTTTAAAAATCCTTTTGTTGATGGTATTATTAATAATTTACATCCTCCACAGTTCTTACTTCAGCAGAGCATAAATTCATTAGAAAAAGCGATGATGACTTAATTCTTTACTTTCCTGGGGATTTCCCGTCTTAGATAGTAAAGTACTTATAATCCTACCCAGAAAATCCACATGTCTGAGGTGGGCAGCACCACCTCTTCATCTTTTTAATCACCATCTTCAATATGTTCCTGGCTGATAATAAGCACTTTTTAGTGATGAGGCAGTTGTGCCCCCAGTGAGTCTTTAGCGTTGTATACATGGACCAAGGCATGATTATTTCTAGCTGAGTGACATGCTAGCTGCACACTGCACTGGACTGACAAGATTGCAAGTTTCACACCTACTTGAAAATGCTTGGTCATTAACGTCTTCCGATCATCTTCAATTTGCCGAAACTTGGCCTTCAGCCCTTTCATTTGGGTTTCCATTTTTAATACATACTGAAAATCTCTTTGAGTTCTCAAGTTTAAGACTTCTATGGACTGGGACATATTCTGCACCTGTCAAAAAAGGTCATTGGTTGTGAATTATTCTCAGTTTATGGATATTTGCAATCTCCACTAAAGTTTCAAAATGTCATTGGCACAAAAACAGAAGCATCAAATCTATAACTCTATGTCTACCTGTCACATTTTCAACAAGATTCCTTACAATAAACATTCAAAGAATCCCAGCCGAAGATAATTATACCTTTGCATGTTGTAACAACTGGTCATGTATCATTAGAAATGGCCAGATAGGCAAGAAGATAGTAGATTAGAAAATAAAATTAGTTTAATTCCAAGGCTTCATAGGTTATAATGCCCCTAGGTAATGCATGTTGAGATAAAATGTGCCTGTAAACACTGTTTCTTACCTCTAAAATGTCAGAGGTACTTAGTAACAGTGTATGCACTAACAGGTTCAACAGAGGTAGAATTCAAGCATTTTGAAGCAAAAGAAGAAGGAGGAGAGTGAGGTGGAGCCTTTATAAAGGATGAACAAAATTATCTGGGAAAAAAAGCACTTGGCCAAGAGAAAGGCTGTGCACCCTCCTCTCCCCCACTCATTTCTATCCTCCCAGCAGGTGTAGAACACCCTCGATTGCCTGAAGCTGCCCTATTGTTTGTAATAATACTAATGTACACCCACGAGGGGAGATTTAAAATGCTAAGGAGATGTACATGCATGGACTATTTTGAAGACCCATGTGTCACAGAACATGTGTAAGAAATCTTATACAGGTACAAATGAGTACAAAGTGCAAATGACTCCAAAAAGCCCAGTGGAACACTGAGCTACCGAACTGCCCCCTTTTTGGTCCACTCCTCTCTCTCCTTGGAAACATATTGTTTTCTAACAAACTATATTCTGCCTCTTCTGTGTCTCTGTATCTCTGCTCAATACTTTGTTCTAGAACAAAGGACCCCAGACTCCTCACTCTCACTGAACCCTGATATCAATGCATGTTGATTTTGATTCAGTTACATCATGATGGTTCTAAAATACTCAGCAGGGTGACACTGAGTTGACCAGGACTAGTGCTGGATACTTATGTTTTAGGGGCTTAGGAAATGTCAACCACTTAAAACACCTTATAGACAGACAGAGACACATGTTAAGCTGATGGTACCAGGCCATGCTCATTGAGCCCCAGGCTATTTAGAAGTAGGAAATAGGTGACCTAGAAAGAGTACAGAGATGAAAGAAAGCTGCTCTAATTTTTGTGTTAGCAAAACCCTGAAAACAAAGGCAAATCCTCTAATAGAAGGAAGCACTTGAATGAAGAATAATATAGCTACAAATTATTCTAAAGACTAAGATGGATGTCTACATGTCTGGTACTTCAGAGCAACAACTTCATCTTCACCTGGAAGCTTGCCAAAAATGCAGCATCCCAGGACCACCCCAAAGACATCATAAGTTTGCATATTTATCAAGATTTCCAAGTGATTATTACAACTGACTTTTAAAGCTTGAGACGCACCATTCATCAGGTTTTTTATAAGAGAAAAACATAATATGGGTACAAAATTCAATCCTTTGTAATAAATCAAATACAGTTACACATGCAAAATATGATATAAGGTATTATCCTAACTCTTCCCCCATGCCCTTTCTGTCTGTTTCAAGCATGTCACAGTCTGGGTTACATTAAAATAATTTTGGAATGTGTGCTTAGACAATGTCAGCAAAATGCCTTTAGTCTGTGATTCTCATCACAAGCTGTGTTTTTTTTTAAGTTGTAGAACAAAAAGAAGTAGACACACCCAAGAGGAGTACTGGACTGGAAATCATCAAACTCAGGGGTGAAGTCAATAAATTAGAAACAAACAAACAAACAAACAAAAAAACAATTCAAGGAGTCAACGAAACCAAGAGCTGGTTCTTTGAAAAAATCAACAAAATTGACAAACCTTTAATCAAACTAAATAAAAGGCAAGGGGAGAGTATTTAAATCAACAAAATCAGAAACGAAAAGGGGCACATAATGATAGACACTGAGGAAATCCAAAGAATCATTAGTTCCTACTTCAAAAGTCTAAATGCCACACAATTTGAAAACCTAAATTAAATGGACAATTTTGTTGATAGTTACAAACTACCAATATTAAATCAAGATCAGTTCAACAAGTTGAAGAGTCTTATCACATCTAAGGAAATAGAGGCAGTCATCAAACTTCTCCCAACAAAATTAAAAGCTCAGGACCAGGTGGATTCAGTGCAGAATTCTACCAGACCTTCAGAGAAGAGCTAATACCAATGTTTTTCAAACTATTCCACAAAATAGAAACAGAAGGAACATTGCCAAACTCATTTTATGAGGCGACAGTTACCTTGATACCAAAACCACAGAAAGACTCAACAAAGAAAGAGAATTTCAGAACAATTTCTCTTCTGACCATTTATGCAAAAGTACTCAATAAAATACTTGCAAACCAAATTCAAGAATACATCAAGAGGGTCTGGAATGATGGCTCAGAGGTTAAGAGCACCATCTGCTTTTTCAGAGGTCCTGAGTTCAACTCCCAGCAACCCCATGGTGACTTACAACAACCTGTAATGAGATCTGGTGCTTTCTTGTGGTGGACAGGCACACGTGTGGGCAGAATACTGTATAAAGAATAAAAAATAAATCTTAAAAGAATGAATACATCAAAACTATCCTTCTACATGACCAAGTAGGCTTCATCCCAGTCATACAGTGGTGATTCAATGTATGGAAATCCAACAATGTGATTCATCATATAAAGAAACTGAAAGAAAAAAACCCACATGATCATCTCCTTACATACTGAAAAAACATTCAACAAAATCCAACATCCATTCATGTTAAAAGTCCTGAAGAGAACAAGGATACAAGGGCACACATGTAAATATAATAAAGGCAATATACAGCAGGCATATAGCCAAAATCAAACTGAATGGAGAGAAACTTAGGTCAATTCCACTGAAATCAGAGACAAGACAAGGCTGTCCACTCTCTCTGTATCTCTTCACTATAGTACGTGAAATCCTAGCTAGAGCAGTAAGACAACTGAAGGAGATCAAGAGGATACAAATTGGAAAAGAAGAAGTCAAACTGTCACTATTTGCAGCCCTCCTGTGTACAAGTGGCAAAGGGTTGAGAAAGAAGTTAGGGAAACTACACCCTTCATAATAGCCACAAATAATATAAAGCATCTTGATGTAACCATAACCAAGAAAGTGGAAGATTTCTATGAAAAAAAGACCTTCAAATCTCTGAAGAAAGAATTTGAAGAAGATTTCAGAGGATGCAAAGAACTCTCATGATCATGGATCTGGAGAATCAACAGAGTAAAAATTGTCATCTTACCAAAAGCAATCCACAGATTCAATGCAATTCCCATCAAAATACCCACAAAATTCTTTGCCGACCTTGAAAGATCAATTCTCAACTTCACATACAACAAACAAACAAACAAACAAACAAAAACAGAAAAGCTAAAATGATTCTGTACAATAAAAGATCTTCTGAAGGAATCTCCATCCTGGATCTCAAGCTGTACTATAGAGCAACAGTAATAAAAACAGGATGTTACTGGCATAGAAATAGGCTGGTTGATCAATGGAATTTAATTGAAGACCCAGAAATAAACCCACATACCTATGGACACTTGATTTTTGACAAAGAAGCCAAATCCACACAATGGAACAAAGATAGCATCTTCAACAAATGGTGCTGGTCTAACTGGATGGCGACATGTAGAAAAATGAAAATAGATCTATATCACCCTTCACAAAACTGAAGTCCAAATGGATTAAAGACCTCAACATAAAACTAGACACACTAAATTTGTTAGGAGAAAAAGTGGGAAAGAACTTTGAGCCAGGAGATAATTTCCTGAATACAACACCAACATCTCAGGCCCTAAGATCAACCATTAATAAATGGTACCTTATGAAACTGAAAAGCTTATGTAAGGTGATGCACACTGTCAATAGTACAAAATGACAGCCTACAGACTGGGAAAAGATCTTCACAGGTTGTTTTTTACATATTTTACTTACCATATATTACACAGAACAGACACAGAATAAGTGCTCAATAAATATTTCCTGAGTAAAATCATCTTGGCTTTCAAAAAGTGTAATGGGTGATTAGGGTCTTAATACTTTAGGGAGAGCTTTTCTCTCCCTATAACTGTTACATACAGAAAGAACTATATGAATACAAATATTTCTCAATTTGAAAACACCATTATATTCAGAGAGCTTCATGTAAATTTTTAGTGCAGTACAAAATTAGAGACAACAATGAACTCATAGACACTTCATCGTGGATAAAATCATAGCTTTCAAAATAAATTTCTAACCGTATTTATAGTTAAGCATGGATTAAGAAAAGTTTGCATTAAAGAAACTTGCTACCTATTTTAATATGTAACAATCTTTGATTATATCCAACCAGTCATTAGCATGGTTGATATCCACTTAAATTTTTTTTCTTGTTTTCCAAGACAGAGTTTCTCTATGTTAGCCTTGGCTGTCCTGGACTCACTTTGTAGATCAGACTGGCCTTGAACTCACAACAATCCACTTGCCTCTGCCTCCTGAGTGCTGAGACTAAATGCATGTGCCACGACACCTGGCTTTAATTTTTTTCTATTCCACACGACTAGAAGATGATGGACAAGAGGAAGTATCCTGAGTTAAAAGTGTCCTTTATGTTTTACTTGAAACTCCCAATTGATTTTTCAACTTAATTTGTGTTAATGGGAAAATGCATTGAGAGAATTTTTCATGAGACTTAGTTGTGACCTTCTATATTATGCAACCTTTAATAACTGCAAGAACTGTATCTGGGATTTAGGGTAACATTAGAGGTATTTAAATGGACAGGATTTGTCTGAGTTGCATTTAGCTCTTCTGAGGAAGACCTTCCTCCTGTTGATGGAGAGCAAAAGTTTCCTGATGATTCAAGACACTGACTCCCTATTGTGTGATTCATAGGAAGGAGTTTCGTGTTTCTTCTTATGCTCTACTTCTCTTGGAAGTCATTCTGAAGATCAGCTTTTTGTATTTGTTTGCAACTCTGCTATGTTTTGAATATTAGATGTCACTCACAAGCTCATACACTGAAGGTTTTTTTTATTCAGATGATAGCGTTATTTTTGAGAGAATCTGGAATTCTAAAAGGTGGGGGCTAGATGGAGCAAGTTAAATTTCTTTTGGGGAGAGGGTTGGAGACAGGGTTTCTCTACGTAGTCTTGACTGTTCTGGTCTCCCTTTGTAAGCCAGCTGGCCTCGAACTCACAGTGATCATCTGCCTGCCTCTGCGTCCCAAGTGCTGGGATTAAAAATGCGCACCACCAAGACCAGCTGTAATTAACTTTCTAAGTTTATGTCATCAAGGGTGTTTTGTGCCTATATGATTTCAATGTCCTCTCTCTCCATGCTTCCTTTCTGCTGATTTGCTCAACCACATGGTTCTTTTAATGACCTTTTACCTTATCATAGTCAAGGAACACCAGGGCCACGTGACCATGAATCCAAACCTCTAAATCCATAAGCCAACATACACTTTACTCTTGGTAAACTGTTTTTTCTCAATGTTTTTCACAACTATGAATATCTACTTAACAGACGTCTAGAATGTTTGGCAAAGTCATTATATCCCATCTCTGATAATCACTTTGTACCATTTGTCCTGCCTTTTCCTTTTAATGAATAAAATGTATGAGGTCTTTCTGAATGAACACAAATGAGTGTATTTTTATTCTCTGTTATAACTGCTACTCAGACCACTTTAATTTAAAAAGCCTGTGGGTCAATCTGTTTGGCTAGCTTTGCTTTAACAAAAAGAACAGCAGTTTCTTGTCTGTGAATGTTTACAGGAAGTTTGCTATAAAGTGTTTTGAAATCTTCAAGATGAGGTGCTATATACGGTGTCCTCATATTTATTTTATTGGTGAAAACGTCACCCACCTCCTACTCCAAAAACATGTTTTAAGAAATATTGATCTAGTCAATGAAGGATAGCTGTAGCAATACACAAAAACTATATAGCTAACAAGGAGTTTTTAGGCCACAATTTTATTTCTGGTACACTAAGACCTAGGTTATTGAATTAGTTGCATTTTTCTAGTATGTAGTAGCATACATATTTGCTAAAATATTGAAAAGAGATCTAATCTTTTAATTAAGTGTGGAGACCACTAGTGGCATTGAGAATAACACAAAAATAATATAACTCCTCAGTTTATTGGCCAAGGGAGTTTTTGAAACTTTACAGATGTAGACTCATAAAGAATTAGATTGTTTTTATGTAAACTTAGAAAATGAGCCATGTCTTCTGTAGGTATTGAATGGAGTAGATTAGAAACATAAAACAAAAACAGTAATAATAATAATAACAATAATAACCACATCAATTATCCCAATCTATCTCTGATAGATAATTATGTTTTGACCTATAGAATTTGTATTTCTCTGAATTATTTTAAGTGGTTCTTGACATTTGAAGTTTTTATAAAAAAAATAACCAAGAGTAAAAATAAATAACCACAAAGTAATCATAATATGCCTATAATGATTTCTAACAGGTATTGATTTAATAAAATTGAAACCTGGTCTAGTTGGGGGCAAGAAGAGTGGAATCTTACCATTACAGTAGGATTGACAAAAGAGAGCCAATGAGTGATGATGATAGCTCCAAGAAGAGGGATGGAAATGAAGTAAACTTTGTTCAAAAGCAAGAGAGCCAGCTTTCTTAAAATCTTGTTTATCGAAGGATTCCCAAAGGATGCTCACAAGGAAGCTTTATGACAGGTGGAAGAATGTTGTGGTTGCCTGGCTTAAGACAGTAAATATTTGTTTACATTAGCAAGCTAGGTGCTTTCATTCCCCTGACTACCATAATTTTATGTGAAAAGCTTGGTATTTATTGTTTGTCGTGCGTAATCAAAAAATTATACAACACAGAGGGAAGTGGAGAGCATGGTGTCCTCTAGAACACATACCGCCTAATTCATCTCTTTCTTTCCATGATACTTAAAATTCAAACATGCTGTCATCCCTGCGTCACTCTGACCACCCCAGCTGTCCTACTGTATTCAGAATCCTGCACAGTGCAAGTCTGAATGGGGATCCTTGAAAGAGCCATTCATTGCCCATTCCCTTCCTAACTACACATAAACAACCTTTCATGAGCTGACTTTCATCTGTAAAAGGGAACAAATCAAGGGCATTCTGCATCTGATTGTTGTGGATGAGGCTCAAGTAAATCACAGAGAGAATGCCATTGAGTGAAACTGAAGAGCTTAATGTTCAAAGGAATGATTTAGAAAATGATGATAAACACTTGGAATTATTCATTATCTGTCCAGATAGCTTGCATATTTTATGTCATTATTTTGACTTCCTAGCAAGACGGTTAATAAGAGCCTAATGGATGAGCGCAAAGAGCTCTGTATGATCCAGAGAGTTGAGACTGAATTGGCAGCGTCAGAAGTACACTTCCTGCTTCCTGGAAGAGAGAAGCTGGCTGTATATTAAGATATATGGTGGAGGATCAGGTTTCTATTTTTGTTGTTTTTGTTTTTGTTTGTTTGTTTCTTTTTGTTTTTGAGACAGGTTTTTGTCTGTGTAACAGCTCTGGCTATCCTGGAACTCGCTCTGTGGTCCAGGCTGGCCTCGAACTCACAGAGATCCACATGCTTTTGTCTCTCAAGAGCTGAGGTTGAAAGTGTGCACCACCACCGCCCAGCTTGAGTATCAGTTTTAAGAAAGAAAGATTGTGAAAGGTTAAAAAAAAAAGTCACAGATACGGAAATATATACCCAGAAGCTTGAGATTCCCATTTCTAACTGCAGAGTCTCATGTTAAAAGAGAACAAAAACCAAGAAAATTCTATGCTATTAGTCAATTGTATTGCCTTTCTAAAGAGTGATAGATTCCGACAAAAATACGCACATAGAGGACAAGCCACGTACCTTTTCCAGCAGCTGGCGGAGCTGCCTGCTTTTGGCATCTCTGGAACACAGGTTTTGTTCTGGAGCCACCACAGTACAGATGCATCGCCCATCAGGGTCCTGTGCTGAGCTGTACACTTGCCACCCTTCCTTGGGGCTAATCTGAGTCTGGGGAAGACCAACAGCAAATACAAACAGACATTCACTACAGGGAAAGGAGCAGACAGATTTGTAGTGTCAGAAGGAGAGATTTTTTTTTTTTTTAAGTTTTGAGGCTTCGCGGCTTTTATTTTGTTTCAGTTTTGTGAGTCTATGTGTATATATGTGCGTGTTGTTCTGAAGACAAACTCTTTGTGTCCTCAGGATATTTCCACCTAGTGTTTAAGACAGGGTTTCTCATTCTCCAGGAAAGCCCCAAAGCTGGCTGGACAGCATTCTGCAGCAATCTGTTAGCTTTAGCCTCCCCAAACACTGGGGTTATAAATGCATGCCACCACATCTGTCTTTCTGTTAGTATTGAAGATCAAATTCATGTCATCACGACTGTATAGAAATAATTTTAGATACCCACTCACCTCCTTAGCCTTTGATCCTTCAAGGTCGGAATTTACACTGGGAGCAGCATTATTCTGTTTCACCTTCTATAAAAATGTCATAGAGGAAGTTTCATGGTGTCCAGATTATACATTTTTTGCTGTCTGTTGATCTCATATCACTTCTCATGCTTTGTGTAATTTAACATTTGAACTTCATGTTTAGATACTTTTACTAACCACTTCCTCACATCATTCCTGTTTTTCTACATTAATAGACCTTCTAGTTTTTACTTCACAAGGGGGAGGTAATTAATAGTATAACCTTTCCTGATCACTATTCATATCTGATATTCTAAAATAAGGCCCTAAATGATCTCTCAATAACTTCTGCATCTTACGTTCTTACTCCCTGGGTCCCTATCTTAAAAAACAGCATCTCTGTTCAGATTGCAGCTCATATGTAGCCTGCCTCATATTTATGCTTCTCGCTGTGTTTCTTGCACTTTCCAAGAGGGGCCTCCACTCCAGCTAAGTTGGCTTCTTGTGGGTCTGATCTATTCATCCACACATTGAGTTGCATCAAATAGCATTGCTATTCATGTCGCAGTTATCTTGTTTTGGGTAGAAATGTGAAAATCTCCTACATTTCTTTTTATGTATATTCTATCAAGTGCAAAGAAACTCATCTTTAGTTTTGTATCGCTATTGTATTCTTTTTCAATACAAACCTCAGTAGACTTTCAAAAATATAGATGCAGAAGATAGGTCTTCACTCTGTGGTAGTGGAAGAGTCTTTCCATGACTAGACTTGAAGCTGTATAAACTGGAAGCTCACTGTTTACAAACTTGAATGCTTTTTTTTCCTGACATTAACTTCTTCCCATTGAGAGTGGCTTGGTGTAACTTCCAGACACACATTGCCCCACTTGCTCAGAGTGCTAACGTTTCTTCTCTAATTGAGCTCCTCTTTGAGGATTTCCTTAACTGCAGGATGATGTGTTGATCAGTTCTACTGGGCAGCTCACATCCACTGACTAAATGACACACCATAAAATGATTTGGCAAAAGAGCAGGACTTACCACTATTGTTAGTCTTCTCACAGAAATGGCACGTAGATTCCAGTTCTAATCTCCTACACTTTTTTTTTTTTTTTTTTTTTTTTGCCATAGGCCCCAATCGTTTCATACAAAACCCAACACACAGGTTATGTTCTGAGCATATGCTGGGAGAGTCATAAAGTTTAAACTCAAGAAGTGCATACAGATATCACAAGTTTTGCCTTTGATTTTTAATTGAAAGATTATGACACCAGATCTATCTTTAAGTCTCTTCATAGCTAGATGAATTTATTTATTTATTTTTTTGTTAAAGAGAATTTTGTATTATTTTATTCTAAATTATATGCTTCTGGTTATAGGTTTGGGGGAGGTGTTGGTGCTCCCCACTCTGGCACACAGCTAGCTGAATTTAAAAATATATTTCCTATGATATTTTTTTATCCTAAGGGGATAGACTTCTTAACACAACCTCTTTTTCTATCTAGCGCTTATTACTGCATATTCAGTTAAAGAAAGAAGATGTTATTAGAATTATATACTATTAAAATTAGGTAAGATATAAAGTAGAATTAGATTATCCATTTTATATATAAGGGGAGATGCAGAGATTATCTACAAGATGAACATAGAAATGACTTAGCAGAGCAGCTTTTATGATTTAGTAGAAGGCTTAAGCTGAGCTTCAGTTTGGGGTTAATTTCTTTAGTCCTGGGCCCTTTTAGCTTCTTATAACATTGCACACAAATCTCAAATATGCCAGAAAATTAAGGCTTGGCTGTAGAATAAAATTAACTTTTGGACAAAGGAGTAGGGTCACCCATTTATCATATTAAAATATTTTAACAACAGTGCAAACACTGATTATTAAGGCTGCAAGCATTTGTGTGGGTGTGTATGTGCTGAGTGTTTCATGGCTGCTGTTCAGCTTGTCACTACAAGGCTAGTTGCCAGCCACTTTCTGTTGTTGACACAAATGGGAAAGGTGAGCAGCATTTGATATTCATTTAGCATTCCTTGGAACATCCTGTTTAATAACAATAAAGACTCAAGTTATATTTAAATACTTTGAATGGCCTTTTTCTAAGAATTATTGAGGAGTGCAGTTACTTTGAATGATCTAAAGTACAAACCCTCACCTCTTTGTCAAGAAAACCAAAGGGGCCTTTTAATACAAAATCCTGTATTTGGGACAATTACAAATAGAGAAGTCTTGTATTTCTAGCACTCTCTTTTAGGGTTCCCAACACTGAAAAGACAACCAAAATAAGACCAACTGTGATCTTAGGTGGAAGGATATAGTTAGATATTTTTGGATACCCAGCCCAAAAGAAAAGACCTGCTCCAATTCTGACTTGCAACAACAATTATTCAGATGTCAATAAAAACTCATGTACTGGGAAGATCAATCATCTGTGAATTTCTAGATGCTGTTGGGAGGATTGTGTGACTGAATATCTTGCTATTTTTGAGGTCTTGGTGACACCGTTCTGAGCAGCCTTGCAGCAGGAAGTAACTTTCCCCCAGTCATAGCAAATATTCACTAGAATGAGGCTCCGCACTTGTGCAGTCTCATCACAGACCATGAAGCTTAAGTACCATATTGAACTATTAATTATTTCTGTCTTCCTTATTACATGATGCTGTAAGACTAATACAGCATTTATTTGCATTCTGGTGAAGCACAGTGCTTGGGTCTGAAAAGTGAGTACAGTTGACTATAAATGGCCCAAAGCTTCCACACAGAACAGCCATTACTGATGCAGATCTCTTTGAACCCTTTGTGTTAATTAGAAGAACTAAATGAACTATTTAGCAGTTTTTAATATTACAACACTCATGAAATATTTAAGAGCGGTCTAAATAAGAGAATTAAAACAATCATTTTTAACAATTGGTCTGAGTCCTTTGATTATAATTTAATTGCAGAGCCATGCTTTGTAAACATAAAGCTACCACCCGAGAATTCTCTTGAACTGCTGGGATTTTGTGTCAGGAAAGATGTAACCTGAGATGCAGAAAAAAATAAAATAAAATACATTGCATTTCAGTAGCGTTTCCTTATAACATCCCTTCTCTTATAATTGGAATAATTTCTTTGGAACCAGTTGCCTTTAGAAACAGATGATGTTTTATGTTCCTTACAGGGAACCCACAATGTAAAGAATTTAAAGCAATTTTTCCAAGCCAGCATTCAGTATAAACTCCCTCCTGTTTTCTACAGCTTTCAACCCAGAGTTCTTCATGCTCATCCTCTGCAGATAGATCATCTCTGTCCATTCACTGACAGGCCTAAGCAGGACTGTAGAGAAAACAGACCACTCAGCAGCTGATTCTCAGTAGGCAGGGGCGTTCCCTTGTTGGAAACACTTGGCCACTGTGACCCCAGAAAAGCAGCGAGGCAAGGGTCAGGCAAATGCAGTTCTCCTGTAAAAAAGAACTGCGGCCATTTCCCAGAGCCCAGACAGCATAGAAGACAGGGGGAGGACCCCAGATATTTAAATAGAAGCAAGGTGGTGGCTGAATGAATGGTATTAGCATTTACTTTTCACATTAAACTTGAAGGTTTTTCAAAAAATAAAAATAAATAAAAATAAGAACCAAAGCAGAAAGAAATGAGGGATTGAACTACTAAAATGGTGGTCCAACACAGGAGGTACAAAGTAGAAAAGCATACTTTTATTAAAACCTAGACTCAGAGTGTCATTTACCTCAGTGAAAAAGGAAAACCCTATAAAATTCCTACCTAAGCAGGTATCTGGGTCCAGAGAGTGAAATAAGGTGGAACATATTAATGGCTTTGGTTGTAGAGAAAGGGAAAATGTGAGGACCGAAATTAGAGAGAGGTTGAGAGATCATGACAGAAGAAGCTATGTTTGGAGGATGTGATAATAAACATGTCATCATTCTGCAGCAGCTTTCATGCTATTGCAAGACTCTTTGGGACCAATATAAATAAATATTATTACCTCAAAGAAAACTCCAGGTTTTAAGGGGGAAAACAGCCATGAAAGTAAAACCAATGACAGATACAGCAAAAGCGTCATTAACTTAGGTTGGTCATCTCTGTCATATTGCCTGAAAACCCTAATAAGTTGAGAGCCGAGAAGGGTTGTAGAAGTTGTAATTCGTCACATGTCTTTCTAGTCAGTGGATTTTATGTACATGGTTTTGTGCTTCCCTTGACCTCTGCAGGGTCACATGTTTGATGTGCACTCCTCCTGCTGTGGGCAACTGAGGCTTGTGGCCAGAGATTCTGCCCCTGCAATCTTTCCTATTAGTCTCTACTTCTGCTTCAGACTGCCAAACAAGAAAAAATTCAGAGTACGCTTCTATAAAAATATAATTATCACATTTTCTGTTACTCTTGAGATTTGCTATTCTGAGCTTTCAACCAACTCTTATTAATTTGCTTAGTTGTCCTTTCACAGAATGGACATTGCCTAAGTGTTTGGAAGAGAAAAGCAATCAGAAAAAAAAAAAAAAAAAGGTAGTGTGATGAAAGGAGAGCATGTACAAGGTCCTATGCCCCTTTCTTTTTTATTTTATTTTATTTTATTTTATTTTATTTTATTTTATTTTATTTTATTTTATTTTATTTTATTTT
>OU015753.1:68006618-68037654 GCA_907169655.1 Acomys percivali | reverse complement strand
TGTGTGTGTGTGTGTGTGTGTGTGTGTGTGTGTGTGTGTGTGTGTGTGTGTGTGTGTGTGTAGAAGTTAGCAGTCTGTGTTTGAGAGAAGAAACTCCCTGGTTTTAGAATTTCCACAGCACAGATTTAGTGGTAATGGAATAAATAGCCAGAACGGCATCTGTAAACACTAACTGTGGCCAGATCTTAGGCTTCAGGGCCACCCAAGTATGTTTAAACGTCATCTGGTACTCATTGCTATGGTTTAATGCAAAGCTGTGTTGCCACTAGTTTCATGTGGTAAAGTGTCACTGATGTCTTTAGGGTTCAGGACAGACATGCATGGGCTGCAGAGAGAACAATCAGGATAGGACACAAGAACAGTCCCTTGAGTTGTGTTCTCATTGTTTAGGTGAGTGATGGTAACATTCTGGAGGAAAGAAACTGTCAGTGGTGTTGATAAGGACTGAGCCCATTAAGACTTCCCAAAGTTATGGCAGTCCTTGGTGATGCAGTAGATGTGAAATATGAAGAAAACAGGGCCACCAGCAGTTGCTGGTTTGAATATGGGCATGAGAATGATTTGGTTCATCTAGATGAGAGTCAGAGACTGGGTCACGTCTTTAGGTATAAGATGGAACTCCTTGTCGCACATCCAAGGTGAGTCACCTGTGGTACAGAGTTACAGCACGGTGATATGTCCATGTCTGAAGTTCAGAAAAAGAGTTAATCATGACCATGAAACCTGTATCTTGTGAGAAGACTGCATAGTTTAAAAATATGGTCAATAAATGAGTATCTTAAAACTACAGGGGTGTTTATTTAGACTTTAATTAAGGATATCACTCAATTTATTACGAATGTGCTTCATTAAAAGTTAAAGAACAAAGTAACCTCTATGTCAGGTAAATAATAAGTATAATTTCCAACCCAATAGTTTTACAGAAGATACAAACTGATTATATATTTATTTTCTTTTTATAATCACATAGTGAATCAATAACTATAAAATCTAGAACCATGAATTATGACACATGGGATACTGAAACTTATTGACTAAAATGTTTATTCATTAGTTTATGTGGTAGCCTGTCTTCATTTTCAGAGAGAATTTAATGAGAGAACTATATAATGCATAATTAATAAGCAATTACATATTAAGTGAAAAGATTTATAGCCAATATCATATAACACTGGCATGCTTTATCACTGGAAGTTTTCATTTAATTTGTAGTATAAAAGTTTATCATTGCTTTAATTCTCAAAACATACATCCTAATTTTGGATCCATTGTGTGCTACTGTGTATGTGTTGTCTGTGTTTGTGTATGTTTCCAGGCAGTACATCCTAGGCAGATACTAAAAGTATGTGCATATTGGTTTAAAAGAAAGAGCTAAGTTAGAATGGACTCTAGAGAAATAATGAAGCATCCTCAAGGAATAAGCAAGTTATGCAGGAATACCAGAAGAAACAGCATCAAATAGAATAATTACGATAAACGGGGCTATGGGCATCAGGTCAAGAGGCAGCTCTCCCTTCACTGAAGTACAGAGAGGCAGTTTAGGTGGTCTTTCTTTGAACTGACCCTTGCTAGAGAGGTGACATCAACAGTCTCTCTGAATCTACACATTCCTGTCTGTAAAATCAAGGACGGCTTTGTGGAGTGGATATTCAAAAGAATAGAAAAACGCATTTAGCACTGTTTGTAAGACACCAGGCACCCGTACATAGCCCTATACAGGGTGTGAAATGACAACATTGGGATTTGCTGAAAACAGCAGATGAGTGGACAGTGCTTTTTAAGGAATCAGAATCGCACAACTCTGCAGAGTATCTGAGTTGAGATTTTAGGACACACAGTCATGAGTTTCACTTGATGTTGGTAAAGAACGTAGTACAACTTTCTTGTGTGCTGTCATGTTCCCTGGTTATGAAGTCCTCATATCAGAGTACCAAGTAGAAAAGAGGGATTTAATGACATGATTCTACCAAAGCTGGGAACTCATAACAATAAAAAGGATTTCTAAACAGCCCAAGACTTAATGTCAACAATTAATAAATGGGACCTCATGAGGCTGAGAAGCTTCTGTAAGGCGGGAGACACTGTCAAGAGAACAAAGCGACAGTCTACAGACTGGGAAAAGATCTTCACCAATCCTACATCTGACAAAGGTCTAATATCCAAAATATATAAAGAACTCAAGAAATTAAACATCACCAAACCAAATAACCCAATTGAGAAATGGGGCTTGGAACTAAACAGAGAATTCTCAACAGAAGAATATCAAATGGCTGAGAAACACTTAAAGAAATGCTCAACCTCCTTAGTCATCAGGGAAATGCAAATCAAAACAACTATGAGATTCCATCTTACACCCATCAGAATGGCTAAGATCAAAAACTCAAGCGACACCACATGCTGGAGAGAATGTGGGGAGAGAGGAACACTCCTTCGTTGCTGGTGGGAATGCAAACTAGTACAACCACTTTGGAAATCTATCTGGTGCTATCTCAGAAAACTGGGAATAGGGCTTCCTCAAGACCCAGCTATTCCACTCCTTGGAATAAACCCAAAAGATGCACCAGCACACAACAAGAAAATTTTCTCAACCATGTTCATAGCAGCCTTATTCATAATAGCCAGATCATGGAAACAGCCTAAATGTCCCTCAGTAGAAGAATGGATAAAGAAACTGTGGTACATATACACTATGGAATACTACTCAGCTATTAAAAACAAGGAATTCCCGAAATTGGTGGATAAATGGATTGAGCTAGAAATGATCATAATGAGTGAGTTAACCCATAAGCAGAAAGATTCAAATGGTATATACTCACATATATCTGCATACTAGCCCAATGGGCATGTCCCACGAAAGCCTTCGCTTACCAGGAAACTGGGACAGAGGGGAGGACATCCTATTGGGACTCTAGATGAGAGAACCATGTGAGAATAGCAATGTAGAAGGATCCAGTGGGTTCTAGAAACCTACAAGTAGAACATTATGATAGGCAGATTTGGGCCCAGGGGTCCTGCTCAAACTAAGGCACCAGCCAAGGACAATACAGGCGGTAAACTTTAAACCCCTACCCAGATCTAGCCAATGGTCAGAACAGTCTCCACACTTGAGTGGAGAGTGGGATATGACTTTCTCACGTACTCTGGTGCCTCACATTTGACTATGTCCCCTGTAGGGGGAGACCTGGTGGCACTCAGAGGAAGGACAGCAGGTCCCCTAGAAGAGACTTGATACCATATGAGCATAAACAGGGGGAGGTAATCCCTCTCAGGAATAGTCATAGGGGAGGGGAATAAGGGGAAAATGAGAGGGAGGGAAGAATGGGAGGATACAAGGGATGGGATAACCATTGAGGTGTAACAAGAATAAATTAATAAAATTAAAAAAAGGGAAAAAAAGCATTCAAAGCATGGGGAGGAAAAAAAAAGGATTTCTATATAGTTGCATGTCCACAGCTGCCCACCTACTTCATCTTTCACCACACACTCCATTTTCTGTCCTCCCCTTATTCATGAAATCCTTCAGTTCCCTTCAGAATATTGTCATGAGTTCTCAGCACTTGCTAAGTTTCAGATTCCTAGGCCCCAACAGCAGAGGCTGACTTAGCTGTATCAAGAGCAAAAGAATTTATATTTCTCACAAGTTCCTGGACAATGGTGATGCTCTGTTACTGATCAACTGTTTTGGTAACTCCCAAGGATCTCATCCCTTTCATTTTGTTAAAAGACAACTATTTTGATGTTTTCCTCTTTTTTTCAATATCAATAATTCTTATCTTTCTTAATGGTTCTTTCCTAAAGGTAGACACAGAGCATTTTACATCTCTTAGTTTATGTACAAACCTCTTCTGGTTCTACGATCTAGACAAGTGCTCTGCCACTGAGCTGGGTCCTGATTACTTAAACACATTCTTTAGCCTAACTTTCTCTAGTAATCCTTTTCTATTCTATCTTTTTAGTGTATCTTCTAGAGAGAAATGTATCTATTCATCATCTTCAATTTCTGTCTTCCTAAACAGATATATTGTTGATCTTTTTCTCTTTCACTGATGCTACCTATTTCAAACCTGTGACCCTACATTGCCAAGTAGAGCAATCAATTCTCAAGCTTCAACTCCCTTGACCTTCATCAATATTACCTTTTTCTTCTTGCAATGCTTTCTCCACTTGGCTTCTGGAATACAACGCTCCCCTAGTTTTGCTCCAACTTCCTGACCTCTCTTTATATTGCCTTTGCTGATTCTTCCTCATCTATATGCTAATGACTCCCAAATTCATTTCTTCCTCAAAGACCTCTCCTATCAATTCAGACTTGCATTTCCAATTATCTGCTTGACACCTCCACTTTCAGTGTTTAATAGGCATCTTTAATTGAGCATGTTATAAATGAGCCCCTGATATGGCTCCTCAATCCTGAATAAACAAAGCTAAAGGAACAAAACAACACTGGCCCAAATAAACAACAATGCTACACTCATGCAGTCATTTTTGTGAGCCTTCCTTTTCAGTAGGTTGGCAGTGGGCTGAACTCATCTTTTCCAGTTATTTGGTAAGTGGTGAACTTATGCTGTAGTAGATAGTTTTCCATTCCTACCCATGCATATATTCCTGGTTAAACCCAGTGAGTTCCAAAAGAAAAACCTGTGAACATGGGATGATGCCTTGCTGGGGAGAAGAGAAACTGGTTGGTGAATGTAGGATATTTAAAAGAGGGAATGAGAGTGACAAGAATGTGCTAGGTAAATGCATGAAGTTGCCTTAAAACATTGATTATATTCCTTAAATGTTTAACGGACATACTAGCTTTCACCTTCTAAACTTACCTAGAATTCAAGCTTTTTAAAAATATCTTTTATTAATTTATTTATATTACATCTCAATTGTTATCCCATCCCTTGCATCCTCCCTCTTTTCTGCTTTCACCCTTTTCCCCTCCCCTATGTCTGTGACTGAGGGCGACCTCCTCCCCCTCTATATGATCACAGGGTATTTCAGTCTTTTCTACAGTTCCTACTTCTGCTATTCTTCCTAAAATATCACGGTCTCTCATTGGGGACATTACAAGATCCTCCTTGTACCAAAACCACTTAGTGCATTTATACCTTCCTAATCAAAATAATTCTGTTAAAGCATAAGTTGGATTGTATTATTCGTCTGAAACCCCAATAGATCTCCACTGAGCTCACTGTAAATGACTTGAACTGAAAAGTTTATTTATAAAATAATCTCTCTATTAGTTCACATTTCAATTCTTGCAAGCCTGATTTAGATTGCCCTTGGCTGGTCTTCTTATCCCATCTGTTTGCTTTCTTCAATCTTTTGGTATTTTCTGTTGGGCTAGTTAAGTGTGATGCATTTGTTCTGCTTATTTATTGTCTATTTTCTTCTCTGGAAATGAAGTTTGATGAGGGCATAGATACCATCACATTTGTTTCAAAACTTGTGGAATTATCAATGTATAAGGCAGTGTCAGGCTTATAGTTCATTCTCTATAAAATATTATTAGCTGTGAAAATATATCAATACATTTACAGTTTGTTTTAAAATGAAATCATTTTAGATCTTGTTGACAGCAGGGTCTATCATTACGTAACCAAACCAGTGTAAAATATTTAAGTATTTCACTTTACATATGTTTTTGAATGGATCCTGCTGCTGATGTGTGTGCGTGCGTGCGTGTGTGTGTGTGTGTGTGTGTGTGTGTATAATCAATAATCAAACATTAGTTACAAGTACTGTATTTTTCTTCTTCCAATTTACACATGTAAATTGCAAGTGGTTGTGTTCCAATCCAAAAAGTACTAGTCTCAACTCCTGTTCCATTTTCTGTTGGTAAGCCTCAAGCTTCCCAGAGCCATAACTAAGTATAAGAACAATCTACTTTAATTCTTGCTTTTGGCCTGTCACATTTTCTCTATCATAGTGAATATGGAAGAGACTCTAGGTCATGGAAATTGTCATTATTTTAAAAAAAAAAGTTTATCAACCTTATGTCTATTACATTATAATATATATCTTAAACATGCATTCTAAAATTATTTAAGAAAAAGTAGAATAATAGATTGGAAATGTAAATGTAAATGCTAAATTATCAAGGTCCCATTCACATTGGCCCTTGAAAACCAGAGGCAACACTTGGCTCTTGGAAATCATCCTTAGCAACCAATGAGAGGCCACAATTTGCTCTTGGAAAGCCAAGCTTTGAAAACCAGTCAGAGGAATATTTTGTTTGTGGAAGGTCACGCATTGCTTTTCCTGCCTTGATGTTTCAGTATTGTTTTAAAACCATTCAGTAACGAAGGGATGAATTTAGATGTTAAATATTAGTGATGTGCTTTGGAGAATGGATTTCTGTCTTCTCATCTTTGCTTTCATCTCCAAAGCTGACTGATGCTCTACAAGACCATGGGATCCTCCTCTGGCAGCTGCTGCTGCTACTTCAAAGGAAAAGGAAATGGGTGTGTGAGGGACTAATATATTCTGGATTTCTTTTTTAAAAAAATATTATGATGTTGTACACAAAATTGAACATGTGGGGGGAAAATATAAACCCAGGATTATGCTAGAAGGAAAAGGAATGCACAGTGGTATGACAGAATGACAGTAGTTGTCACTGGCTTGCTCTGTGTCTTAGCTTTGTCATCTGGGAGATAAGGACACTAAGCTGAATTAAGTGCCTTCCATAGCAGTGTGGTGCATTCAAAACCTTTACTTCATACTCCCACTGTTAAACCTCTGCAACCACAGTTTCCTCATGTGTAGCTTGAGAGATCAGGGGCCCGCCAACCCCTTTGGTGTTTGTGAGGGTAAAATATACGGTTGCATAAAAAGCGTTTACCACTGTCCATGAAACATAATAAGCTATCAATCAAGTTTTCTTCATGGGCATTCCTGGGAAAACTCTAAGTTCTTTCTTTAGCTTATCATGGGGAAAGGAAAAGTATTGGAAAAATACATACATGGATGAAAGGACCATTAAGTTTATTGAAGATGGCTAGTGTAAAGATTTATCATTTTAAACTATCTGATAATTTAACTTTTGATATGCAAAATATTCATATTTCTAGTATGGTTTGTACTTCAGGATATTATTCCAGAAACTACAGGAAAAACACCTATTTCCCAAGCTTTCCTTTAGGGTAGTGTTTCTCTACCTTCCTAAGTCTGCTACCCTTTAATACAGTTCCTCATGTTGTCATGATTCCCAATCATGAAATTGTTTTGTGTGATACTTCATAACTAGTTTTGCATGTACCATATGTAAAAATCTGATATACAGGATATCTGTTATGCAACCCCCATGAAAAGGTCTTTTGACCTCCAAACAGGTTGGAACCCACAGGTTGAGATCCACTCTTTTAGGAGCTTCCAATTTGCTCCTTCAGGTATTATTCTATGAACCTGCAAGCCCTATGGAAGGTGACTGCTAATACAATGGAATTATCAATAAGTAATGACGCACCGAGATGCAATCACTTTAACTAAGCACACACAGCAAAGAAATGCAAAGCAGAATTTGAACATGCAGTTGCATTCTAGGGGACTTATGTGTGGAAATATATCTTATCAATGTGAATAAACCTAATAAAAAATATTATAACCTGTGCTAGGTTAAAATTTTTCCTTTTTTTATTATTAATTTATTCTTGTTACATCTCAATGGTTATCCCATCCCTTGTATCTTCCCATTCTTCCCTCCCTCCAATTTCCCCCTTATTCCTCTCCCCTAAGACTGTTCCTGAGGGGGATTACCTCCCCCTGTATATGCTCATAGGATATCCCTGGAGGGAGAGACCTAGTGGCACTCAGAGGAAGGACAGCAGGTTACTGAAATTTTTCCTTTTGAAAATAATTAGAATCATTGGAGGAAAACACTGCAGTTCACTTCTCTCCATGCTCTCATCTGAGCACAAAACATATTAGAAGCAACATGTCTTCTTGTCATGAGTTCATCTTTTTGAATAAGACAGAGGAAATCTTTTACCAGAGAGACTCTGGCTCTACTGTAAGGGATTAATAGCTGCCTCATTTTCATTGGATTCTAATTTCAAATTTTTCTAATTCACCCAACTTAACAGGGCAGACTGAAGTGTTAAATTATTGCCAAAAGCATTTCCCCCCAAAATTTTTGTTTAGGAAGAGAAATTTCAGAGTTTAAGAAATTGCCTGGTGATCAGAAAGGGGACTGTTTCAGGGTAAGCATGAAAGAACAAAATTGGATCTTCAAGTGTGCAATTTTCTGAAAAGTTGTTACAAGTTGTTTCGTAAAGCTTATCTCCCTCATGGAGATTTGAAATGTGTGTTTAGTAGGAACTAAAAGTCAGATGGCAGTAAACATCCCCAAACATCAAAACAAGAAAGAGAATTACATTTGTAGCTGCATTTATCAAATTTGCATAAATAGCAAAAGCTCCTCTGGGTTAGTTTTGTGCATTGGCTCCAGCTCTAGTGTCTGTCATTATTGTCCCTTCATCAATATGCAAAGTCAAAGTTCTGTTGTGCTTTGAAGACTCTGGGTAGATAAACACATTTAAATATGAAAGTCTGAAGACTTGGTCTTGGAGTAAATCAGACAGATAACATTGAAAGTATTATGAGTGTTGTATAGTTTGCAAAAGTTCATCAACATAGCCAAGACCAGGTTATTATGACAACACCATACATATGCAACCATGTGAGCTTGCTTTTGACTTTATCTTTGGATTTCAAAATTACATGACTTAAAATCAAGTCCCCTTTGTGAATATTCAACTAAGACAGTGCTGGTGACATAGAGAAGTAAATTGAACAATGAGTAAGTAGGGGAAAGTTTTTACAAAAGTTGCCTGTCATTATAAAAGTTGTTTTCATTTCTTATATCTTATTCTTACTACTTTTTAATCTTTATATTATACAGCTTAATTGTATATTTTTCTTATTGTCAGAAAAGCATTTGTATAAGTATATTTCAACTTCTTTTAAGGGTATCAAAGTATTAAACATTTTAAGTCTTATTTTGGGTCATCGACTTACTCTGCTGAACATCATAAAGTTAATATATTCTATTTTTGTTTTAGCGATGTGTATATGCGTGAGCATCTGTGAAAATATGCACTACAGTACTAGTGTAGGGATGAAAACAACTTTAAGTGTCGGCCTTTACTTGCCATTTTTTTGAGACAATGTGTCTTGTTTGACGCTGCCTACATCTAAAGATAGCTGGCCTCTAATATTCCAGGATGCTCCTCTCTTGCACACTTTATATTGATTAATGCTAAAAGCTTGCATAGAATGTCCTGGAAGAGGACTGCTCTATGAGGACCTGGTCCATCTTATATCCTTAATGCCTCCTGAATCATGACGTGAATAAATCTGTTCTACCAAGTGTTCCCTGTACTTGCTCTCTTGTACCATTACCAGATTATTGCCCTGTGTGTGTGTGTATATGTATGTATGTATGTATGTATGTATGTATGTATGTATGTATGTATGTAATGAGACTACATACATAATCATTACAACACAAAACTGACTAATTAAAGGAATTATGCCAGGTAAGGTTGCTAGACAAAAGTCAGTTAGAAATAGTAAAGTAAACATTCAAAGATAACTGAAGTTCAAGAATGAACAGCTGTGTCTGTGCTTGGGTAAAAATTAAGAGAAAGACAGATGAAGTAAGTTAAGTGCTATGAACTTATTAAATTAGATAATAGTTCACATCAGAGGAACCCGTTTCCCACAGTATATTCCCAAACGAAAGAAGAAACACAGTTGGAAATATGGCATGGGGGAAGATGTGTTTAGACAATAGTTAAAGCAGAATCTTGATAGTGCTCAAAATGAGCAAAGCTCTATGCGAAGCATTTAACATCAGGTCTCAGTTGCCAAGTAGACTCTGGACTCTGTTTCCTTGGTAACTACAAAGTTAAGATAAATGTTGAATATTGTGTCTGAAAAATCCTTATCTGAAGGTTTGCACCTGGACTGAAAATTAAGGCTGCTTCTTGGTGTCAATGTGACTGAAATCCTCCAGGCAGAAGTAGGCTATTCCATTTTCACTGAACTGGTTTCAAAAGGCAATGTTTCTAATGATCTGTGATTGTAGAGAACAAAGTACTTCTGTTCTCAGTCCTCTGATAAAGTAACAAAAACAGTATGTAGAGGTCAACCTCATAGGCTGATTGTACAGATGAAATGGGGTGACGTATACCATGTGCTGAGCACCATGCCTATCTCATAGGTAAGTATTGATTTTGATTACCTAGCTGTCCTTTCACTAAAAATCATTTATGTATATTTTTTTGCTGAGGGGCAGTGCTCAGTCTTTGCATAGTTCAAAGTAAAATTTCTAACGCCTAACCAACCAGTTGAAAGGATGGGCCTTAAAAACCCTGTTTGGATAGTGGTTTCACTGTAGCATAACCAACTTTGGTTTTGATAATAGAAATTCCCTGGCCACGTTTCACCAGAAACATTTCCAGTTTAAAAGCTTGAAGTGTAACATGGAATTGTGCCTTTTACAAGTTCTGGATTTTTGCCTACAACCAAATGTCTGGACACCCCTCTACCCAAAGGGGCATATAGACGGATTATAGAACCCAGCTGCTGTTCTTGATGAGGAGACATTTTTATCAGGCTGTGGTTGAAAGGCTATCTAGGAAATACTTCTTCCTTTGATATTGACTTCTCTTTGTGACATCTCCGATTCATTAATTTTCAACTTGAATAATTTCTGTGGTAGCAAACCTCAATGCTATGCAACCGGATGCTTAGATATTGGACATTCACATTCATAACCGTGGCCATGTTGAATTTATCCTGCTTCACATTTGCTGCCTTAACTCTGCTTTCTGGTAGACCACCCAAGAGTGATACTTCTTTATGTTAGATAATCATCTTTCAGGTATCAAGATCTTTAAAAAAAGTATCTGTTCCTGTGAAGAACATGAACAGTTGACTTATCTTTCTGATTACATGCTTTTAAGGGTCTCACACATCTTGGTTTTTCTTGTCAGACCCACAACCATGGGTCACTAATGCAACGCTCAGAACAGAACAAATTCTTCCACACACCTGAGATTTGTCTAAATAGCTTGGTACAGGTAAGTATGTAGGTTCACTCCTGAACATGGCAATATTCATTTACTTTTTGCAGGGTTAAATGACAATCACTACAATCTAAATACACCATGGTCACCCTAGATAATTAAAAGTCTGACACAGAGGAAACATTTCTGTTCTTTCTGAGCAAAGACTGGCTGTTAATGAGAAGTCCAGCTGCTTTCACTTATGATAATATGTTGCCCATGATTCAGTTGATTAAAATATTCTCGTCACTATGCACAATGACTGAAGAGACATGGTAATTTTTGTGTCTCATTAAGTATTCACTACAGCAGGATTTCCCACACAGCTACTGATGTCTGAACAGTTGAGCGTCTTATAGAATTGACGTCTGAGCAACTGCTTTAGGAGGGACTGAGATGTGAAAAGCTCAGTTTAGAGGCCACCAGTGTTGCTGTTTGTTGTCATTCAGACTTAGACTCAGTTTCAGAGTCAGCCTTCTCTTTCTTTTGCCTGATCCAGCATGCTGAATCAGCAAGTCCACAGCTGGATAACTGGAGAATGATGCTCATCTAGGTAAATTTACACAGATAAAGTCTTACTTTTCAAATCATTAATTTTTATTTTTAAGTAAAAAGAAGCAGGGTGTACTACGAGAGCTAATTGTAGCCAGTGTGGTTCTTTTATTTTTAATTTTATTAATTTATTCATATTACATCTCAATTGTTATCCCATCCCTTGTATCCTCCCATTCCTCCCTCCCTCCCATTTTCCCCTTACTCCCTTCCCTTATGACTGTGACTGAGGGGGACCTCTTCCCTATGTGTATGCTCGTAGGGTATCAAGTCTCTTCTTGGTAACCTGCTATCCTTCCTCTGAGTGCCACCAGGTTTCCCCATCCAGGGGACATGGTCAAATATGGGGCACCAGAGTTTGTGTGAAAGTCAGACCCCACTCTGCACTCAACTGTGAAGAATGTCCTGTCCATTGGGTAGATCTCTGCACCCCATGGAACCTTCTCCAAAATTGATCACATAGTAGGTCACAAAGCAAGCCTCAACAGATATAAGAGGATTGACATAATACCTTGTATCCTATCAGATCACCATGGTCTTAGGCTGCACTTCAACAACAACAGAAATAACAAAAAGCCTACACATACATGGAAACTAAACAACCCTATACTTAATGACACCTGGGTCAGGGAAGCCAGTGTGGTTCTTACACAATGTTAATGCACCTGACTCTACTTCCTGACTCCAGCTACAGATGCATTTTGCCAGTTTGCCTATATAACACAGTCCATGATTTCCTTTTTTCCTGTGTCTATAACTCAACTGTCTCAATGTAAGCTTCCACTAAATGAGCCTAGAATTGTATTATGAAATTCTTTACTTGTGCTCAATTGCTGATTTAATTATGGCATCTCATCCCATTGATTTTATTCATTTTCTGATTAGATCATAACCTTGAATGGTCATTCACACCCAATATTCCTATACTTTTGTTCTCACTTTCGACAGGCCATTTGCTAAGCACAAGGCTCTCTTTTGGAATATGTGTTTTCTCTTGTGGAGTAACTGTGGTAAGGATGTGGTCCTATGAACCTGCCTACTATACCTAGAGACTTGTGGCCATCCTTGATCTCAATGTTAATGTATCTTATTAAAGATGAACATTTTGTCGCCAACTGGATGGCATTCTTATTCCTGGATCATTAATGTCCACACCTTTCAGAAGCTTATCTATAATTTTTTTTTCTCACAATGCTCTGCTTTTCTGTTTCTAGCTGTCAAACCTCTAACAACCCACCCCATTTAGTATCATCTCATGAGTTTGATTTCTCAGAACTCTTGGTTTCTGATTTTTGTCTGAGCGCTCACAGAGTTGACCTATCTTTCTGTCATTTCTTTTATTTTTAGTGGAAGTCACTTTTATTTTCCCAGGATTCAAGATCACAAATTTCCTATGCTATTTCTCATTTCTCTGTTTCTCTTACTCTGTCCCTGACTCCTCTCTGGCTGGCTGAGTCCTCAGCCAGTAGTGTCTCTGGAAGGCACAGCCTTGGGGATCTTTAGGACAGAACTCACTTAGAGACTCTTGGGGGAGAAAACAATGTACTTGGACCCCTTATACTTGCTTTAAAAGTCACTGCACTCCAATACATCCATGTTTGTTTATTTTTTGTATCAGGGAAAAAATACATATTAACACATGTCAAAAGTAAAATCTAAGCTGTGCTTATAGACACCCCCGACCTTCATTTTTTTTCTTACAGTATTTTTAGAGGTTATTTTCTATTTTTCTATATTTTCAAGTATGAAATGTCTATAGGACATTAGTTTAGAAAGCACACTAATATCCTTCAGGTAGATCATTCAGGAGTGTTTTCTGTTGATGCAGATTGCATCATGTAAGAAGCTCTTGCTATAAAATCTCCAGTGTTTATTCTAGCATTAGTAAAATAATGGCAGTTTGACACTATAGATGCAGGGTCTTAAATTCAGGGCACGTAATGCCCACACTGACTTACAGTGACAAGTTTAAAGATTGCGAGCAGAATTTATGCAACATAAAATTATCTATTTTACAAGGGATGGGCTCACAATTGAGATGTAATATGAATAAATTAATAAAATATTTTTTAAAAAAAGAAAAAAGAAAAGAAAGAGAAAATATAAGCTATTTATCTGTATTTGATTGAATTTAATGGGAGAATAATGAAGTTTCCTTTAACACGTTCAAGAAGATATAACATTTCTATTCTATCAAATATTCATTTTTCTCAAAGAGGAACTTAATCTAATGATTGGTGTGATAGTCAGTGGAATGGACCTGTTTGCCTTCCCAGAGTGCACAGGAGAACAAACAGCCTGTTTCACTGGCTGAGGGATTGGTCAACGTGCTGAGGGACTGGTCAACATGCTGAGGGACTGGTCAACGTGCTGAGGGACTGGTCAATGTGCATAGTTCTACGGACCATTTGTTTTGAATATCTAAAGTACAGAGAAAACTAAAAGTCTATGTTTTCTCTAGAAAGTTGTTTCTTTACTTTGTTTCTCAAAATGTTTATGGACACATGATTTTTGGCTAGTAAGTAATTGCAATTCTTCATTCTTTAGAAATAAATGTATATATAAAAAAGGAAATGTTACTACTGATCTGCTATAATTAAATTATTACACTTGAAATGAAAAAAAACTTCTATGTGTGTGATATTTTTATCTGCATGTGCATATATGTATCATGTGCATGTCTTGTGCATATGGAGAAAAGGGCATAGTATCATATTCCCTGGAACTAGAATCACAAGTAGCTATGAGCTTCCATGGGGCTGCTGGGAACAAAACCTACTGAAGACCTTGTACCATGGCCTCAGTGGCACTAACCTACTCTGTCATCTCTCTAGCAGTAAGACCATGACTCTATCTCAGCAAATAAAATCTTTTTAGACAAAACACAATTTTATGATATCTTTAAGTTGGATAAAATTTCTTTAAATATATGTCTATGTTATATTTTACCAAAATAAGATACTTTCAATATCTTTTAAATACTATAATTTATATGTTGAATATATAGAAAATAAAACAGGATAAAATACACCATGCACATATTATAGTTTATAGCTACTTGTATCTAATTTAAATGCTTGCTTGCATAAAATGATAAGTAGTTTGTTAATTGCTATGATACTGTGGTATATACAGAGTGTAATTTTCAATGTAATATCTGGCTTATGTTAATTAAATTAGCTATAAATTAAGATGGAAAATTAAGAATATTTAAGAGCACTTAATAAATGTAGCTAACTACGCAAGTAGACATCCATATTTTTATATTGAGCTAGTAAATGCATTTGGGACAATTTTTGTAAGTTATATGATATCTGTAATGCAACATGTAATGATCACTTATTTACTCAAATTTATGAAAGTATTTTTCATTTTATTATTACTATGGTTTAATAATAAAGTTTGGCTTAAGTTCAATTTTTTCTGAGTGATTTAAAATATAATACGCATTTGGTTGTTTATCAACATGTGCCAGAAGAAAATCAGGATGAAATAATATAGATAATATGTTAAGTTTATGATAGAATTTTAATTAAAAAATTTTATTTTATTAATTTATTCATATTATATCTCAATGGTTATCCCATCCCTTGCATCCTCCCATTCTTCCCTCCCTCCCATTTTCCCCTTACTCTCCTCCCCTATGACTGTGACTGAGGGGGACTTCCTCCCCCTGTATATGCTCATAGGGTATCAAGTCCCATCTTGTTAGCCTGCTGTCCTTCCTCTGAGTGCCACCAGGTCTCCCCATCCAGGGGACATGGTCAAATATGAGGCACCAGAGTACATGAGAAAGTCAGACCCCATTCTTCACTCAACTATGGAGAATATCCTGTCCATTGGCTTGATTTGGTTAGGGGTTTGAAGTTTACTGACTGTATTGTCCTTGGCTGGTGCCATAGTTTGAGCGGGACCCCTGGGCCCAAATCTGCCTATCATAATGTTCTTCTTGTAGGTTTCTAGGACCCACTGGATCCCTCTACTTTGCCATTCTCCCATGCTTCTCTCAAAATAAACACAATATATAAATAATAAAACCAATAATCATATCAATCCTTATCTCATTGCTAGCATAGACAGTACTGAGTTGCTATTCTGCCATAATATCAGGTGGAGACAACATCAAGCTGGTGTATTCAGACAGAACTCCTTCTTGTATGCCCTTAGGAGTACTCACATCAAAGAGGCTTTTATGGTCATTTCATACACAAAACCTACCTTAGTTCTGGGTAAGTAGGCACTAAATAAATTTATACGCATTGACCAAAGTCATGTAAAAATGTTGACCCTCTGATTCATCTGATTCAGAGATACTTTATTTTTGTAAATAGCCATATTATCCCAGAATTGAAGGCTTTCCATTATTGAAATCTTATTACTAAGTTAAATGCAACTGCTACCTGAACATTACAAGTATGCTATGCTCTTACTGTCATGGTTGTTCTTCACATGGACAATGTTCCTGAAGGATTGTTACCTTCTTTAACAGAGACACTGCATTTCTGTAAAGTAAATCTACACTGGAACATCCTTACCCAGATGCTTTTATACTCTGCAGAGCTGCTTAGTGAAATCCAGGAGAGTCATGGTTATGTATCCCACAATGACATTGTGGCTCTAGATATTCAATTTTTATTCAAACATGGATGAGAATTCTGCTTCACTATCTATAACTATTAAGATTTTAAGCAAGTTCTACAATCTACAAAATTCTCAGATACCTTATGGTTCCCATAGGAATGAACCACATGCTTCATAGTTATCCTGTGAGTTATTATAGGATAATTGGGCAGCTGAAATAAATGTTTAGTGTACTGTCTGAAATGGATTAACATTCAAATTTACTAGCTGTTACAGCTTTTAACACCTTAATCTTATTTTTAGATAAATATTCCTAATAAGTAGAATGTAGTTCAAGGATAATTATGAAAATATTTCTTGGTAATTAAAAAACAATTGCCTTACCGTCTCTTTGCACCTGGAAAATTAAAAGGCCTCAGAGACATCAGCAGCTCCAGGGATGCTGTTTATTACCTTCACCATGTCCTATAATTCATCACCATCCTGCTCGTGTTTGCCCGCCATGATGATTCCTGAGCAAGGCTGCAGCCACAACCCTTGGCAGTGCCTGCTGGTGTCAAGCTCCCCAACTGTCATCATTGAGAAAGGTATGTGTGAAATTACCCAGTTTCAAATTAAGTACAAAAACTCCATAGTTTCCTCATGATGCCAGAATCTGAACTTCACAGCAAAACACAGAGTACTCTTTGCCTGGCTCTCCACTTCTTATTCATTTCTTCCCATCTCAACGTAAGTCATTCCTGGATCCCATGCTCCTGGTATCTCTCTGCCCTTAGAGATTGCTTGTTTCTCACGGAATACTAGTAGACTGCTGACCCAAGAAAATTCAGCTTCAGGTTATACATTCCCTGCAGATTTCTACAACTTATAGCATTATGCCAACTGAGGGGAGACTATGAGAGTCTTTTCTTTCTTTCAGTTGGGTTTGTTTGGACACTTGAAAATGATCATATTTATTAGGAGTGTTTTTGATTCCCATGTGCTAAGTCTAAAAACATATAATATGAAACTTACCCTACATTCCTTTAGTAGCACACTCAATATTTATTTTCCCCATGATTCTATAGAGAAATACTTATCCTTATTTTGTATTTATTACATCTACCTGGCTAATGTAAGTCACATTACTTTGTATTACGTCGGTGTTTCTCAGCCCTTCTAAAAATTTTGAAGGCAGGGGTGTTGTGTTCTTTTAACTCAAAAAAAAAAAAAAAAACTATAAAGACCTTATGAAAATCAATGTGTTTTTATGTGGGTGCATGAATAAATGTATTTTAGCATCATATTCCCTAATGTGTTTTCACTTATTTGGAAATCTAGTATGCAATAATAAAACTTGCATTTTTCATTGTTGTTCCAGAAGTGGAAACAACCATGAAGAAACAAAGTTCAGATATTTTGCTTTATAAGAAATTACTCAGTTAACACTCACTTTCACTGTGTATGGAAACATAAGTGAAATATCCGACAATAAGGTTGTTTTTCTTGTGTTCTCACTGTAAACTGACTTTAAAGTGTGTGGTTTTGGTTGATATCATTTGCAGAAAGATCTGCCATCCGCACTAAGAATTGACAGTTATCAGTAAACACAATCTCTAAAATAGACACAGATCTTAAAATAGCTAAACATCTCCCTGGACATGTCACTCAAGAACAACAGAGACAACATAAAACACACAAAAAAATCTGTATTTTTTTTTTTTTTTTTACAAATGAAGTTGCATCTAAATGCTAAATCATTTTAAAAGAACACTGAGTAAGCATGGCATATAGCTCATACCTTTAATCTGCACACTCAGGTTGCCAAGGCAGGAGGGCTGCTGTGAATTTTTGGTACCCTCAGGTACATAGTAAGTTCTTGGCCATTGTAGGCATACAGAGTATGACTTTCCCTAAAAAAAATCCTCAAAAACAATGCATGCTGTAAACCTAGACCCCGTGTTCAGATCTAGCAATGGCCAGCTCATTCTTTATAGTTGTGGGGAAAGTGGGGACTGCCTCTGAGATGGACTCTGGTGCCCACAATATAATCACTTCCCCTTGATGGGGAGGCCAGGTTGGCATTCAGAGGAAGGGAAAATAGCAGGCTACCTGGATGAGAACTGATAGACTGTGGTCATATGGTGGAGGAGGAGGTCCCCTTCTGTCAGAGGTTTAGGGGAGGGGAATAGGGTAAGAGAGGAAGGGGTGAGGGAACAGGGTATACAAGTGAGATGTTATCTGAATAAATTATAAAAAAATAAAATATTAAAAAGGAAAAAAAATCCTCAAAAAAAAAAAAGGCAGGAAGTTGGCTTTGCAGAAAAAGGTGCCTGCTGCCAGGGAATCTATGTAATAGAAGGAAAGAACAGCCTTACTCAAGTTGTCTTGTGATGTGCATAATTGCAACATTGCATGAGCATCCCCCAAAGCCTAGAGAAACATTGAAAACAATGCATAAAAAAGAATAGATTCATATGCATTGCTAAGTACTGAGCATATGTCAAAAATCTAATTTACATGACAATTACTTTACAGCTGTGGTTAGAGCTCAGTAGAGTATGGTGTAATCCCTAGCACCATTTTTTTTTTTAAACAGAATATTTTAGCCTGTTTCGTAGAAGCACTTGAGCAGCACAGAGTGATGGAACTACGCATGTGCAAGATAGTAAAAGAAGCTCTGTTACAGAAGAAGTAGTCCTGGTTGGGGACTCTCAAAAGGAAGAACTGGCATTGAGGAGAGTTGTTAGGAAGCGCATAAGAGAAATGGCAGGCCAGCCATCATTTCTGATAGTTTATTTTATTTTATTTTATTTTATTTTATTTTATTTTATTTTTTTAAAATTAATTTATTCTTGTTACATCTCTATGGTTATCCCATCCCTTGTATCCTCCCATTCTCCCCTCCCTCCCATTTTCCCCTTATTCCCCTCCCCTATGACTGTTCCTGAGAGGGATTACCTCCCCCTGTATATGCTCATAGGGTATCAAGTGTCTTCTCGGTGACCTGCTGTCCTTCCTCTGAGTGCCACTAGGTCTCCCTCTCCAGGGGACATAGTCAAATGTGAGGCACCAGAGTACTTGAGAAAGTCATATCCCACTCTCCACTCAAGTGTGGACACTGTCTTGTCCATGGGCTAGGGGCTGATTTCAGAGATGAAAACATTAGCTCAGAGAGAGCACAGAGAGGGCATATGAGGCACTCAATGTCCTCAGAGCATTCAGAGGGGAAATTTATAGATCCATCAGAAGGAACTTAGAATTTCCAAAGACATATAGGGAATCCTGAGATATCTGAATTAAAGTGACTCACGATAAGTGTGTCTCAGTTATTTTTATAATGATAGTGGCAAAATCAGATTTCTTTCTTTTTTTAATTTCAGATAAAATCCAATAGTTGAGAGTGGATTTGTAATCAGTAATATATTTGTGGCAGTAATTCAGACGAAGTATTTTCAGATGCTGGAGAAATATTGTAAAGGGCTCCAAAAAATCAATAGCCGAGTGTAACTGCATTATCAGAGAAATGTGGGCTGGAGATTGGGGAGGCTGGTGAAGCAGCAGATTTAAACACTGTCACTCATGAGAATGGATGCATACCCCTGAGGAACAGTTAAAGGAGGAAACCATGGGGGTTGTCACAGTAGAGCAGGAGGGCTCACATGATATTGAAACCAGCCGAAATAGAAGCACACACAACTGCTGATAGAGGAAGCTAGAAGATGTTCAGCCCAGGAGGGCCCATAGGTTGTAGTTGTGGGGATTTAGTACCTCATGAAGTCATCAAAAGGTTATGGCATTGTTAAATCCCATTTCTTCAATCAACCATGGGCAAATTCAGATGCAGTTGAACTAACTATATGTGAGACATTCTTTTGGCAATTATAGGCATTCGGTTATTTCAGATGTTATAGCTTTCAAATATACTTCCAACAATTAAATAAGTAAGTTTAATAAGTACATGTCTACCTGAAGTTAGGTGTTACAGTTTTCCTTAGATGAACTTTGTTGGTGAAAATAGAATTAACAGTTTGCTCTTTACCTTTTGAATAGTGTCTGTAAAACATACGTAGTTATCTTTCCCTGAGATCTCAATTGTTCTCATTTAATCTCATTACTTTAGAGGTGAGATTTTCCTAGCTCAATGATGAATAATTATCATGTAATGAAACTTCAACTTGGCATCAACAAACTAGGTGAAATAGAAGGTGGATGCTTTTAAAACTCTGATTACTGTATGCCAGTGCTTGAGATGAACATTTTCATACTTTTGTAAATTCCAAAGCTTTTCTCAATATTTTTTACTAGAGTAACAATTCTATTATTTCTCACTAGCTTAATAAGTGTGATGTAAAACCAAACAAGCTTCAGAAAAACATGGAAGGAAAAAATATTGATTTTCAAAATCTTTTGGAAAGGGTAAATGTAATTACCATAAAGCAATAGGTGTCACTTGGAGAGAGGAAGAATGTTTTAAAACTATAAGCTTAAAAGTAGTGCATCATGAAGAACATTTTAAAACTATTAGCCTAGAAGTAGTTCATCAATGAGTGGTTTTAGAATTCAGATCAGATTATCACACTGTAAGTGAACTGATAAAATTGTATTAGGTCTGTTTGGTGTGTCACCAGAAAGCATAACTATTTCAGTGGGAATGAACAAACCTACTTCTAAATGGCCTAATAGTCTGTGAGACTAAAGCTTAAGCCAGAGAAAAATGCCCATTTATTGGAGGCTTGCTTTCAGTTTCTCTTCCATCTGCAAATGTGAAGCAATGGATGGGCTGTAGGGTGGAAAGAACAGGGGAATTCCCAAAGGTGGTTAACATTATATTTCCATTATTTCACATGTCTTTATTTTGTATAGGAAAACTTTTCTTTGTAAAATGATAGTCTAACAAACCACTAACTTTTATATTAAAATTAAATAAAATTATAACTGTTTTCATATAATCATGCATGTCATTTTATGGATGTTGTCTTTAACAGGAAGATACTTATTTTTAATTATTTCTTTTTTTAATTTAATTTTATTTTTAATGAATTTATTCTTGTTACATCTCAATGGTTATCCCATCCCTTGTATCCTCCCATTCTTCCCTCCCTACCATTTTCCCCTTATTCCCCTCCCCTATGACTGTTCCTCAGAGGGATTACCTCCCCCTGTATATGCTCATAGGGTATCAAGTCTCTTCTCGGTGACCTGCTGTCCTTCCTCTGAGTGCCACCAGGTCTCCCCCTCCAGGGAACGTGGTCAAATGTGAGGCACCAGAGTACTTGAGAAAGTCATATCCCACTCTCCACTCAAGTGTGGAGACTGTCATGTCCATGGGCTAGATCTGGGTAGGGGTTTAAAGTTTACCGCCTGTATTGTCCTTGGCTGGTGCCTTAGTTTGAGCGGGACCCCTTGGCCCAAATCTGCCTATCATAATGTTCCACTTGTAGGTTTCTAGGACCCACTGAATCCTTCTGCTTTGCTATTCTCCCATGCTTCTCTCATCTAGAGTCCCAATAGGATGTCCTCCCCTCTGTCCCAGTTTCCTGGTAAGTGAAGGCTTTCGTGGGACATGCCCCTTAGGCTAGTATGCAGACATAAGTGAGTATATACCATTTGAGTCTCTCTGCTTCTGGGTTAACTCACTCATTATGATCATTTCTTAAAGATGAAAAAATAATAGGACAGTCATTGTAGAACTGTAAATCCCGACTCTTCTTATTTACAAAATAGGCCTTCTGAGTTACAATGAGTATGAATGCCTTCATGACTAACTATTTCATTAAGCAAAATTATGTCTGAACCTCTAGTTCTGAGTAAAATCCATTTAAAGAAGTTAGTTTATGAAAGAAAGTAATTAAATTCACACTGAATGAAGAAAAATGGAATGCCTCTATATCCACCCGACTTTTTTTCAAAATACAATCTCTCCTAGCCTGGAAGGCAGGAGGCTGAGATGATTATAAATAATCTGAAAAAGCAATTAAATGCATCTCTATTAAGGCTTTCCAACTGTTCCCTGTGATACTGTGTTGGTGGTTATACATTTTATATTTTATTCAGACAAGATGGAATACTCACATGGTAGTGAGCTCCTATGTCAGCTGTAGCTTTTAGTTAATTCTACACCACTGTTTGCTCACCAGTTACAGCACGTGTACCACATTACTACACAATGCCATCAAGCGTAGGAGGAGCCAAATGCGTACAAGCTAGAAGAAGTATATGAAATTACACAGTTGTTCTGAGTACTGAAAAGTACTTTTACAATAAAGTTTTTTAATCTAAAAAATCCTATATTCTAAGACACACAATGGATTAAATGAATGACTATAAATTGCATGCAAGAGGTGACACTCCATAGACATGATTATTACAGTAATTTTTAAATATTGTTTTGTTCATCAGCATCAAAACACTTTGTCCAACGTTAAAGCCATAGAAAACACAATTAATATATGTATAAACAAAATTGTAAGTGTCATAATTTTCACACTTATGTATCAAGTATGTATTTAGAATGGCTATGCTGATTTGGAAACATTTGTGTGGAACGATTTCAGTGCTTTCATGTAAATCAGTACCAAAAAAACTAGATAGTTAAATAACAACACGATTTAACTTTGTTATAAAAAAATAGAGAAACTGAACTGTTCGCATAACTGACTAGTTGTTTTTTCATCTAAGAGAAAATTTACCAGAATTCTTTGGCACATTCAGTTTTGCTCTCTTAATTTATTTACCATACTTCAGATTAAAAGGACTTGAGAAGTCACACAGCATGGCTATAAATATTTAAGAGATGATGTCTCAGATCAGTAATTCCTAAGGTTCTCTCTTTAAAATTTATCTTCCTTCCTCTTATACTTAAAATGAAGATTGGGACCATTCATAAATATTCATTCTATGAATAGTTTTCTGGCTTAAAACAGAAGCCACCTGCTCAGGCCAGCCTTGGAGTACTGGGAGAAGTGGGGTAGTTGACATGTGCCAGGAGGCAGCAGTGCCAAAGGATGCTTGGCTTTTCAAATTCTCTCTCTTCATAAGGTAAATCTCAAGTCATCAGGCAAAGAACACTTGCATGGAAATGAAGGCTTCCAGCCAGTCACAATGGTCTGCTTTTATAGTTATCTTCAGTAATATTATCAGTGTTGCAAACAGGAGTGCCGGGTGTGTCTGTTCAATGGATCTAGCTTTTTCCTCAACTTTGAACATCTTTGTTTTCAGACAGAAGTTAATTTAAGTGTAACCAAAGTAAGAAGTAATTTTCACATTAAAACTTTAATTTAGGTAAGTATTAATGTTGTGCTTTTTTTTTATATTTCCTATGCTCAGAATTTCCTGTCACCCTACTTCAATTATGTGTGGCTAAAATAAAGAAGAAATATGTGTCTTGTGTTTCTGGATGACTTGTAAGGAATACGGAATCATGGTCCTGTCTTCATAGTGGATTGTAGTGAAATTGTCCTTGGGTGAGATGGATGCCAGGTGTACAAATTATCTAGGTTCTTATGGTACACCTCTGCCACTTCTTAGATGTGTTACTTCTGTAAAAATTTCAATATTGAAAGTAATGTTATAATACATTGTTGTTTTTAGTTGTTAATCATTCGAAACATCTTATAGTTGAGGCAAAAGGTTATGAACTTTAAATTCTCTTTTATATCAAAAAGATATCTAAGATTGACAGCATCAGTATTTTGTGTAGAAAAACAAAATTTCCCTTCATCTATCTACTTCTTCCCCTCCCACAAAACACCCCCTGAACATGGTTATAATCCGTTGACCTTTAATTTTCAAGTCTGAGACCAGAATATGAGAGTGCAAATATATTTTGCTCTGATCAAACATTCTCAGGTTTTATTTAACTTATGTATCAGAAACTAATATCAAGGAGATCAATGTCAAAAACAATATTATAAAGGACACAATAACAGCATAAGGTTACCAATGCATATGTAATGACTGTGACCAAATGATGTTCAAACATCTGCAATATTAATAAGTAAGATACATAATCAAAACCTATGTTTTATTCAAAATATATGTAATCTTTAATAACTGGTAGGTATAAATTTTATATGTATAATATTACTAACCTATCATCTTTGTTTATCATTTGAACATAAATTAATTGCTTAGATGGCAATTGGCATTTTGTTTTAGTGAAATATTTTTCAGATTTTTTTATTTTTACATTTCTATTAAGTTGACTTTTAATATCATCATAATAAAAATGTAGTATCTTTCTTCAGATTCACTCAGAGTGGGCTGGTTAAGATTATACTGTTTGATAATTATGGTGTAGGGTGTTTGTAGAAGGTGGTCTTGCTATGGATATAGTTCTAGAACTGAGGGGACTTCATGGATGGAATCTTGAGGCACAGTAGGATTGAATTAAGTGCTTTCCCAAGTACAAGCCTTAGCGAAGCTACAGTAGAGCACCATGGCTTTCATTCCAGGGCAGTTCCAGGAAACTGAGAGAAACATGTGTCCTTGGAAAGTCTCAAACCTGTATTCCATGCCTTAGAAGAGGCACCATGAGAGAAATCTTTGTAAGGTTTCTGAAAAAAAGAGGTGATATAGAGTGTTTCTTATACCGTGTTATTGTGGTAAAGGACATAGGCTACATTTTGCAGTATTAGGTGTTATGCACTAATGTCACTGGTATATCAGAGCTAACTTAAACAAGGTGTTCTCTATGGAGTTTCTTCAATGTGATGGGCAGAAGATGCTGGGTTTTCTTGTAGAACACAAAGTACATAGATATTTATATATGTTCAGTCAAAATACTAAGCCGTCTCAGTAATGCGAAACTATGTCCCAACAGCTCTTAAATGTGAATCCTCCATCTACTATAATAATGAGTAATGGTGTCATGTGTAACACTGAGGTTCTGACACACCTCCAAGATTGGTGACTTTTGTCAGTATCAGAATTAATATAAGGCAGGCAAGACTCCTGCATCAACTTGCACAGTTGCTGACTGCCATTACCTGTGTGCTTGCCCAGCAATGTAACCTCTGGGTCAATGTTTTGGTAAAAATATTGCAACAGAACTTTAGATCACAAAACAACCCCTTCCACAAAAATATGATTGATTCAGCATTAGCTTTGGTTTAAGTTCCTGAACTATAGGATGGTCAGCTGTGGTTCAATTAGCACACCACAGTTATAGAAATAACTTTTGCACTGACCTCCTCCCAGCTTTAACTAATCAGTAACTATTGTTCTTTGGAGGAAACAAAGTAAAATGCAAAATATATGTGTCTGAATCATGTATGTTGAAATATTGACCACCACTGGTTGTTAGTGTAAGGAAGAATCTTGCCATTAAAATAAACATAAACAGGGGATCATATCCTATAAACATATCATCACTTTAGCCTTGAGATGCTAATCAAGTCATACAAAAAACCAAAAAACTGTGAAACTACTCCAGAGGGCAGCATCAAATCCCACTGGATTGTAGAACAAGTCTTTTATCAAGGACTGAGAGTCTTATTTTGTCTAAAAGCCAGAAAATGTGACTTGAAGCTTATGAATTAATCACTTTAGTCTTCATTTCAGTAGCAGTTTTGTAGACCTCTCTGCGCATGCTTCTGACTACCCAACGTGGCTTAAATGATGAGTTTCCAAATTCATACATATCCTTCCTATCTTTGATGACATCTGCAGCTCACACACGTGGGGAGCAATTCTTCAAAATAATACAATCTTTCAAATCAAGACTGTCGTTGCATTGATGCATGGTAAATTATGTGATGCTATGCTCTTGTTATTTTATCTTTCTTTATGAAGTACATTGATTTTTTTGTCAGCTATTTTATATGTTCAACTTGTATTTAATGAGTTGTTTTGCCTTTTGATACACTATATTAAGTCTTGGTTCAAAATCTTTTTCATTTATCCTATATCATGGCTGAAATATTACTAACTTACATAGCAAAAGCAGATTTATCTACAAGTCTGGATTTAATTACTGATTGATAGAATTCCTTTCCATAGCAAAATTCAGAATAGCCAATATGTATGATGTATTCAGAAAACTTTAAGGAATACTGATAAAAGATTATTTGGAAAAATGTATTTAATGTTTCCTAAATTAACCCTGAACCAGAAGGCACTTCTTCACGCATCGCTAATATGCCTTTAAAAGCCCTAGAAATCAAGCCTCCACCAAATTGTATTTTTATTATATACATAAATATGGTGTAGTAGACTTTTTTTTGAAAATCTGACAAAATCTCCTGTTAGCATTCCACTAAAATATGGCATTTTAAAAAGTGTGGATACAAGAAGCATTCAGATTATCTGCTGGCAGAATCCCCTATGTTTTTATGGATATTTCTAAAAGTGATATTTACATTCTGTTGATTATGTGCAAATCCTACTAACTGTGTCCACAGAGAGCACAAATTTTCTCAAAAACTTCAGGAAATGCATACTAGACAATATAATTTCATTTTTATTTATATGGCAAGCATGAAAGATAGCTTAGTGATACATGACATATAAAGGCATGTTTGTATGTATATCATATATATTGCATCAAGTGTACGTGCACAAATATATATTTTATACCTATATGTGAATGTTATGAATGTTAGTATAAAATGCAGTATTAAGACTAATGCTGTTAGGGAGGCTACACTATTAAATATAAATATTGATGCTTAATAATCTAACTCTCATAAATGTTGTATCTAAGCTATGTGTACTAATATCAACAAATGTAATAGTATATTGTTTTGTCTCTTACTGTTATTATTTATAGGTATGTATATATACATATATACATATATATATTTAAGGTTATATGTGTTCTGCTAGTTCTAGCATATTTATGCTTTATATATACAGACCCATACAAAGCATTCATAGATTTTAGATTAAAGCAACTGAAAATGCTAAGAGAAATTTTGATATCTGTGCATCAAAGTTTAAATTTTAAATTTAAGTGCCTGTTTAAATGATAGAGTTTCTTGGTCCTGTGAGACCTTACAGAAGCTAATGGGCTACTCTTTCTGCCTTGACAGTAGTTGCGGGCCATAAGGAGACACAGTGAGAAGATTGGCTGTGTTGTAACATGTGCTTCCTGCTTTGTGCAGATGATAGTAATCTAATCCTCTAGACAGTGCTGGATTACCCTGATCAAAGGCCGTGGCCAGGACACGTTATTACGAAATGTCTGACCAATCTCAGAGAAGCAGAGATCACTGCCAATGACGGTGAAGCTCTGAAGTATCTCTGATGATTTTTTTCTAGTTCAATTCCCTGTAAATGAGTCTTTGCACTGCTTCTACAGAAACCAGCGTGAGAAATGGCACTTTAGAGATGAAGTTGAAGACCACACACCTTTCTCTGAAAGTCTAAATAGCATTAATACCTGCTCTGGCCTTTTAAGAAAGAAGAAATAGCTTATAAAGTAAGGGGGAGATGATGGGTACTGGCCTTAGATTACCAAAAATATCTTCATAAAACTGTTAAACATATGAAGCATGTTTCTATAAAAACTATTGTGGGGCCAAAATTACCTATTAATCATCTATTAGTGTGTAAAGAACTTGAAATCCCCCAAAGAGATGCTCCTTCCCCACCCCCAGGGTACTAATAAGATGTATACAGTCATGGAAACTAGCTACTCAAGACAAAGTAGAGAAGTGAAGGCATGATAAACCCCCACCACAGATAATATCTCCCTGCCCACTTCCCTGTGTGCTGTACCTCACCCTTTATAAGAGGCACTGTCCATCACTGATGGGTCAGAATTGCTGACTGTAACTTTAGATGGGAAAGAGAAGCTTTTGGTGTCACATATCTCCATTTTGTGTTTAAAATATACTTTTTTCAAAGAAGATGCCTAGAATTTTTCTAGATAGATGCCTTGGGTCTAGAATTTGGTAGTGGTTTCTTTATCTGGGGTTTTAAATGAAGACATATGTAGTGAGGTCAATAGAGCCCCAAGATACTTGCAGCATGCTGCTCTACAACACCATGACCCTTGGAGGCCATTATCACTGCAGTAGAATAGAGGATGTGTGCAGCCTATATTGAAAAAAAAAAACAAAAAACAAAAAACAAAACAAAAAACTCTGATCAATGTTTTCACCAGGATCACAGAAGAATCTAGATGGAATAAAAAAACTGAAGGTTTACCGGCTTTACTTATTGTCCCACATATAAAATGTAAGAGTTTTTTTTTTAATGAAAAACTAAAATAACGTAGTTAACAAAAAAAAAAAAATCAAGGCATTTCTCACTGTGCTATAAGCTACTTGGCTTCTATGTCACAGAAGTACATTCTGTCAGAATTCCATCTTCTTTACCTATAATACATGTCAGATAAATGCTTCTAATACCCTAAAAATATTCAATTTACATCTTTCAGTCTGTCAGATTCTAAAGACATGTTGAGGTTACTGGGCATTTCCATTTGTGTTAAGTGCAATTTTATTTTGACTGCCTAGTATCCTTTTATATTGGCTGCAGCAGCAAATGAGTAAGAAGAGATACATAACTATGTAATCACCTTTTCTAAAGGATCCACATTTTTAGAGTTACAGGTTACATGTAAAAATAACAAAACAGTCATAAATACACTTATGTTGGTAAGTATATATAGATACATTTCTCATATATCATAAACCTATCTATATGTACATACATACACAAAAATAATAAATAGCAATGGGTAAGAGACTAGAAAAAAGACATTTAACCTTTCAAAAGGCAGTACAAATACCTATGATTTTTTCTTTATTTCCTCATTTCTATTGTCCCTTTTAATTTTTTGGAATATCATTTTAACAAAATATCATTAATAGTACAAGTATTTTAAATATGTAGGAAGCCTGCATTTACTGATTAATATTCTTTTACAACATCAATGATGGGCTGAAAGACTGCTTTTCTGCTTTCCTTAGGTCCCTTTCCTATGTTCACCCATGGTGCTTGTGAAACCTAAAAGTTCCCCCATGCTTTGTTTGCATTATCCCTTTCACAATTCCCCTTTGCGTATTCACATTTTCCATATCTCACTGTGTCTTAACAAGGTAGTTTCTGCTTTTTGTTTCTTGGGTAATTCGGATGATCACAATTTTCTCTTATTCATATACAGACACCACAGACAAGAGAAGAGCCTACTTAAAGACCAGTTTCTTGCAAGAAATAACAAATAATAATTCGTTAGAGCTTCCTTATCATTTAATCTGTAGCTGAACAAAGGAATGCTCAACTGCACAGAGTAGGACTTGGGGGTTTTCCTTCCCGAGTACATTTGAAATAAGAAAGAATTCTTTTCCAGCTGATAATAGCAAACTATTATGCTAAAAAGGGAGTGAGGGAGAGGAGAGATAAAAGACATGTAATAGAAAAAAGAAAGAGAAGCATAAAAACTTAAAATTAAGATCCTAGGCTTTCAGTTTTAAGTTGCATGTTCTGTACATCTATTGCCCAACTTTCGGCTTAAATGTTATGATCCATGCAAGTCTTGGAAATAAAGGAAGCTGGCAGATAGGCAGAGGTGAAAATTTTGTCCATATATCTAATAAGGATCTGGCATTTCACACCTGGTTGAGTCCCAGGGCTGAAAATAAATTCAATTAGATTGGAGACAGAAGTGAACTCAAGGACACAGACAGCTGGATTGAGGAAACCAGTTGCTGATGGTTGCAAGTATTTCAGCTGAGATTCCGAGTAGTGAAAGAAGCCACCTAGGTTGACTCCAGATGCCCTGTGATTACACACAGATGAAAGAATCCACATAAACCCTCATGTGAGGCTCATTAACTCTTAGATCTGAGAGATAAATTACATCATTGTGTGAATCCTCAAAATCTGGGTGTGTTGTTACATTGCAGTAAAGTATTAGGGCAAATTATTTTTACCAATTAATAATAAGACCACAGCTTCTCTTTCTAATCAATTTCAATTTATTCAGCACAACCTTATCAAATGTCACTACAGCCTACAGAGTATCATAAAGTCAAAAATCATATTATGTATTTTCCCTTCAGTGGAATATATGCGCGTACTCTGAACTGTAAAATCTCTAGAAGAGGAAAAATAAATGAACATTTTAGGATTTATTCTTAGCAAAGTTAATGTAATGTAAAAAATTAATTTAGGCCTCTTTTGTAAACTACTAGTTGCAGTTTGTAGTTTGTAAACTACCAACTAGACAATTTCTAATTACAAACATAAAGTATAATGCATTACAATGAATATTTTCATGACCTACTACATGATGTAATTATTAAGATAAAAACCATGGTGTAGAAATGTAATGTTTTAACTCCATCAAAATGTTTTAAGTTATTCATATTTAAAAAGCAGATTTTTATAGTCATATCTTGAACAATGCAGTGGAATAATAGACAAGAATATGAAAATATAGTGTTTTTACCAACTAGCACATAAAAATAAATTTGAAATAGTTTCTTATTTTATCTTGATAGTTACACAACATATCTAATTTAATTTAAACAATTGGCCTTCACACTGTTAGATACACAAGGTTTGAAAGAGAAAGCATTATGAGTCAATGAACTCTTTATAAATATGTCAGTGTCTATTAAAATTCTCTTAGTCCCAGAGCATTATTTCTATCATAGTATTGGTAGTAATATAGCGGAAATAATATTAACATATGGATATATGTGTCATGAATATAGTGCTTGGAAAGACATGGGTATTAATCAGAGTGAGAAAATATTTCTAATATGCATCTTCACTTAGAACATTTAGCTATTAGCATGTACATGCTTTAAATACAGTACATTGGAAAATATTTTTATTATTCAACACTATAATCAAATTACAAATGAATTATGGTACAGTAGTATTTCATTTGTTCAAAATAAAGG
>OU015753.1:67993965-68006608 GCA_907169655.1 Acomys percivali | reverse complement strand
TGTGTGTGTGTGTGTGTGTGTGTGTGTGTGTGTGTGTGTGTGTGTTGGTTACTATGCTCACGTGTGGTATGTGAAAGCTGTAGGAACCAGGCTCGACAGGGCTGCCTGCCTGTCTTGCTGTTTCGTGTCCTGTTTCTAGCAGCTTCCACATCTGTGTTTATCTTGGTTAGCTAGTCATGTTTATTGCTCTGAGAACGCGCCCCTCCCTTCCTCAAGACTTTTCCTCCTGTGTGGAATTACCTCTTGAGGGATTTCACCTGGGAGGAGGATTCCTGTTTTGCTGCCTATAAGAAGGCTCTATGGAACTCTGGAGGGGAAGAAGAATAAACCGCTGCTGCGGCTGCTGCTCTCTTAGCACCAAGGACTCGCGGTGTTGTTGTGTGTGTTTGTGCATGTGTGTGTGTGTGTGTGCATGAGTTAATTCCGCAGCCCCTCGCCCTCGACTCGGTACTGCGGTGGCGCGGGCGCCACAAAAGCATTTGTGGAGGGGAAGAAGGAGGAAGAGGGATGGACGGACGTACTAGAAAGAGATAAGAGACGAGGCTAAGATTGGGATGTAATGTGAACAAATTTTTAAAAAGAAGTATAAATAAAAAAAGAAATAACACGATAAATGTAAAATAATCTATTTACAACCTACTTGTTATTTGTTCTTTAATAACTGGATAAGTTAAAGGTAATTGTATTAATAGCTTACTTGAATTCTATTCAATAATTTTTGTCAAAGGTAACAGAAGCACTTGGGTGTCTCATTTGTTTGTCTTCATTATTAAGGTGCACATATGCACACATGTATGTCCATGTGTATGGAGCCATCATTGCAATATTTTCTAGCAGGATCTCTCACTGGGAGTTGGGATTTACTAATTACATCACATTGGCTGGCTAGCCATCCCCACATCACTATTTGTCTAAATATGCCCAGTGCTGGTATTATAGGGTAATACCACCATGCCTGGTTTTTTAAAATTTGTGTTATAGGGATTGCTCTTAGGTTTTCACGCTTGTGCAGAAAGCTCTTAATAATTGAGCTAGCTGCCTAAACCCAGATTTGAGTTTTTCTAATAAGTACAGTTTCACGATAGGGCTTATATTTATTCTTACTCATTGATTCATTCGGCTGCTAAATATCAATTTATCAAAATCTAATTTCTTCTGTAGCTAAAGTATCTTTAAAGGTTTGAATAAACAAAGTTATCCATTTTAAGGTAGCTGTTAAGATGCCAGGATGAGATCAAAGGTCAGCAGACTTCTCTTTACTTTGCCCTAAAATAGTTATATATTGTATATTGAGAGTTTCCTCAACAAAGATAAGCTACAAAGAACCAGAATCATAAACTAAGTAGAAAAGGAGAGGGAGAAATTATTCCCAATTACCAGAGTCCCAATTACCATTTAATATTGAAAATTACTTCTTTTGAGATGTTTAAAACATGTGAAATTGTCATATATTCTTCCTGCCTTATTGGTTTAATATTCATATTTAGTCCAGATAACTTAAACCACCAGAAGTATTTTTCAATTTATTTATTTTATGTTAATTCATTTATATTATGCTTTTTTCAGATTATATAGTATAATAGTTCATGATTTCAAAGAGAAACATTCCTAGCATAACCCTGGCTTGTGTTTTCATTTGTCTTGTTTCCGGCCAACCTTTATTTACATCCATTTAAAGTATGCTTCCAACACACACACACACACACACACACACACACACACACACACACACACACTGTGCTTCCATGTCCGGTAGATGTAACGACCACACATTGTTATGTAGTTTCAAATTGTTGACATGTTTCTTCCATAGTCATGTAAATCCAGGGGTCTCTAACACTGAGGTAAAGAGAAGAAGGAATGTGAGAACTGGAGGAGGAGAAGGAGATGCTGAGGTGCTGTACTCTGTGCATGACCTGGATGCTGTGCACAGGAACCCACAGCAGCTATGTCTTCCTACATAAGACCTGCACAAGATCAAGCCAGTTAAAAATTCCAGCAAGGAGGAGGAGAGGCTCCTGATGACTCCACCATCAATGAGGAACTATTGGCAATGGATGGCTATGGGGGAGAGGGAATCTCGATTGCTTTGGAGGAGTGATAACTGATAGGTGTCTTATGCCTCAAAAAATGATTGTATAGCCCTGAGCATTGTATTAATCATTTAAATATACAAAATAAAAATATGAAGGGCATGAAGTTGTGAGCGCCATATGAGAAAGGGGTCCTGGGGAATGATTAGAGGGTAGATAGGTGTGGGTATATTTAGGTACACTATATCAAAGTACTAAGAAATGGAATGCTCTTATTATAAAATTGTTGCTTTGATTATGTATTTTAATCTGTATAGAAACAAACCAATGTCGGTATTAGCAGTATTGTAATATAATTAAGAACAAGTTTGGTGAAATACAAAATACAAAAACTGTGCCAATGAGTCTTTCTACAATGGCAGTAAACTCTTGCAAACACAAATATTATGTATCTGCCTCACTATAATTTGGTTAGTTTACGTATTTGATAAGTAGAGTCTGATGATCATGAAGCATAGCTACTATATTTAATTTTATCATTAGGGAGATGGCTCAGTTGTAAAGTTCTTGCCATGTACACAGGAGGACCTGAGTTTGGTTCCTTAGCACCTACATAAAAAAACAAATATTGTACATCTCAGTATTGAAGAAGAGAAAGGTGGTTGGCTCCCTCAAGCTCTCTGGCCAGACAATATAGCAAAACTGAAGAAGTCTAGGTTCACAAAGAAGACACTCTCTCAAAAATTAAAATAGAGAATAAATGAAAATCAGTTTTCTTTAAATGGAGTTGAAAATATTACACATAATGTACCACCACCCAAAGCCGACCTTTGATTCAAAACAGGGTGTACGGGACAAAACTACAGCACTCTACTGCCCCTCTTCCACAGAGAGAAGAGTTAAGCATGGCAGTGGATGGACCATCCTTTCTTACCTCAGCTCAACTCGGTCAAGGGATTCAAGGACATAAATGTGCTTTTTTTTGCCATCTTCACTTTTGTCATTTTTTGCGAATCATCATATGATTTCACAGGTTACATAGCATTTATTTATATCTTCAACCAATGCATTTATTACATTGTCTTTTTATCCCTGTACTTAACTAAATTCTCTATGTGTGTGTTGAGAATCTATTGTTTTACTCCTGTGGAATTCCAGTAGAAGCCTAAGCCTCCATTTTATTTGTTGAGATATTCTGCATAGCTACCAATTCTTACTAAAGTATTCTTTCTTCTAGTCATTTATTTGCTTATTAGATATACCTGAAAAAATAATTCCAAAGAAGTGAGTCACTGCTCCCTAATATTTACCTATACTGATAATGCCTTGGATTAAAAACATTATAAAAATGATACTTTCTTTACGAATCAGAAACTTTTCTATTTGTTCCTAGCATTCTTAAAGTCAGGACTTTCTACAGTTGTAAATTTTCAGTACAGACCTGAGAACTTCTCTACCTTTTAACTATCAATGAGAGAGTATGTAGGTGGTATGTATTGGTACCCTCAGGAAAGAATGAGTAGAGAAACCTGGGGGATGTGATGATCGATCTTGATTGTCAAGTTGATGAGATTTAGAATCATCTTGAAAACCAAGGCCCAAGGCAGATCTCTGAGGAATTCTCTGTATTAGGATAACTGAGGAGGGGAGACCCATTGTAACTTGGTAGTATCATCCTGGGTTGGAGTCCTGGACTGAAAAAGCAGATAGCTAACTGAGTACCACCACTTATCACCCTGTTTGCTGACTGAAGATGCAATGCAACCTGCTGTTCCAAGCTCCTGACACTATTACTTCTTTACCAGGATGGACTACTACCATCAAATGAGCCCAAATAAACACTTGTATAAGTTGAAAACAAAACATTATAAATGTTAGTTCATATTTTCAATTTTTGAAGAGTTTTTAAAAACAGCGAATATACGAACCAAGCATTATATAGAAAATAGAATTGTATGCAATGTCTCACTCCATTCATTGAAAGAAGATTTAAAGTTGAGATTCATTGCACTGGTTCCTTGGTGTGATTTTACTTGAAAAACAGCATCTTCACAAGTAGGAATTTTCCTCTTCTGTTTATAATTTAAAAGTAAAAGGATCTTATTATAGGAGAGAGAAAACATCACTAAGCTTTGCAATATCATTCCCAATAATGCCAAAAACATTTGGGAGATAATTAAAGATAATTAAAAATAGTTGTTTGAAGTATTCAGAATACAAGTTTAAAATGATTCATTCAGGAAGCAATCTAGCAGGTTAAGACATTAAATCTCATATAATTAATGGCAATTTTATGTGCTATGATCTCTATGCATGCTAGAGAAAGCCATGTCAGTTTTTGCTACAGATTGACAAACCTGTAACAAACAAGTAAGACACTTAAAAATGAATGGCTTAAAATGTTTTGTGCTGATTCAAAAGGTTATGTTCTTACCTGAGTTATAGAGTCATAGGTCAGCATCCTTTCTAATTATATTCATGAAGTCACTATGACCTATGTCAACGAGACTTGAGAGCACAGGGTAAATTAGAACATTCTGTCTGATCCTCAAGGGTTGCAAAAAGAACCTTCCTTTTGGAATGTCTGACTGACGCCTTAATCACGACAGTAAGTTACCTATTGCTAACTATTGGTAGACCGCTATCCCAGTTGCTTTGAAACAACAAAGAAGTTAAACTTTATGAAAATCCTCTTGAGGTAAGGAATATAAAGCAATTTCAATGGATTAGGAAACTGAGATTTACAAGTTAAGAACACATCCAAGGTTATCTTCTGCTCACTGCAGACGCAGGATTTGATTTGGGGATGATTCAACACACACATAACAATAACAGTTTCATTTGTGAAGTCATTCAAAGGCCTTCTGGTTCCTGGGAGAGACTAACCATGACTGTCAATGACATGCGGACTTCACTTTTCTATGTTTAGCTGAATATCCTGAGTTATCTGAGGGGACTTTATATCAGTCTGTCTTAGTTTCACAGAGAGGACAGAATAAGATTGTAGCTTGCTTTTACGCATGTGCCGTGACATACTGGAAGAGAACAATGAACTATGTTAGGCAATGATTACTGTCAAACAATGTAGTCATAACTTGGGGACATCATGACTTCCATTGCAGACCACTACAAACAAAGCAACTGTTAAAATAGGAAGAGTCACTTGACATTTTTGGTTTCCCACACCTGTGAAACTGTTCCCAATATACTGTGATGTATAAAGTATGCTATTACAGTATGCATTGAAACCTGTAATACAATGCACAAAACATATTCTATTGCTGAAAATACAAATTGACTACTTGAGCCTCCAGTGGGTTGCCATCTCTTGCTTTGATGTTGGTATCTGCTGACTGATTAGGGTGGTAATCATGGAAATGTGGAGATGTCTATGTGCTTTCTTAAAATGAAAAATAAAAGCAGTAAAATTTGAATCATTGACAGGTTATTCTTTATGTAAAAAATGTCTCTGTAGCATATAAACCTGTGTGGTTTCATTTTATGCAACATAGAACTGCTTTCAAAATTACAGTCAACCCTCCCAGACTATGTTGTTGCCACATCTATCTGTCTGTCTGTCTGTCTGTCTGTCTATCTATCTATCTATCTATCTATCTCTATCATCTATCAGTTATCTATTATCTGCTTATCTATGTTTATCCATAAGCTGTAACTTGTCGTGTTAGTCAATTTTTTCATTACTGTGACAAAAATCCCTGCCATAAACAACTTAAAAGAAGGAAGGGTTTATTTTATCTCACAATTTGAGGCTACAGTTTATCATAGCAGAGAAACCATGGAAGCAAACAGGAAGGAATTGGTTACATTGTATTCACTATCATGTGCAAGAGAGATGGGTGCTCGGCTCCTTTTCACCTTTTGATTTGGTCTTGTACTCCAGCCTCTGGAGTAGTGCTTCCCAAAAAAGAAGAATCTTCTCATCTCAGCTAACATTATCTAAAGACTCCTTTACAAATATGCTTCAAAATTTGTTTCTATAGTGAGTGTAGATGCTAGCAGGTTAAAAATGAAAATTATTTGTCACTGACCTCATCCTTTAACTTCTTATCACGAGATTGCTTTAGTTTGATCACATGTTTAATTCCTATTTGCTTTTTGGCACATTTGCAGTCACTGCCTTCTCTGAGTTATAAATGTCTCAAAGTCATATATAAAATAAGAATCACTCTTCCAAATTCCTATTACTGCTGCTATTTTGACTCTCTTTATTGAATCATGAATATGCTTAGCACCGATACCACCAAATCCTTTTTAGACTTTTTTTTTTTTTAGTTAATTTTGTTCACATATGTAAAAGGTGTTACTACTAAGACACTGCAGCCTTATGAATATGTTTATCATACAGAAAGATTTGAAGGTCTAAATTACATTAGAATTCCTGGTGTACACATGGGTGTTGTTTTAATAGGCATGAAAATAATATCAATTTCTGTGATGGTTAATCTCCATGAGAGACTAAACATAACTGTCACCCATAGTAGACCTTTCCCTAAGTTTATTGAATAATTCATCATGATAACAAGGAAAATGACTAACACTATTGTTTTGTTCATCTTCAGCAGACTCTTCAATGACTTTGGAAATAAGTAGCATTATTTTGAAAGGTGTAGTTTTGCCCTTATTTATTCCTGATTTTTAAGTCTGAAAACAGGCTTATAATGTTCAGAAAACCATATTGTATTTTCTCATCAAAGATTTGATGTTTGTTTACTGTATACATGCAAAAGACTGTGTAATTCTTAAGGATTATCTGAATCCTAGAATGGCAGATGACTATTAGCTCTAGCCAGAAATTAGCAACTGCATTCAACCACCAGAGTAAATCTTGTACGTTCTTTGAAGTTTAAAATCAGTCACTGATGTCCTTCTAGACAGGATAGTCTTATATGATATCTTCTAATGTAAGACTGTTTTTTCCTTGTTGAAAACATGATCCTTGTAGTCATTTACCTCAATCATTCCTGTTAGCTATTCTCTGCAACACTGCAGCTTTGATAGCAGCACTGCTGACTCACCCTGGACTTAATACATTGTAAAGACACTTTTTTGCCCCTTAAGCTTGAGAAGTCAACCTCTGTTAGCCTCAAATCCTGTGCCTGCAGCTTTTCACCTGTCTCATTTGTTTTTTTCTATGACCTTTAGTTCTGTTTTTCCTTGATTATATTCTTATCCATAAGCCCATTTCTACAAATCAATTTACTAAATCCTTTTATATAGTATGAAAGAATACAAAGAAAAACAAGAAGAAATCTCTCAATTTATACATATGTTAGGATTAATATTGGGTACTATGGTCAGAGGGGGAGAGACTGCAAGGAGTGTCTAGCTCGTAACTGGGAGGTCAGCAGCAGTTTTGAGAAAAAAAAAGCCTTCAAGATAATATTGTAAATTATTTTTGATACGACAACTGACACTTCTGTTTTATATAAGCCCAGACTAAGCTTTGAGTGTAAGGTGTAAATTTGAGAAGTAAGAAATTCTGAGAAATTAGAGGCATCATAAGATGATCTGTTTCTACAAGTTTGGCAGAAAAGCATGGGGCAGATGGTGTGGAAGCTTGAAATAGTAGATTCAAAGAGAGGAAATGAATACACTGAGAATTTGTCACCCACAAGTAAAGAGACTACGCGAGAGAGGAGGAGTTGGTGTTGAAAATATAAATGAACCTAAAAAGAATATGGAAATTTGGAACAGGCAAGGCCAACACCATTATTAAAGGAGAATGTGTGCAAGAAGTCATCAGCCATCCTACATACAACATGAGAAAGGGAAGTTCCAGGAATAAGTTGTGTGTGAGGAAACACCAGTTGGTTGGTTCTAATTGTAGTAATCAATGGGAAAACCCCTACTGTTTGTTTAAGGGCTATTATTTGCCAGGCCCCAGCTTAGAAATTTACATGTACTAACTCATTTTTAATTTTCTGAATGGGTCTGTGGAGTGAGCATAGTAAATAGTCCTATGTTAAATGCAGGGAATTGAATCTTTAGGGAATGGAACTTGTTCAAGTTTCCAGTGAGAATTAGTTCTGAGAATCTAACCTATTTCTGCCTCCATGATTCATGCTCTAAGCTACCACTGTAGGTTTATAAGATGGAGAGTTAACAGTGGTGGGACTATGAGGGATAAAGGGTGTCTCGTTGTTGCAGTGGTGATTGACTTGAACTTTGACTTCAGAAGGCACGCATTTGCTATGCTGTTGTAATTTCCATCAGAAACCAGTCAAGAAGGTGCTGGAGAGTTCTAGGAGTTATAAGACCAATGTTTTAGAAGAACATAGTGGAGGAAATGTCTAAAGTGAAAATAGACAGTCATTTGAAATGATTGATACTAAAGTTCAACCTGGAGAGGAAAAGAAAGGATGCCTATAGAGAACAGCTTATTAGACACAAGGACAACGAATAAAGCCAGAGCACCACAAGAACGATGACAAAGTTATTAGGCATGAGAATATAAGAAAATATATGGTAAGGCTTTTCATGACTTCAAAAATAGGTGCCACTGTGATAAGCATAGCACATACAAAAGTCAAATAATTCTACTTCAGCCTGATGGAAAAGGTTGAAAGTGACTGAAATAGGCTGGAAGTTTGGTCAGTGCAGAGAGGGAGCAAAGGAACAGGAGGCAGAAGAGACAAAAGTTCAGCCATCATATCAGGTTACCTTCTGAGTCGGTGACCAGATGATGTGGGCTTCATTTTTTACACAATCTAATTTTCTCTTGTTACTTTGTATCTTGTTTGTGATTCATGATGCGTAATGACTGCTTGTTTTAACTCCTAATTTAAAATCTCTGATGTTTTGTCGGTGAGCATATATATATATATATATATATATATATATATATATATATGTGTGTGTGTGTGTGTGTGTGTGTGTGTGTGTGTGTGTGTGTGTGTGTGTGTTTCTTAAGAAAATGTGATTCCAAAATAATCTCAAAGCATAATATTTTAGCATATCATTTCACAATAGTAATACTTATGATTGCAGAAACTGTTTTCAATAGTCTTGACATGCAAAAAGAGCACAGTTGCCATCTAGAAATAACAGACTAATTTTAATAAGAATAGAATTTTATATACTAGTATGGTGACAAACACTTCACTTCCTTTTCTGGACTTAGATTCCATTACTTTTCATAGTACTTTAGATACAAGTACGAGATATGTCTTTATTTCAACAAAGGTTAACAATTTTTTTTATAAAAGATAATATTTATTTATGGAGATTTGTGGATACAGGTGCACAAGTGTGGAGGCTAGTGGCCAATGTGTGGGAACTAGCTCTCATCTTCCCACAATATGGTCCTAGTGATCAAACTGTTTATAAGCTTTGGGAGCATGCGCCTTTATTCTCTGAGCCATTTTACTAGCCTCCAAAGCCCAACTTTTCCAAACTATTCTTTATTTCCATGTTTCTAGATTACTGTGGTCATTATCCATTATCAAGTAGCAAGCTAGTATTATTTACTAGAAAATATAGGTAGTTAGTTTTTAAAAATTTATTATAATTTATTCAGATTACATCCTGATTGTTGTGGCTTCGCTTGTATCTTCCCATTCCCACCCACTCTCCCTCTTCTGCCTTACTCCCCTCCCCTAGAGCTCTCACAAAAGGGGACCTCCTCCCTCACCATATGGCCACGTAGCCTATCAGATCTCATCCAGGTAGCCTGCTTCCCCTTCCTCTGTGTGCTTTTGCCGGGCCTCCCCTCCAAGGGGAAATGATCAAGTTGGGTCACCAGAATTTAAGTCAGAGGCAGTCCTTGCCCTCCCACAACCATGGAGAATGATCTGTCCATTGGCTAGATCTGAACAGAGGCTTTAGGTATATTGCATACATTGTCCTTAGTTGGTGCAAAAGTTTGTGCAGGCTTCCCTGGGTCCAGATCTGCCAGCCTTAACTCTCTTCTTGTAGACTCCTGAACCCACTGGGTTCTTCCATGGACCCCTCTCTTCCATACCTCTCTCAGCACTCAACCCAGAGTCAAGCAGCAATTGTCCCCTGAGAAACTCCATCCAGCAGGGGATTGGGACAGATGTTGGTAGCTGTATTTGTTGTTGTTGTTTGTCCAGTCAGAGATTTTTATGTAGTAAATTTACTATCACAAAGTTGCTTGAAGAAACTTTTTTACATGTTCAAAAGATAAATGGAAGAAACCAGAAGGAAATTTTCTTGAGTGATTGAAGATAGAGGAAGATATGGTTAGAGCAGATTGAAACAGAACTTCAAAACTAATCATGTCAGGCAGGAAACAAAAAAATCTTAACTTTAATTTAGAAACTAGTGAGAAGTAATTTGTAACATTTATCTGGGAGGAAGAACAGAGGGAAGTGCCTGTGTTATTTCTGAAGATACAGCTGCTGTCTGTCCTAGCTTGAACATGGTCTACAACATTTTAGAAAGAATACATAAGATGAGTTTGTTAATCTTTAAGTAACTCAGAATGTATTGTTCATCTTTTAACAAGGGGAAGAAAATTAAAGTATCTTGATATTTCAATTAATAGTTGATAGATACACAGAATGTGCAGCACCCAAACTGGGGCCAGTGGTGTAAACCATGACGCCCAGCAAAATAAGTCCATGATGACAAATATCTCATTTTCTAATGGGAATTCCTTTTTGAAAAGTGGACATTAATAGCAATAAGATCAAGGTGGCTGTTTTCCCCTTTGTAATAAAAAATAGTCCTCAAAATTTCATAAATCAGCCATCCAGGAAACATAGAGATGCCATAGTTACTTCTCTTGCAACTTGTTTTTCTCCGTAGTCCTAATACAAGGTAGACACAAGCAAAACTGAGAGTCTTCAGACAGAGAAGAAGGCAGGACACAGGAAAGCCAAGGAAGTATATGTAAAATCACGTTGCTCTTGGGTAAGATAAAAGAATTCATCTAGTCGCTTTGACAGCAAGAGATTTGACTGTCATGTTCTAATCAGAACTATATGAATTGCTACACACAACTGTCCAATCCACTCCTCATTCTTGGACTTTGTACATTATGCACCCTTCCATACTAGAAGATGAACGCCACAGAAGAAGAAAACACCTCCCCTGTGGGTGAAACTGTGAGTAATCTGAAAACAAAGAGGCATTCATTGGATTGTAATTGACTCAACTAAACTTCCTGGAACACCAAAATCTCATTAAAAGCTGCCATTGAGTAAGAATGTAACTTAAGATTCTCTCAATTATTGATTCAAGCCAACTGTAATTTAATATTGTGCATCTAGACTGGGTAAAGAAACTGCTAACTCACACATGTCTGCCTGAGCTATATTGCTCAAAGAGTTATATATCTATTTATTTCCTGAAAGGACCCTCCAGTTTGCTCTGTAAGGGTTCCCCTGCAGACCTAAGAAAATTATAAAGTGAAGTTCTCAGTGAGGCATTGTCATTAAGCTGCCAGTTGGTTTTCAGAAGTAAACAGAATCTAAAACTGAGATGTCTACATTGCAAAGAGAAAGCACTAGAAAAACTGTGAGCACTCCGGCTTTCAGAGTGGTGAGTGTAGTAATGCTAGAACACCATTATAGATATTTTCAAGGCACTTACTGTAAATTACAAAGATCTATACAAAATTCAACAATTGGCTCAAAATTACCGTTAGGTTTGATGAGTAATTCAGAACTGAAAGTAATTTGCACTCTATTTGAAACAGGCTCCTGGTACTCTGCAGTGTGATGAAGATGTTTCTAGTTTCCTCATGCTAGCACTATGTAAGTTTCTTTCCCCTTCCCTATCAGGTCTAATCATTGATAGCAAGTGAAGAATAGAAGAAAGTCATTCTACCATATCTCTTGTATTTTCTGAGCATACTGCAGTGAGAATTTTCCTTTCTTGAAGAAACAGGTATGAAAAAGCTGCCTTTTGCCCTAGATATGGAGATAAACACACAGATCATGTTATAAGCTAGTGTAGTAGTTTGAATAGGAATAACCCCTATAGACTCATGTGTTTGAATACATGGCCCAATGGGAGTTGCCCTATTGGGAGGTGTGGTCTTATTGTTGTCAGTGTGGCCTTGTTGGAGAAAGCATGTCACAGTGGAGGCTGGCTTTGAGATCTTATAAATTCAAGTCTGGCCAGTGTGTCAGTGTTGTGGTTATTTTACCATGATGGCTTAATAATAAGGCAGTATTTTCTAACCTGCTAGCAATCAATAAAGACACAGACTCCTGTTATATTTTTAAATAGCCTTAGTTAACCTGGGGCAGGGCAAATATTAACCTCCTAAACTACTTCCCATAGTGGGGCAAGTATAGGATACCTGCCACAATCTCATACCATCTTTTTTAAAAAAATAATTTGTATCAAGCTGCTTTCCACCCATAATCCCAAATATTTGTTAAGTATCATTATATGGCCAAGTCTCCACCCATGCTGGCCATGTGCTTCTTCCTCCATGTGCACAGCCTTCTTCTTCCTCTCCTCACCTCTGGTCTCTCTTCCTCCCAAGATTCTCTCTGCCTCCCAAAGCCTTGGAATCTTCACCAAGCCTATCCCATTTGCCCTGCCCAGGTGTGATGGCCTTTTATTGGTCAAACAGGTTAGGCTCTTAGGCAAGGTGAAGGTGGGTCACAGAGACA
>OU015753.1:67980023-67991251 GCA_907169655.1 Acomys percivali | reverse complement strand
CATTTGGAAAAAGGACCTTTGCAAATATAAGTTAAAGATCTTGGGTTATGTTGACCTCATAGTATCCAGGTGGGACCCAAATTTTAAGAAAGTTATTTTTCTAACAGATTTAGAGGTGAAAGACATGAAGTATAGAAGGTGATATCATTGAAAACATGAGGCACTAGCATAACTGTCACAAGCTACCAGAAGCAGGAAGAACGAAGAGTATAAAATGCCCCTAGAGGCTTCTGAAATGCTACAGACACCTGCACTACCAGCACCAAGCATTCAGAACTGAAAGAGGATGAATGCCAGAACTTTTCAGGGGCTGAGATCAAGTCAGTTTGTTATAACAACATAGGGAGCTCATATGGGTACAGTAGACAACCTTGTGTCTTCTCCTGCTTTCTTCTGGCTCTTGAGACCCTGTTGTGGATTTACTTCCTCCATCAGTACTGAGCTTCAAATCATATCTTTTCACCCTTCATGCTGCATCTCTGCTGTAGTTGTGAGCATTGACCCAGGCCTTCTGAAGGCTGAGACTGGGTATCCAGCAGAGAGCTCACAAGTCCCAGAACTTAATGTTTTTAAATATCTCCTGGACCCTGCAATACGAGTCAATGTTTCATAGTAAACCAACACTTGGTCTTAATCATGTATTAGAAATAATTTTTGTATAAATGAAACCTTTGCCATGTTATTAGAGTACGCTCAGTTTTACGGGAACACAATCAAGAGATACATTAAAAGAAGATTAAATTTTGTTTGGTTTATGAAATTTTACATAAACAAGTTAATGACTTTTGAAATTGGTTGCTGACTAATCAAGTTTGATTTGCTGGCAACAATGAATGGCCTTCAGTCTTAATATTCATACTTACAATCATTCCCCTCTAGATACAAAATCTTCATTACTTAAATATTTATTTCTAGTTTTGAAACATATTCCTATTTCAGTATATTTTTCATATAGATTTTGATTACTTTACTTTTAGACTATAATGTTGAGTTTTAAATTTTTGATGTTGGTTGGGTATGTTGTGTGTGTAAATGGCTGACAGACCACACCTGATACTGATATAAAAAGTGAAGTCTGCTACTGCCCTTCTTCGCTATGCACTTAATTCCCCCTCCTTTTCCCTTATGTAAAAGCAGCACCAATTCTATATCCAAACAGTCCATTTTATTTTCACCAGATGATTCTGGAATACACAGTAAGTAAAAGGAGTAGTCTGAAGTCTAGCATGTCAGTTCAGGCTGATAACTCGAGCTCTCATAAGTTCAGGAGTTCAAGGTCAGGCTTAGCTACATAGCAGGTTCCAGGCTAGCCTGCAACAAGCTGTTTAGGGGTTAACATGTTTTTAGGTCTAGATAGAAGTTTTGAGTTGGCAGAGATGAGAAAGGATAGATATTGATTCTCACTCAGAGTTTTAGACTTACCAAGATAGAAAAGATATTTTCTACAAGGTTGCCGAGTGCAATTAGCCAAAACACCTTTAATGTAACATTCATATAATCCCTGATTGTTTCGTGGTTTTTCTTGCTGTATGTAATTTTTTTACTTACATGTAATAAAATAAATGCATATGCCAAAAAATAAAATCTTAAATAAAAAAGAAAAAAAATTTCTTAAAAAAAAAAAAAAAGACAAAATGAATCGAGGTAATATCTAAAAGATCAACAATAATGACATTCTGAACGGAGTATAAGTAGTATAAATGCAACCTTCAGCCCTCAAACATCATGAACATCAAAAATATAAAAACCAGACTTAAAGCCATGGTTTGCTGTGTCAATTTCCATGCTTTTTTCTCTAGCTAGTATTTTGTAAGGCTTTTAAATGTAATTTTGCATGCTGGTGCTTTCTTTGATGGTGAAGTCCTTAGGGATTAGGATCATATCTAAATAATTCTCTTTGTACAGACCTTAATATAGCACAATTGCAGAATTAGTACTTTTAAATTCTTTTTGATGATGAGTGAAGTTATGCCCAAATCCCTGCTAAAAAGTCACCATATTTCTAAACTACATAAAAGCTATATATAAACCTTCTAAAATGGGACAATTAGTAAAAACTAAGATTCAGAAAGGCCTACGGGGAGTTTACAATTCTAGTGAGCATTCACCACCATCCAGAATGAATGTTTATTTTTCAGAGTTATTGGCATTATAATGTTAAACTATTTGAAAGGAAAACAGCACAATGGCATAGCCATTCATAATGGTATTATTTTATGAGTTTACTTATTTTTTCATGCAGAGCTTCCTTGTAAATAGAGATAATATAAGCAATATCAGTGGTTTATTAGGGGACACAGTGGGTATCCTTTGAATAAAACCAAAGCACACATCTCAAGGGCAAAGCCATGATCTCAAGCAATTGAGGGGAAATATATTTGGAAAAATAACAATGAAAAGTAAGAGGTATGGGTGGTAGGAAGTGGGAATGAGATGTTTTTATTTAGACAGAGAATGCTAATAATATTTTTAAAGGAAAATCCACCCAGAAGAACAACATTCAAGTTTAGGCTGAATTGAGGTTTCATGGGAAAATGTTGGTCTGTGAGTGGAGCATCAAGGCCTCTAGACCTATTGGTGGCCATGGGAGGAGGATTTACTTTAAGGATTGTGATGGTGTGTGCCCCTCTGTAACATTAGCACAACGGGAAGACATAACGTAAATTTAATAAGATCTAAGATTTTACTTTTAACAGTTGCCCAGTTTTAACCTGATTGGTGATTGACAGGCCAACAAACGTTATTTGAGTCTGAGAACTTAGCATAAGAAAACATCAGGTTGTCTTGCAGAAGAAATGTTTTCATTAGAATCAGGGCATCTAGTTCAGGGGGCTGCATACAAAATAACTTCTCACATTTTAAATTTCTTATTTGAACTCCCTTATATCTTCAATCTCCAGTACCACTTAACTGGATCATTTTTAAAAACTGTGTAAATTCAATGTCCAAATTGTATCAATCACATTGAGTACATAAGTTATTAATATTAAATATGTCACAGGTAGTGAGGTTTTTGCAACAAGGTTTGATAGACCCTCAGCCAAAGGGAACATGCTCACTGAAATCCTTGGTTATGGCTGGCCATCTTGTCCTTCACATTTATTTTAGTTATTGCTTTGGCTTTGATCTGTATAATTATACATTTGTAGCATTTTTTTTCTTGCCTGTATAACCCGTATCTTAGGCATTTTCTGCCCTGGGGCTTCTATACTGTAACTTTTGGATTTTTAGTGTGAATCAGCAAAGATATTTGGTCTCATACATGTCAATCTGAAAGGAGGTTAACGCTGTAAATTTTCATCAATGGGAAACATGTGCCAAAACATGACTTGGCAAAGGACTGACAGAAGGCGGATCACCTTGTGCCACTCACTGAATCTTTACAACAGACCTTTGTGTTAAATTCAATTATTATTATCTTACTTTAAACATGATAAAATGAATATTTAATGATGGAAAAAAGAATGTTCATCATCCCTTAGTCAGACATTTAGCATATGAATCACATGCTTACACACAGAAGAAATGCAGCAGGTATGTGTGTGTGCTGGCTGAATAGAGATATGCAGGGGTTGGGAAAGCCACAGTGGTGTGTACAAGGGACTATGTTGGGAAAATGATGTACATGGCATGTGGTATCTTTTAACTTAGTGTGATTCAAGGGGCATCCAGATAGTGCGTTCTACCTACCATCTCTCCTCTAACACTTCTATGATAGCTCTTTTATTTTTTTCCACTTAGATGTTTTTATGAGGCCTTCATTATCTGTCAAAATATAGAATTGGAAATTATTATAATTTAAGCTAAAAATGTGAAAATTGGACACTACGTAAAAGAACTGATTTTTAAAGAATAAAGCTTGGTACATAAATAAGAAAAACACAAAGAGGCAACTGAGCCAAAAGAACAAATTGAGCCACAATGTCAAATTTAACTTTCAACTATTCTAAGGTTGTCCCTACTAGTAACTATAAATGGTGTGAAATTTCAAAGAAAAAAGTTTAATTAGCAGGAAAGCCTTCTCATGTGAATAAGCTTGAGAATATTTAAGTGGCAAAGCAATTTGTACAGCATTGCTCTAAGTTTAGCTTTCTAACTTTAGTTGGGATATAAAGAAATAATTATATATCTGGCTTAGTCATAATTGCACCATCTTCTCTCTCATGAAATGCTACAGATTATATAACTACAGCTATTGATTTTCCACATCAGACATTTTAATTGAAAGGGTAAGAGGAAGCTGCATCAGCATAGTTTGAGGTTACTAATTTTGCATTAAATAATTTGAGACAAAAAGTCTCTCAGTAGACAAAAGGCTAGGAATTTTATTAGGAAAAAAATCACTTCTTGGAAACATGGTATTGCATTCGTGAATCAAGGAAATAGTTTTAAAACCCATGCCAAAGTAAATCATGTGAACTTCACTAACCCTGAGTTTATAAATAAGAATGTTTTACCATTATTTGATTCTGTACATGTTTGTTTTATAGACCACACAAGATCCTGATGCTACTTTGTAGCTGACATTTTTAATGGACATTGATGTCTAAGATAATAAGATGAAAATGATGTCAAGATGGTCATTAGTCGCTATTGGCGTTCAGAGGCTACATCTCAATCTTCAGTCTTAAAACTCCTACAGAACACAAGATCAATACTCCCAGTTCAGCTGTCAATAATTACAGATTGTCCCTGTATTACAAAAATACATATGAAATGAGAGGGACTAGAATACATCAAATGTTATTAAATCTAGGCATTGCTCACAAGCTTAATAAAGCTCTACATACACATCCTCAAAATATTGAGTAATTGCTGATACGCTTGAGCTACAAAATGAAATTAAACATGTAAAGCTAAATATTTGCAGTGGAACTCTCCTAATATTCTAATTATTTTTGTCAATATTTCCCCAGTATGGAAATTACTTACTTTTTCCCTTTTCAGAAATAACTGGGACATGCATAATTAAATAAACAAACCTTGAATTGCCAATTACATATCACAGCGAACCAACATCTGTTGTGTGACTTTTCTTAGGGAGACATAGACAAACATGTATTCATCCCAGATGGGGTACCAATGATAGACCAGAGAAATGATTCCCTTTGAGTCTAGCCTTGTGAATCAATGGGCCTATTTTAGGACGCTGGTGAGAGTTTCCAGATCATGAATAAACCCATAGCAGGTGTTTTGTGAAAAAGCCCATCCAGGAAATATGATACCTCTTCAGAGTTGCATGCCTGAGTTATCAGACCACCTTGTTGAGAGTTCCATCACTGTCTCCTTTCCTCCAGCAAACTTTTGTTGCATACACAACCTTGAAAATGGAGCCCTGTGAATCTTGGAATTTTTCTAAGCTTCCTAGTCTTGTAAATTAGGTGAGTTTCTTGAACCTTTCATGTGTGATTAACTTCCTGAGTCTGTAATTCTCCCACTTACCTCCAGGATAGACGATGCTTCGATTTCATGGAAATAGCTATGTAACACAAGAAACAGTTCTTAGTCAGGCTGCAAATCAGCAATGCTAAGACAAGAAGAAGCCTTCCTGAAGGCACAGTCTGAATTGGGTTCCCTATCTTTGCTCCCATAGCATACGTCTTAGGATTTTCTACAAGGTTTTTAATGCCATAATTTTTATCACTGATCATCTGTGCCTGCTTGCAACATTTTTTACTGTTTCTCATACTTATCACACGTACACTTTCCCTCTCGTTCATATCTTACTCTCTTTTCCTTTTCCCATTTGCTCAAAATTTCAATTTATATAAAGTTTAGCTCTAAAAATACCTACAGGATATACATTTCCCCAATATGTATCTGACAATCAGGCCTGCTTTTCCGTTGGGGGTATCCAGGCACCTCAAATTGCTCATGGGCTAGACTGGAGGGTGTGAGCTTAGCTGGGGCAGGAGGGTACATGCATGATCTTGGTCAGAATGAGTGCAGGAGAAACAGCTTTCTCTGGCTGAAAACAGTTTTCAGTGAAATAGCTCTCCTTATTGGGAGTGGAAGGATGCCTAAACCTTGGGGAGTGGGTAGGATTTTTAGGGGTGAGTGTAAATTATTGGCTTTGGTTGAGATGCTGTGAATGCTTCATTTGCATAAACAGGAATTACAGGTGCTTGCTAGATCTGTCCTTATGCAGACAGAGAAAATTTAACCTGAAACCTGGCCTTTAGGCTGTGTGACTACATTGAGGGTAGAAGAGGTGAAGTTCCAATGGGTATGTGCTCTGGAACATGCAGGCCCAGAGCAGCAAGCTCTACTGACAGTCTAAAGACAAGATATTTGGGGTTTGGGCATGTCTCAACTTTTCTCTTGCTCCAGGCTGGGTCCTCAGATTGCACGGCTTACCTGTTTCACATGTATCCTCCTGTCACTGGCTGGGAACCTTATTGGTGGTACACTTCAACTGTATGTTAATATAGCAGGACTATTCTTTAAAACAGAACATCTTTTCCTGCAATTGGCTTCCTAATTAAATCATAATAGGAAATATTAATACAAACGAAGAAACATCATCAAGAAGATAACTCACCAAAAAGACTTGTGGGAAAAAAATAGAAAGAGGGAGGAGAAGGGAAAATAAAAACTGCAAAATGAATTCATCCAGCACACACACAAAACATTAACAAGAGACTCCCCAAATAGGACATAAGTCGTCACATCATATTCAAAAGCTTGTGACTCTTTAATAATAGAAACCAGAGATAATGTGAGAGCTCAAATCCTAGAGAAATTGTTCAAAATTTATTTGAAAAAGTATCAGTGACTGTATGGAAAGCTCAAATAAATGGAGTAAATGGGGAAATTGAATAATGGTCTGAAATAGAAAGTTAGCAAACTAGATGAAATGTTCAACAATTACATGGAGAAAAACTATTCAAAAAAGTAGGAGAAAACAATAAAAATTAACTATCAAAAAGAAGATCCATAAAAAAGACACAATAAAACAGAGCAAAGCAAAACCAAACAGAAGACAGTATACAGTAATTTTAAAAATGTACTCAGTTATTTAGAGCAAAAATAGTCCCAAACTAAAGAAGTAAATGTTTACCTAAACATAAGGGACATCTCAACCCAGATAGATATGACCAAAAAAGAACTTTTCCTCATAGAGCATATTCAGGTGTCAAAAATACAAAACAAAGGAACAATGTTAGAAGCTACAATAGAAAAATAGTAACTACCGAAAAAAAAAACTGTAGAAGAATGTTAACATTAATGTCTGTTCTGGCAAGAGATCAAATCAAAGACCTTCTAGATCTATGTGACCCAGGTGACAAGAGATCACATCCAAAGATCTTCTAGGTCTGTGTGATCCAACTGGAATACAAGCATGCCTTTAATCCAGGAGACAGAGGCAAACATATCTGAGTTCAAGGCCAGCCTGGTATAAAGGAAATATCAGATAAAGAAAAGCTTAGATCCAGGCATGGTGATACATGCCTTTAATTGCAAATGAAGATAAAGCTAGTTTGAAGAAGGAAGCACCCATGTTTGAAAATGATTTCTAATTGACTGGCAGAAAAGTTGACAAATCAGAGATTTGACAAAATAGGATAAGCCCAGCTCTCAGGAGACGAAAGAGAAAAGGCAAGCTTCATGTGTTTTAGATATTTATTTTTTAAAATATATTTTATTAATTTATTCATATTACATCTCAGTTGTTATGCCATCCCTGGTATCCTCCCATTCCTCCCTCCCTCCCATTTTCCCCTTACTCCCCTCCCCTATGACTGTGACTTAGGGACACGAGGAGAATTAACATAGTAAAATGACCATCTTACCAAAAGCAATTTATAGATTCAATGCAATCCCTATCAAAATACCTACACAATTTTTTAAAGATATTGAAAGTTCAATTCTCAATTTCATATAGAAAAGCAGAAAAACTCAGAATAGCTAAAACAATAATGCACAATAAAAGATCCTCCAGAGGAATTTCCATACCTGATCTCTAGCTGTACTATAAAGGAACAGCAATGAAAACAGTATGGTACTGGCACAGCAACAGGCTGGTTGATCAGTGGAATCAAATAGAAGACCCAGATATGAATCCACACATATATGGTCACTTGATTTTTGACAAAGAAGCCAAATCTATTCAATGAAAAAAGGATAGCATCTTCAACAAATGGTGCTGGTCTAACTGGATGTCTACATGTAAAAAAATGCAGTTGAAACCATATTTTTCACCATGCACAAAACTCAAATCTAAGTGGTTCAAAGACTTCAACATAAAACCAGAGACACTAAGTCAGTTAGAAGAAAAAGTGGGGAAGAGTCTGGAACACATTGGCACAGGAGACAACTTCCTGAACAGAACACCAGCAGCCCAGGCCTTAAGGTCAAAAATTAATAAATGGGACCTCATGAGGCTGAGAAGCTTCTGTAAGGCAGGAGACACTGTCAAGAGAACAAAGCGACAGCCTACAGACTGAGAAAAGATCTTTACCAACCCTCCATCTGACAAAGGTCTAATATCCAAACTATATAAAGAATCAAGAAATTCAACATCACCAAACTAAATAACCCAATTCAGAAATGGGGCTCAGAATGGCAAGCTTCTTAAGAGGCAGTTTTTTTTTTTCAGAGAGAGGAGGCATTTTTACCAGGAGAGTAATAGAGAGATGGATTGAAGAGAGAGAGAGAGAACTCAGGTGAAGATGAAACAGGACAGAAAATGAGAAGAAGCCAGAAATTTAGAGCTGATTGCTTTGTTGGTTTGACGCTAGGCAGAGCAATTCCAGGCCAAGAGAGAAGCCAGATTAAATAAGTCGTCTGGGAAAGATTTTAAGTAAGAATGGCTGAGTTGAACCAGCCAGCTCAGAGCTCAGAAATAACCAGTAAGGGTGAGCTTATTAAGCAGTGAGTCTCAGTGGTTAAAACATTCTAGGCCTAGTCTAGATTGTACAAAAGCTAGAATGCTGTCTTTTTAAATTGATGGAAAAACAAGAACATGTTAGGACTAGCACAAACTGAGGCTATGCATGCTACCAGATATCTATGCGACATTCTGTCTAACACATACAGGATTCATTCTCCACAGATTCCCATTAAAACATGTTCTAAATCTGATCACATGATATGCCAGCAAGAAAGCCTGAATGACTAAAAACGTATTAGAACAATTTCTTATATCATATCAAATCACATTGTTATAAAACTAGAAATCAACAGAAATAACATAAATTATTGGAGGTGGATTAATAGCTTTTGAGTGAGCTATGAGAGGTTAAATAAATCAGGGAGGAAAGTAAAAAGTTCACATTCTGGAACTAAGTTCATGTGATAGAATTGAATTTCCAGAAATTCTGGAATCCATCTAAGGCAATTCTTTTAGGAAAGAGCTGATATTAACACATCTCAGCATGTCCTCAAATATACAAAGAAAAAAGTTTACCACTCTCATTCTACCTTGTAAGTATTGCCCATATACTTGAACTACATAAATAAACAATAATAACAACAACAAAGCTGATGAAAGACCATTTTGCTGATAAATATAGACATAAAACGTTTCACCAAATGCTTATAAACTGTATTCAGAAATGCAACATGATATCCAAGATGGTTTTATCCTAGAAATGTCAAGTTGGTTTAACATAAGCAAACAATTATATTATAGCTTACATGTAAGTTTAAAGACAAATTATACAATTATTATGGCAGAATTGAGAAAAGCCTTTGAAGCTTTTTTGTTTTTTTTTTTAAAGAAATATAGTAGAAGAACAGATCTTAACGTAATAATTACTACATGACTAAATTATGGGAAAGGACTCTAAGTGAAAGGAATCAAACACTATATTTAAAATCTCTATCAAGGGGGCCCACTGCTTCCACTCTCATCCAGTATTAAGCCTAAAGTATTAGATAACATAATAAAATAAGATAAAGAAATAAAAGTTATATAAATAAGAAAGGAAGTCAAATCATTGCTACTTGCCGATATAATCAATAGCCTTATACTCAAGACTCTAAAGATTCCACAAGAAAACTCTGAGGCCTTTCAGATAAGTAGGAGAATACAAATCAACGTATAAATATTATTAGTATTTCTATGAACAGACTTTCTAAGAAACTTAGAAAACTAAGCAAAAAAATCCCAATTTACTGTAGCTTCAGCAAACATAACAGTTACAATAATAACACAAAAATTGCTTCAAGGGATACATTAAACTAAGTAGGTAAAAGAAAAGACATTGACAATTAAAACTTTAAAAGACTGAAAAATAAGGCATTTAATAAGTCACTAGAAGATATAAAGCCATTGATAGAAGACTATGAAGATAATAAGAGTATGAAAGAATTCTAAAGTTTCAACACAATCCCTATAAAAATTACAATGATGTTGTTCACAGATATAAAAACCAGCCTAAAAGACATATTAGAAAAAAACAGTGAGTAGCAAGAATAATAGTAACAAGGAAAAACAATATTGGAGTTATTACAATACTAAACCTCAAGTAATATGATATTATCTCAAGGAAAAAGGCAGCTTGGTACTGGCACATTAACAAATAACTACATCAAAGGATTAGAGCATGTGCCTTACAAATACACTTACATAGTTACAATCATCTAATTTTGACAAAGCATAATTAGAGAAAAGACAACCTCTTCAACAAATGGATCTGGGAATAAAAGCATATCTGCCTACATGACAATAGAATTAAATCCATATCTCCCATCCTCTGGTGGGGGATGTGGGGGGATCAATTCTAAACAGATCAAAGATCTTAACATAAGATCTGAAAGACTGATGCAGCTAGAGAGAAAAAAAAAGGGGAAGGGGAACTTTTCAGTACTTAGCACCAGGGAAGGACTCTCTGAAAAGGACTACAACAGCACAGGAAGTAGCTATAAAATTGACAAATAGGATTACATTAATTAGAAAAGTTCTACTCAAAGGAAAGAAACTTGCCCAGTCTCAATATAAATCAGTTGCCTTAGCTGTTCAGCTAATAATGCAGCATCCAAAGCCCTTTCTCCATGCTGGAATTTTTAACTCTTGACCTTTCAGAAGTTTTGTGCTTGTAACATCAGTTGCCAAGAGTTCTTGGGTGTACAAGCCATGTAATATCCAGATTCTTGCTTTTCACTGCATTCATTTTCATTCCCCAGCTCTTCATTTTCCCCACGTTTTCTTTGGTGATGTTTCCTCAGCCTGAAGGGGTGTGTGTGTGTGTGTGTGTGTGTGTGTGTGTGTGTGTGTGTGTGTG
>OU015753.1:67956098-67972324 GCA_907169655.1 Acomys percivali | reverse complement strand
CTTCTTCTTCTTCTTCTTCTTCTTCTTCTTCTTCTTCTTCTTCTTCTCCTCCTCCTCCTCCTCCTCCTCCTCCTCCTCCTCCTCCTCCTCCTCCTCCTCCTCCTTCGTTTTTTGTTTTTGTGTTTTTCAAGACAAGGTCTTTCTGTCTTGGCTGTGCTGAACTCCCTTTTGTAGACCAGCCTGCCTTTGCCTCCCAAGTGCTGGGATTAAAGGCATGTGCCACCATGCCTGGTTGACATCCATTTTTAAAGAAGCAGCAGCATCACTATCACCATGGATCAATAACTTTCTCACTTCACAGTTTTACTTATAAAGACTTTTGCAATTGCATTGGGTCCTATAGAATGACCTGTCACAAACTCTGCATCTCAAAACCTTTAACATTGTCACAGGCTCACTTCACAAGTGAGATAAAGATTTCAGATCTGGGAAGTCAGATGTGGACAACTTTTTATTTTGTGCTTATACAAATACTTGGCTAACTGTGCAGAATAGATTGGTATTCACATTTTAAATTTTATTAATATATTTTAACTATAAGAACAATAAATTTCTTCCTCCTCCTCTTCCTCCTTCTCCTCCTCCTTCTCCTCCTCTTCCTCCTCCTCCTTCTCTTCCTCCTTCTTCAACGAGATAGATTCTTTTCCTAGGGGAAAATCTAATATTATCTTTTAAATTTATATTTTTTAATTTATTCACTACAACCAGATGGTATTCCCTTCCCATGGCTCCACCCTTCTTCCCTCTTTCCCCTCCCTCCTTCCTTAATCCTCAGGAAAGGGGAGTCCTCCTCCCCTTCATTCTGACCCCAGCCTATCAAGTCTCATCAAGACTGCTTAGATCCTCTTCCTCTGTGGCTTGACAAGGTCATCCCACCAGGGGGGAAGTGATCAACCAACAGACAACAGAGTCTATGTCAGAGAGCGTGTGTAAGTCCTCTCCATACATGGTCTTTGGTTGGTGCATCAATCTTTGCAGGTCCCCTGGGTCCAAATGTTTAGCTCTGTTGGTCTACTTGTGGAGCTCCTGTGCCTTCCTCGTCCTTCTATCCCCCACTCTTGCATAAGTCTCCCTGTTTTCTGCCCAAAGGTTTGCTGTGAGTCTCAGCATCTGCATTGTGACATTTTCATGTATGCATATAAAATACTTTGATCACAATTACTTCTTATTTTTTGTCTCCTGACCCCATTTCCCTGGCTCCTTTTTTTATTTTCAAAAGTCTCCTTTCTACTTTCTATATTTATTATTTTTATGTGCACAAGTGTTTGTCTGCATGGATGTATATATGCCATATGTGTGCCAGTTCTCTGTGGAGACCAAAAGATGTTGTTATATATCCTGGAGCTAGAGTTACAGGTAGCTGAATCCACTATGTGGATGATCGGAGTTGAAAATGGGTCCTCTGGAAGAGCAGTCAGTGCTCTTAACCACTGGGTCATAGTTCAAGCTCCCTCTCTTTGCTTTCATATTTTCTTTTTTATTTACATTTTGACAACTATATTTCAAGTATAGATACTAATATTATCCCCAATTCATTATTTAGTTAATATTTAAAGGATATATTTTACGTTTTCCTATGTTTATATATTTTGCCTCCACGTATTCATGGCATGAGACTGCCTGTACCTGCAGTAGACAGAAGAAGGCATTGGTTCCCTGGAACTGAAGTCAATGTGATGTGCTGTAAAACAAACCAAATTATTTGCAAGGGTAATAATTGCCCTTAACCACTGAGTCATCTTTCTAGCACTCATATGGATAATCTTAATATTTTCATATTTAATTTTTAAATGTTTTCTGGAAGATTATGAAGGCCAAATCTTAATATATTAAATAAAATAAGCAAAAAACCTCTCATGTTATATTTCAAAAGAAGGAAGCAAATGTATTAATAATGAACCATGTAAATTAACGGAAGCACATACATATTTTCAAATCACTGTCATATGTCAACTATCTAAATTTACTTTAGTTTTATTCGCAATGTTCTACTGTTAGAAGGCCAGCTCAAGTATGATAGACCCGTAATTAGGAGTTATAACAGTCAAATTATAGATTTAAAGAAAATAACAAGTATTAAGTTACTCAATAATTTTTAAGTTGTTCTGTAAATGTTGTTAGGTTTATGAAATAGTTGTGCATTTCTAACCTGAAACTTCACACGGAGTAAGCCATACCCACAACTCACTCTTCCACTTAAAAAATACAAGGACAGCAAAAGAATCAGTTTATTTTTTTTTCCTGTTCTTGTCTATCATGCGGGAATAAAGGGTTCCATGATGGCAGGTAGGCAGCAGCTTGATGGCGCTCTTTAGTCAGGGTTCTTGTGTCAGGTGACAGAGATACGAAGTGAGGTGCGTTTCTTCTCACTTACCAGTCAACCCCAGGTACATTTCTATCCAGGACTGAGCTCTCGCAGCAGCCAATCCAAGATTCTCCTGTGCTTCCTTGAACAACAGGGACCATTTACTAGACCCTGCCTTGTTGTCAGTCCAGGAGGTGCTAACATTGGATAGCAGGGTCCTATTTGATATCTTCTTATTGGTTATAGTCTTGAATTCCCAAACGTGATCAAACTATTATAGTTCTTTATTTTTCTCAGAAGTTTGGATTTTTTTGTTTTTATATTACTTCTGCTATTATATATTACTGTATAAAAATTAGTTGTTCTGCTGTACCCTGTGAGCATATACAGGGGGAGGTAATTCCCCTCAGGAACAGTCATAGGGGAGGGGAATAAGGGGAAAATGGGAGGGAGGGGAGAATGGGAGGATACAAGGGATGGGATAGGCATTGAGATGTAACAAGAATAAATTAATTAAATAAAAAAAAGAAAAAAAAAGGAAAAAAATTAGTTGTTCACACTATTCACTTTCTTTTCTGTCAACCAAGACTTTCATCATATGTACTATCCACGTATAAATGCTTTTATTGACCTTTTTTTTGTTACTGTGATGACTAATGGTGCTAAAAGTTCAGTGGAATATATAATAAACATATATCTATATTTTTAAAATTATGTACCTAAATCATACATTATTAGTAATAACATGTTTCAGTAAGTTCAGTTTCATGTATAATTATATTTTTGTATATAGGAATGACATAAAATGGAAATTCTGAGTTAAGGAAAATTTATTAAAATTCTAGCACAAGAGATGACATGTTTTCCATAGAAAGACTTCCTGAGGGGAATACACTTCCTTCGAATTGTGCACCCTGTGAAAGTTGTAATGATGTTTTGCCTCATTTCTTCATCTCTAAAGTGAATTCACCCATGGAAACTGTTTTGACTTTGTTGTTCTTAATAAGTAAAACATAAGGTTTTCCCTTCATTATATAAATTAGGACACCAACAGTCTATTCAGCTTCACTCTTCTCAGAGGATGAGTATCGTGAGGCTGTCAGTACTGAACAAAAGTCGCATGCTATGCAGGAACACTATCTCATGATTCTGCCTAAGAAGAGATAGGTAAGGCTTAAGAAGATAGGTTTGTCCCTGGTAACAGTTTCCCTCCATCATCCTGACAAACCCATTTATTTATTCTCTTTGTATGCAGCTGGTTACAAGGAATTTTTATTACTTCCTTTCAGGAATTTCTTATATTTCTTATAAAAAGCCTTCCATGAGGTGAGGTTTTTAAAAAATACTGTTAGTAACCCCATCACACACTGAAAATGTGTTATTTCCTGGAATATTCTTTCCAGTGATATTTTACACAAGGTATGCAATTATAAACCAGTGCTCTACATCAATGCTGTAAAACTAAATAGGAACTATAGTTACTATATTTAGAGCCTAGTATGAGAGAAGCTGCCTAGACATCTGTCACAGAGAATAGCCAAATTAATGAAGTTGTAGAGCCTAAATGTTATTAATATCTAGGCTCTCTGGATAAAAAGCCCTGTAGCCTAAATAGGAAACCCTGTGGATTATGTACAAGCATTTTCTGGGTCCCAGGAAGTTAAAATAGTAGGTAATGCCCTTTATTTCTTAGCCATGTATCTTTAAGACGTTGGATTTGACCCTGACTGCTCCTATTAATGGTCATTTTAAAATTTACACAAGAATCTACTTCCAGAGAGAGTAGTCTATTTCCTTCTTTACATCATAAGAGGAGACCTGTTAGAATGCATAAATATTTCAAGATTTTCCTGCGCCATGCTTTTAAAAAAATTCTGTATATTTATAATCTCAATCCAGTTACTTATTTTTAACTTGCATTTTTGTACTGAATTATACAGGGAAATTTGAAAACACGTTTGCTTTCCTGAAATTTGAGCATCCTGGAAACAGTGATGCCTCAATTATATTCTTAGGCTCATTTTAGTAGTGGAGTAATTAAAGCATGGATGAAATCTGTTTAAAGTTTCACGTAATTAGTAAGCTGAGCAAAACGGTCCATTGAAATCTCAAAAATGAAATGTGTGTGGTTCTTACATATGCACAAGATGTAAACAGAAAATTTAGTTAATTGTCAATAAGATCGAAGTCTCCGAAACTTTTTACTGCTCTGGATCTCTTGAGCTTGAAAATATTTATTTATTTTATTATTTCCTAATTTATTTAGCATACAGACTTACTGCACTAAAGCAGACGCAGTCACATAATATTTATTATTTTTACTTCTTGAGGTATAATTACATCATTTCCCCTTGCATTTCTTTCATCTAAATGCTCCCCTATACCCCTCATTTCTCTCTTTTAATTCTGTGCCCTCTTTTTAAAATCAATTGCTGTTATATGCTTATATATGCACACAAAATACATGTGTATTATATACATACATATATATATATATGGAAACTATATATGTGTGTGTGTGTGTGTGTGTGTGTGTGTGTGTGTGTGTTTCTTAATATAACCTACTCAATATGTACACAATTACTTGTGTGTATGTTTTCAGACCTGATTTTTAGAGTTTGGATAAGCATTTCTCTAGGATAAGCATTTCTCCCACTCTTGGGGTTATGTAGCTGCCTACGATTTTTTTTTGTGTGTGTAATATTGTTGCCTAGTGATCTTTCCTCAGTCCACTTTAACATGTCAATTGTTGTTGCCTTTTTCAGCCCATGTTTAGGAACTCACATTGGAGACACTCTATAGATGTGGCTCCGGACATCAATAGGCTAATAGTGTCCGAACATTCCAGATGTATACATGTACAAATCAACGGGAAGCACAGAAGATAAAGGAGTTTGCTTTGAGATTGTGTCTCTACATGGTTTCATTGTTTATTTATTTAGCTTATTTTTGAGATTATATTTTGATTACATTTCTCCCTTCCCTTTCCTATGTCCAAACCCTACCACCCTACCATATATCTGGTCTTGCTTTCCTTAAAATTTACATAGGGGGGCTAGAGAGATGGCTCAGTGGTTAAGAGCACTGTTTGCTCTTCCAAAGGACCCAGGTTCAACTCCCAGCACCCACATGGCAGCTCTCAACTCTTTGTAAATCCAGTTCCAAGGGATCTGATTTTCATACCAATGCACAAAATAAAAATAAATACATTAGCTCTTAGCCCCTTGCTCCCTTTCCCTCCATCTCTTCCTTTCTTCCTCTGTCTCTGTCTCTGTCTCTCTCTCTCTGGGGTACTCTTCCCCCTTTCCTTCTCTCCCCATGCTCATTTAATAAACTCATCTAATAAAAATAAATAAATAAATAAATAAATAAATAAATAAATAAATACATTAAAAAACTTGCATGGGGGTGTGTTATCTATTTTGATTATATTATTTTTTATTAATTAATTTATTCAGATTATAACTCAATTTTTCTCCCATCACTTGTATCCTACTGTACCTCCCTGCTTCCCATCCCCAGTAGGTTGTGTTATCTTGGTGGTTTTATTCTGAAATATTTTAGTTCAATGTATTGCATTCATACATATTTAAGAGAGGCATCGAATTTATCCTTTCTTTTAATACACCCCAAAATAAAATTGTAATAAAAGAAATACTGAAAAACAATGGCTGAATATAATTGCTGAGGGTCCCAAATTCCCACATGATTTTTGTAATGTTCACACTACCCATAAGGCCTACATAGAGTCAAAGTACAGTAAACAGATATTTGGAACTAGAAATGATTTCTGTTATCTACTAAACAGAAATTTTAAACTTCATATCAAAATATTTGGTACATCTTAATTTATTATATTAAGTTTAGAAAAACAATAAACCTTGCTATATTTAAACATAAAAGAAATTGAATCAGAAATTCCTACAACTTTCTTTTGCAGGATATTTGATCTCGTTGTGAACTCTGAGACTGTGAACTATAAAAACCTGTTTCTTGTTTAGTGTGGTTTACCTCTAACACACATCTTTAATCCAAGAACTTCCTGGTTTTTGTAAACATGTGATTATGGTGTGGATCAGTCCTAGCATACAGTTTTAATCAAAGGGCTTTCTGTACACAAGATTTAAAGCATTTAACCCTATGCCATCAGGAAAACATGAATCAAAATGAATTGAGATTCCATTTTTCAATATTTTATTTTTATTTATTATTTTTATTAAATATTTTTAAATATTTTACATATACATTTATTTTAATACATATATGTATAATAAACTATCTATAGCATGAATAAGCATGACACAATTGGGAATTATATAAAAGTTGCATCCTTAGTGTTTTGTCTACCTGTATTTGACAGCTTTGATGAAAACATTTTTCCTATCTTGGTGCATCTAAAATTCTGAATGTAAATCAATCTTCATCACATCTCATCTTTATCAACTTAAAACATTTATCTAGACTTAAAAACATCCTAACCCCTAAACAACTAAGCTTCACTGTAAAACTAAACTACATAGTCTTCACCCCCATCAGAGACTTGAGAAGGAATAAAATTGATTACCTGAGTATGCTGAGAATGCAGGTTGGTAGCTTTCCAAATGAGAAGATGACAGCTATCAGAATAGCAAAGATTAAAAACTGAAGTGACAGCACATCTGACGAGGATATGGAGAAAAGGGAACACTCCTTCATTGCTGGTGGGAGATGAAACTTGTACAACCACTTTGGAAATCAATCTGGTGTTTTCATAAAATTGGGACTAGTCCTTCCTCAAGACCCAGCTATATCACTCCAGGACATATATCCAGAATATGCTCCACCATACAACAAGGGCATTTGCTCAACTATGTTCATAGCAGCTTTATTCGTAATAACCAGACTCTTGAAACAACCTTGATGTCCCTCAAATGAAGAATGGATAAAGAAACTGCGGTACATTTACACAATGGAATACTATTCTGCTATCAAAAGCAAAGAAATGTTTAAAATTGCTAGCAAATGGATGGAACTAGGAAAGATCATCTTGAGTGAGGTAAACCAGACCCAGAAAGACACACATGGTATGTAGTCACTTCTAAGTGGATATTAGCCTAACATAGCCATCCTCTGAGAGACTTTACCCAGTGGGGGATCGGGACAGATACTGGGACTCCCAGCTGGACTCTGAGTGAAGTGCTGAGAGACTCATGGTAGAGTGGGGAGATGGAAGGAACCTTAGCGGTCAGGAATTCCACAAGGAGACCATTAAGTCGGGCAGATCTGGACCCAGGGGACGTGCACACACTGATGTACCAACCAAAGATATTGTAAGCTGAGAACCTAGACCCCTTGTTCAGTGGTAGCTGATGGACAGCTAATTCTCCCCCTGGGGGAAGGTGGGTGGGAACTGCCTCTGACAATAATTCTGGCCCATGATTTGATCTTGTCATTTGGTGGGGCAGCCTTGCAGGCACACAGAAGAAGTGGAGCCAGGTTAACCTGATGAGAACTGATAGGCTGAGGTCAGATGATGAGGGATCAGAACAGATGCTGGGACTTGCTGCTGGATGTCCTTTGGAGTGCTGAGAGTGGTATGGTAGAATGGGGGGGGGCAGATGGAAGGACTTAGAGGGTTCTGGAGGTCCACAAGCAGACCATCAAGGCTGGTGGATCTGAACCCAGAGGTCCTGCACAAACTGTTGCACCAACCAAGTACAATGCATGATGTAAACCTCGAGTGGCTGTTCAGTTCTAGCCAATGGACAGCATGTTCTCCAAGGTTATGAGGAGAGTGAAAACTGCCTCTAACATAAACTCTGGTGTCCCCGATTTGATCACTTCCACTTGGTAGGCCAAGCAGGCTATCCTGATGAGACCTGATAGGCTGTGTGACCATATGGTGTGGGAGGAGGTCCCTTCAGTTAGAGGTCTAGGGTAGGGGAATAGGGCAGAAGAGGGAGGGAGTATGGGAGCATGAATATAGGAGTGAAGGGATAACAATTGGGGTGTAATGTGAATAAATTATAATAAATAATTTTAAAAAAAAAGAAGTCAGAGGAAGGACAGCAGATCACCGAGAAGAGACTTGATACCCTATGAGCATATACAGAGGGAAGTAATCCCTCTGAGGAACAGTCATAGGGGAGGGGAATAAGGGGAAAATGGGAGGGAGGGGAGAATGGGAGGATACAAGGGATGGGATAACCATAGAGATGTAACAAGAATAAATTAATAAAAAATAAATAAAAAATTAAAAAAAATAAATAAATAAAAATAAAATAAAAAATAAAAAAGAAGTCGAGTAAGAAAGGAGGTATCAGGGATTAAGTCGAGAGGAAGAGCGTTAAGTTGAAGAGTATTTATGACAGCATGAAATAAAAGAAGGAACTCTGTAGTTCTTTAGCTTTTTGGCTTTATCTCTTGGCTTTTTCCTCCTGAGCTGTTGGTTGAGCTAGTAGGCTTTTTCCTCTTGGTCCTGCAGCTGAGCTAGCAGGATCTTTGGCTTTTAGCTTTTGGATTTTCTTTCTGGGACATGAGCTGAGTAGGAAGGTCATCTGGGTGCTTTCTCTGCCTTTCTGAACTAACAAGTTTTCACCCCAGGGTCTGGCTCCTGAGAGTCTTTATTAGCAAAACCAAATGGTTGGGATTTTCTTTTTATATAATAATGGTTTTTTCTATGTATGGTTGTTTGAAAATAAGTAGATCCCTTACTCCAAATTAAATGAGTATTTCTTTATTCTTGTATAGATCAGGGGATGGCAGATACTCAAAAAATCTGAAGTCAACTTATATACAATAGTAAAAGAAACACTATAATAAGGATGTGTGTGGAGTGCTACAGGCCATAGAAGAATGGATAAACATCTCAGGAATGTTAACATTTGAAAGCCATAAAACAGGGTATCAAGTCTCTTCTTGGTAGGCTGCTATCCTACCTCTGAGTGCCACCAGGCCTCCCCATCAAGGGGACGTGGTCAAATATGGAGAACCAGAGTTCATGTGAAAGTCAATCCCCACTCTCCACTCAACTGTGAAGAATATCCTGTCCATTGGTTAGATCTGGGTAGGAGTTTGAAGTTTACTGCACGTATTGTCCTTGGCTGGTGCCACAGTTTGGGCAGGACCCTTGGGTCCAGATCCACCTGTCATAATGTTCTTCTTGTAGGTTTCTAGGACCCTCTGGGTCCTTCTATTTACTCATTCTCCAGTGCTTCTCTCACCTAGAGTCCCAATATACAGGGGGAGGAGGACCCCCTCAGTCACAGTCATAGGAAAGGGGAGTAAGGAGAAAATGGGTGGGAGGGAGGAGTGGGAGTATACAAGGGATGGTAAAACAATTGAGATGTAATATGAATAAATTAATAAAATATATTTTAAAAAAGAAAAAAGAAAAATCACTTTAAATAAAAATATTAAACATTAGCACAGAGAACTTATTGTCTAGGTTTTGGTTGGTTTTATTACTTCTCTTTAATAAAAAAGAAAGAAAGCCATAAAATAGAACATTTACAAACAATATGTGCTGGAGTAGATGTGTACTTGCTTTTGATTAATAAAGAGGGGTGTATGGAATGAAGCTTGGTTAGGGGTTATCATAATGAATGAGTTGTTTGAAGAAAAGAACACAGTGGTCCTGTGGTAATATGATGTGAGGTGTAAGTGATGGCAGATAAAAGTAAATGGATATTCGATAACTTCCTTGGGGAAGACTATTTCTTCCACTTTTGGCATTCATTAGTTTTCTTTCGTTTTTGTATAGGGTTGAGGTCTCATTATCTTTCCCTCATCCACTTGTTCATATATGTAGGCAGTCATGTTGGTGAGACTTCTGACATCCCTAGGAGATAAATGTAGTCAGTCTTGAAAACATATGCATACAAGTAGCATTATACATACTCAGCACATTGTATTTATATATACACACACACATTTATAAAGGTTCATATATGTATTATATATGGGCATACAAATATATATGTGTGTATATATATATAAGAATTAATGAGAAGAAACTATTAGTCTGAAAGAGATGCAGGAGGGCTATATTAGAAAATTTGTGTGGAGGAAAGGAAGAAATTACTATACAATTATATTATAATCTAAACAAAATAAATACTTGAAATATACATTGGTGATCTTAGCCATTCTGATAGGTATATGATGCAATCTCAGAATTTTGGTTTGCTTTTCCCTGATGACAAGGAACACTGAACATGTCCTTAAGTGTTTCTAGGGCATTCAATATTCCTCTGCTAAGAACTCTCTATTTAGCTTTGTATCCCATTTTAAAAATTGGATTATTTCTTTTGGTGGTGTTTAATTTCTTGAGTCTTTATATATTTTGGATATTATTCCTTTGTCAGATGTAGGGTTGCTGAAGATCTTTTCCCTGTCTGCAGCCTGTTGATTTAGTCTATTGACAGTCTCTTTTACCTTACAGAAGTTTTTCATTTTCATGAAGTCCTGTTTATTAATTTTTTTATTTTAGAGCCTGAACTATTGGTGTTATATTCAGGAGGATGTCTCCTGTACCAATGAGCTCAGTTACACAATGGAATATCACTCAGCTATTAAAAACAAGGAAATCTTGAAAATTTCAGGCAAATGGATGGAACTAGAAAAGATCATCCTGAGTGATATAACCCAGACGCAGAAAGACACGCATGATGCGTACTCATTTACAAGCAGAAACTAGCCACATAATACAAGATAACCGCACTACAATACACAGACTTAAAGAAACTAAATAACAAGGAGGGCCCTAGGGAAAATGCTTTATTCTTATTCAGAAAGGCATATAGAATAGACCCAGCAAGCAGCTGAAAAAAAAAAAAAAGACAAATACCTGATATGTGGGTGAGCTGGGTTTCAAATCTAGGCTTGATAATATGTAATATTTATGTCATCTCAGTAAGTAATGTAGAGAACCCATGGGCAAGAAATACAACTTAATATTCAACACAGGACACTCCCTCATTAACTCTTTAATTACTCTTACTTCTGCCTGAGCAGGGGAAGGTATGCCTCTGGCCCCATACAGCAGGCGGGTAAAACAAAAGATATCTTTTGAAAATTAATTCTTTGCAAAGTACAAATCTGTTCGTAAAGGTTTTGTTTAATAAATGACACTTGACAATAAAAAAAAAAAAAAAAAAAAAAAAAGAAGGAAGAGGACAGGAACCTATCACAGAGGTGCTCTGAAAGACTCCACCCAGCACAGAATCCAAGCGGATGATAAGACAAACTGCCTAACTCTGGGGTAGAGCACAGGGAGTCTTATGAAAGAGTTGAGGAATAGAAGGGCATGGACGGGTCAGGGGCTCCACAAGGAGACCAATGTAGCCAACAAATCTGGGCAGAGGAGGGGGTGCTGGGAAGATTGATGCACCAACCATTAAGCATGCACGGTAAAGAGCTAGACCTGCTGCTCAGATGTAACTGATAGGCAGCACAGTCTCCCTGTGGGTCTCATAATATGGGGAGTAGGGGCTACTTCTGTCAACGACTCTGGCCCCTACTCGTTAATTACTTCCCCTCTGATTAGGCAGCCTTGCCAGGCAATAGAGGATACAGGCAATTCAGATAAGACTTAATTGGATGAGGTCAAATGTTAGGGGAGAAGAGTTCCCCCTTTTGAGGACTAAGGGAGGGAGAGAAAGAGTATGAGAGAGGGAGGTGGCATCAGGAAGTGACACAGGAGGGAGCTACAATTGAGATGTAAAGTGAACAAATAAAAAAAATTAAAAATAGATTGATGAATGTAGTCATGCTGTGGCAAGCCTAAATACTTCTCTCTCTCTCTCTCTCTCTCTCTCTCTCTCTCTCTCTCTCTCTCTCTCTCTCTCTCTCTCTCTCTCACACACACACACACACACACACACACTATAAATAAAGTCAGTGTTGAAGACTATGCATAACTTTCTTTAGAAAGTCTCATCATATTTTCACCTCATCAGGTATCTTTTCCCACACTGTCATATTACAGAGTAATGTTTAGTAACAAAATAGTAAGAATAGAGGACATTGAGCTGGGCATTGTGGTGCACATCTTTAATCCTAACACTGGGGAGGCAGATCAAGGAAATCTTTGATAGTTTGAGGCCAGTGTGCTCTACAAAGTAAGTCCATGACAGCCAGGGCTCTATTACACAGAAGAGCATTGAACGAAAAATAAAGAACATTAAAAATCATCATAAATTAAAACAAAAATAATAATAAATTACATAATACTTTTTAAAGTTATATCCATAAATACATGTATATATACACATATATATTATTCAAGATTATATTAATTATGTCTCAATTATGCAGAGGTCTGAGGCAGTTACTAATCACAGAGAATGACAGGGTCTAGATTTTAATCTAGGGGTGCATTGAAAAATTTCAAAATTATACCATACTCCTATGATGAAGAGTATCTTATTGCTAAAAATCTTATGACACTTTAAGCTAATTAAACTACACACAATCCCACTGAACTATTTGCCCATCCATTCTTTTTCTATGGCAACAGAGATGAGACTGATACATTAATAATCTATATCTAGTATCTAATATGTATCTTTTAGGGTAGTCTGTCTCAATGACACAACTGTGCTGATTAAGTCTTAAGTTCTTAGCTTTACCATAGTGTTCATAAACCCATACCATTTCTATCTATTTAAGTTGTCACCATATCCATTTAAGCTCTTGATAGATCCACACTCCTGGGTAGACTGGTAGAGCAAGAAGATCCCTGCATTAAGATAAAAGTCTTCTGAAGGCATGAAATCAACCTGCCTTGTGAGTTTGGAAAAATATAGTTTAGAATTAACACTAAAGGCTTTACACTGATTGGGGGTTTTGAAGGAAATATTTTAAACACCTACATAGGTACCTGACACACTGAAGAGATTGAATTTCTCTCTATCAGTTCTTGAGTTTCATGACTTATTAAGTTGGGAGGCTAAGTTATGATGGTTATTTTTGATGTCTTCATGAGTATAAAATGAACATGAGTATGAACATATTCATATGGACATGAGTATGAACATGGTTGTTTATTCCACATGTGGGAGACAATTGTATCTAAAATAATGCAGAACATAAAGCAACAACAGGGTGAATCTTTCTAGTATGTGAGCTCAGAAAGTGTTTAGTATTCATAACGTATTTCTGGATGGAAGTCCTTTGATAGTAACATTGTATTCCCAAAACCATTACCAGAAGCAAAGGAACTGGGGGAAAAATCCAATCACGTTTGCCTACAGAAAGTCAAGCCCATGTATTGCCTAGAGCTGAAGAGGGGAAACTTTGCTTAAGATCCCTTTAAAATTATTCTTATTTCTAAGAAAGAGGATATTATTTTTCCAGATAGCCACTTTTGTGCCTCGTAAAAATAGAGGGTTGCAAATAGCAGTGTTCTATAACCCTATGCTGTAAGGCCTAGAAGGGAATTGTGAGAAAAGAAGTAAAAGCTGCCTGAAATGGATTGATATGAAGTGGCATTTTCCCCTAAAATGATTTTCACTTGTCTTTCATATTTCTGAACGAAATAGAAAAGCGCCTCCTCTCTATTAATCTATAATATTTCTTTATCCGCCTTTCAAAAATAATCCAGCAATAGACAACTTCCAGTATGGAAGAAGACTTTCATGTCACTCCAAAGTTTCCGTATGAAGCCCTAACTGATGAAGGCAGCCCATCTTTTAAGATGTGAAGAATTGGGCACTGGGTAAGAGGATAATCAGGTTAAAGCTGGCAGTTCTGTGAACATTTCTCTTTTATGTGCCTCTGAGGTGACTTGGCTTTTCTAAAGCCTCAACATAGCACCTAAACCCCCTTATTTTATTCTTAATTTCCCTTTTCCAACTGACATATAAAATTAATATGTAATTATAGGGTGCAATTTGCAGATTTTAAAAATGTATATATTGCATAATGTTAAAATTAAGATAAATTATATATTATATGTGACATATATAATCATCTTAAATATTCAGCATTATTTCTGAAAAACATCATCAGAAACTTTCTTTTGGCGTGTGTGAAGTACACAGTATGTTATCATTTGGTATTGTCACCGCACCAACTAGAATTTCTTTCTGTTTTCCAACTATAACTGTAAGTAAACTTCATTATAAATTTTATTCAGCTCAGTGCCAACAAACATTATTGAAAAGAACTGAACTGAGTGTTGAGTATTATTAATTATTAGGCTGAACCATAACATCTTTGTAATTATACTTTCAAAAGAACACACACATACAGACAGACACCTATATTGGAAATTGAATAATTTATGGTGGTAACCTACAGAAAATGTGAAAGATGATATTTTCTTTCTATTACATATCTTTTGACATTGACATAAAGCCACAAATATCTTTACAGAAACCGTTTAAAAATTAGTTGTAAGAGCCAGTGAGGTTGCTGACACCATGCCTCAAAGACCTATGTTGAACGCTGAGACATACGTACTAGAAAGAGTAAGACAAGGCCTGTAAAGTGTCCTCTAATTTCTAAACATGATCCATGGTCCACACATGATACATAAATGTAAAAAAACAAAACAAAACTAAACTAAAAATTAGAAGTAAGTTGACATAGAATGTGATATCAAGGTAGAAAAAACTCCACTAACACAGACTTTGTTTCTGTGTTGGTCACGGTCATGTCTCCCAATATTTTCATCTCAGAAAATATTTAATAACATTTGGGTGAATAAATAAAATCATTAAGGAACAGGTGCCAACCAATTTAGAGGCCATCTTTAGAAACTATATAAAGTGTTCACTTGGTGTGAGAACATCTGCATTGTTAACATTTCTGGCTATTGTCATAGAAAAAGGCACATTTTCAAAACAATGACAAGTGCATGCCTTTGGAAATACAATGACTTGTTGTGGAAAAATGAGGAAAAAGAAAGCTCCTTGAGTTTGCTAGCATAGTTCCTCTTGCATGATTCTGGTATCACATTTTATACTAGGTGTTCAAATTGAGAAGAATATCACTTGTCTTCCTTTGGGAAAAGTTTTACTGGGAAATGTATTGGTAATGCTTCTGTAGGATATGCTTTCTTTTACTTAAATTCATAAGCACCTTTTCCCTTCACATGACAGAGAATCTGATAAGAATCACCAAGCCTTAGGATTTGAGGATTACTTGTTATAGTGTCTTCAGACAGAACTCCAGAAGTAAAATGTGTATTAAAGTCAACTAATAAGTTATGGAGATCATATAGGTGAGGGGCACTATATGTATTTATATTTATACATAATATAATATATTAAATTTAATGTGATATCAAGGTAGAAGAAACTCCACTAACACAGACTTCGTTTCTGTGTTTGTCATGGTCATGTCTCCCAATATATGTGTATATATATATATATATATATATATATATATATATATATATATATGATGTGTTTTTGTCTGGATATGTGCACATTCATGTGTGAGCACCCAAATGCTCTGGCCATGTACAGCAAGGTAAGAAGGTGTTGCTGAGGTGTTGCTGTCATTCTTTTCTACACTCCATATATTCCTCTGAGGCAGATGCTCTCTCTGAATCTGGAGCTCATATTTTCTCTGCTGGGCTGGAAAACTGCAAGTCCTATCAGACTTAATATATTGGCTATGCCTGGAGTTAGGGTTATAGGCACTATGGCATTATGAGGGGCTTGGTTTATTACATTGGTGCTGGTGTCCTAACTCTGATATTCATGATCTCATGTTTCAGCCCACATGTACATACTTAGAAATGATAATTTCTACTTTTGGAGATTGTAGTGTTAGTGCATCATCCCTCACCTCCCCTTTGGTCTCTCTAATACCTCTCATGTCTCTATGAAATTAAATGGCCTATTTTAAAATTGTTGTTACATAATATACCATACAAACATAGATACATACATACATACATACATACATACATACATACATACATACATAC
>OU015753.1:67928978-67954089 GCA_907169655.1 Acomys percivali | reverse complement strand
TGTGTGTGTGTGTGTGTGTGTGTGTGTGTGTGTGTGTGTGTGTGTGTAGTTTCCTCTTGAGAAGCCTATCAATTCCTATATGGGGATATTTACAGTCCAAATGTTTATCCATCTGTTCATGTATGCAGCATGAGTAGATAGGAGGCAGAAGGCATGAGTGGTATAAATATTAAACAGACATGTAGGTTGGACCTGAGCCTTAAAGAAGAGTCAATTTATCTTAAGGGGCTCTAGATGGTAGGTAACCTTAGAGGAGATTGTCATTGGACTTCTTACTTTACAGTTGAGAAAATGAAAAAAGTTAGCAACATTTGAATAATTGTCCCAATGGTGTATGTGGCTGAACCAGGCTCCAGGTTTTTTTTTTTAATTTTTATTTTTAATTTTTAATTTTTATTTTTTATTAATTTATTCTTGTTACATCTCTATGGTTATCCCATCCCTTGTATCCTCCCATTCTCCCCTCCCTCCCATTTTCCCCTTATTCCCCTCCCCTATGACTGTTCCTCAGAGGGATTACCTCCCTCTCTGTATATGCTCGTAGGGTATCAAGTCTCTTCTCAGTGACCTGCTGTCCTTCCTCTGAGTGCCACTAGGTCTCCCCCGCCAGAGGACATAGTCAAATGTGAGGTACCAGAGTACATGAGAAAGTCAAATCCCTCTCTCCACTCAAGTGAGGAGACTGTCCTGTCCATGGGCTACATCAGGGTAGGGGTTTAAATTTTACTGCCTGTATTGTCCTTGGCTAGTGCCTTAGTTTGAGCGGGACCCCTTGACCCAAATCTGCCTATCATAATGTTCTACTTGTAGGTTTCTAGGACCCACTGGATCCTTCTACATTGCTATTCTCACATGATTCTCTCATCTAGAGTCCCAATAGGGTGTCCTCCCCTCTGTCTCAGTTTCCTCCTAAGGGAAGGCTTTCGTGGGACATGCCCATTGGACTAGTATGCAGATATAAGTGAGTATATACCATTTGAGTCTTTCTGCTTCTGGGTTAACTCACTCATTATGATCATCTCCAGGGTTTTTATATGAGGCCATCAATTGTGTGTTAGCTTTGGTAGGGATTATCAAAATAATAGGGCCTAAAGGAATCATTCACCCCAATGGGAAGATGAATATTGCAGTATCTCAGGGGTTTGCATGCACATTGGTATTTGCTTTGTAATTATGCTTTGTAATTAATGGTGATATATACAATTCGAAAGGCTGTCATGCAAAGCATAGTTTTATATGGGGTTGGATTAAGAGGCTTTTTTTTGGTTTTGTTTTGCTTTTTAATTTTCATGGATTTCTGTCATCAAATTATCTCAACAAAAATAAAGTATACTGTTTCTATTTTATGATTTAAAATATTCCAGGGCTGGAGAGATTGCTTTCTGGATAAATAGCAAGTACTATTCTTGCAGGGCTTCTCTGTTCAGTCCTGGCACCCATATGAGGCAGCTCTTAACTACTGTATCTTCAGGTCTAGGGGATTTGACAAACTGGAAAGTAAAGATCTTACTTCTTGGTAAGAGAGTGACAATGTTCCATTGCCATATACAGCAGGAGAGATATTGGCTAGGTCATTTCTGTAAATATGGTCTATATTCTAAGTATACTAAGTAGATAAACTGGTTCAAGGAATTTCGAATTCTTTGCTTGGTTTGTGTAAAAATGTATACAAAGCAAGAAAAGAATCCTTACCACTCTCAAACAGTGAAAACATTTATGTTTGAGTAAATTGCATGTCTATTAGAAGCCAGGTTGACCCAAGATTCCACACCTCACTCCCACCTCCCTACCCGACCACCCCTCACCCCACCTCAGATACGTGGAGAGGGTAGACAGGGCCTTGGAGGCACTTTGCACTGAAGAATTAAGATAAGAAGAAGGAAAATAGTTCTTTCTTGGAAACCATGAATATGCTCAGCAGGGCCAGTAATGGCCAGGTGCCAGGGATTTAGGAGAGCAGTGGTTTCAAATCCTGGAAACTAAATTCTTCCACCATGAAGGGCTTTAGTTATCAGGTCCAAAGCCACTGTTTGTGTGGTCTGTGACGCACTTGAGATGTCCTCTGTTCCCTTTGGGTAACATTGCTTGATTATCTTCCTTCAGACTTTGCCAAATTATATTGTAGCTTTCTGCTGCCTCTGTCTCATTTTTTCCTTGCAAATTGTACATAAGATGCTGTACTTAATAACCTTGCTTGGCATGGGGTATTAGCTTGTCCAAGAGCCCCTGATCCCAACCATGTCTGTCTTTTTTAATTCTTATTCCCTGGTCCTCTTTCTCAGGAATGTGTCATTGAAGAAGGATCTACTAGGCCAGGTCACATATCAACAAACCGTTTACTAAAATCTTCTCTTCTTCTCATTACATACCCTTTTAAAGAAGACTTTGAAAACAAAAACAAAAATGCTCCCCTTTTCTGGACCGTCGGCCCCTTCTATGCTGGCCTCTTCTCCATATCTCTCTATGTATCATATTTTGTCCATAATAACTTCTACAACAGCAATGGGGAGATCTGTCCTACTGTGTGCCTTCTAGCCTGTGTTCAAGATCGTTTCTAACATTTCTTTTTAGAAAAATTTTAAAGTATGTTGAAAAGATATTTTATAAGTAATACTTTTATTAATTCTTTGAGAACTTCAGACATTAAATTTTTAAATAGAATCCTGGCCCTCTCCCAACTCTTCTCAAATCATCACCACCTCCATAACAACCCAAATTCCCTACCCCCAAGACACATACACCCCATTAAGTGTGCCAGCTTTTCTGGTTTATACAACTATTCCTGGTCTTAAGAATGTCCTCGTTTCTGCCACAGACAGAATTTTGCTTAAAAAATCGGCAACTTTGAATGCAGGCAGAGTGGACAGCCAAACTCTGCCAAGACAGGGTAAGCAAGTTCTCAATAGTTCCTGCCTCACAAATATGTCTGTCAAGTACATTGGGCCAGATGGCTGAAGATGATGCTCCAATGTTATAGTTTTAGGTGACTGTTCATGAAGCTGTCGTTTTCTCATTTTGGAAGCTGATAACCTACACTCCTTGTCTTCTCAGATGATCAATTTTATTCCTTCTTAGGTCTCTGATAGGGATGAAGACCAGATTGTTTAGTGTTGCAATTAGGCTAAGTTGTTTAGGGGTTAAGATGAATTAGGTCTAGATAGATGTTTTAAGTTGATAGAGATGAGATATGATAGATACTGATTTACATTCAGAATTTTAGATGCACCAAGATAGGAAAGATGTTTTCTTAAAGGTTGCCAACTACAAATAGTCAAAACACTAAGAATGAGAATGTAACATTTATATAATTCCTAATTGTGTCATGGTTCTTCTTGCTATGGGTGTGTATATATACATACATATATATATATATATATATATATATGTGTGTGTGTGTGTGTGTGTGTGTGTGTGTGTGTTTGTGTGTGTGTGTGTGTGTGTGTGTGTGTGTGTATAATAATATAAATGTATATGTAAAAACTAGCAGGGGTTGAAATGTTTGTAATGATGTACATTCTAAAATACTATTTAATAAATGTGTACTTGCAGCTGGAAAAAACCAAAACATTATGAATGTAACATTTATATAATTCCTGATTATTTCATGGTTCTTCTTGCTGTAGGTAGTTTATTGTATATATGGGTAATACTATAAATGTATATGTAAAAAAAAAAGGAAAATAATAAAAAAGAAAAAAAAAGAAAGAAAGGAAAAAAAAGAGATCTGCCCAGGAATATGGCTGATATATTAAGTGTCTCCACACTGCTGAAAAATAAAATTCTCTATTCACTTTGGACCAAGTGTCAACAGGTATTTTGCTAGGGATGGAACTTTATGCTAGCCTCTCCTTCTTCATGCTGGTCTTATCCAGGTCTTATGGAAGCTGTTAAAATCAACCAGTGTGAGTTCACATTTACATCAGTAACAGAAACCATTGTTGGTCCCCATGGAATCCCATTTAACTTTGGCTTACTGTATCGCCCACATTCTATACAGGACAAGATTAACCCTGACTTCTCATTGGAAATTAACTTTGTTAGCTTTTGACATCAAAATAGAGTCAAACAATCAGCTCTGTCCGGGAGCTTCAGCAAAACATTTGAAGCTGGCTGCTATATCTGTTTCCTTCACTGTGATAGTTCCACTGCTTTGCACTGTATATGACGAAAACCAACATTGACTAAGAATTTGCTGAACAATGGAAAAATAAGAAAACAGAAATGTGCTCTGAATTTAGAGTTCTGTTTCCTTAAGCAACATGAAAATAAGAAGTCTTAGTGATGAACAGGTAGTTTGCTAGGGTACTTAGAGTGCCGAAGATGCCTAAGGTTTGCTTTTTACCTTTAATTTGCTCTTAACTGCTTTTTTATTTAATGACTAAGATTGAGACACTATCTGAAAATCTTTCTTTATGAAATCTCCATTATATATAGTTCAGATATATATGAGCTGCAGATTATTGCTTTATAATCAATCTACCCTCAAACCTATGAAAATGTGATTATAATTCAGGTGCAGGACCAGTGATTTCATATTTTAAATTTATTTCATAATGGGAATTGTTGAGTATAGTATAAAGTATTTCTACTTAGCAAGGATATAATATAGGAATAACCAGACCCTCCATCTCCAGGAACATTGTTTTTCCTATTTTTCTATATGTAACTGATATTTTTAAAAGTTACAATAACAAAATTTTACTGTAATTTTAAAAGAAGGAGTGATTGTATTATGATAACAAGCTGTTTAGATAAAATCTGAATAATTTTCTGAGTCTCTGTTCATTTTGTTTCCAGGGTACAAGTGCATGGTGGCTTTGTTTTTGTCTGCTTATTTGTTTTTGTCCTTTTTACTTATATTTTAAAAATATTCCACATGCCATCAATACATTTCTGGTTTTTTTTCTTTTTTCCTTCAAACTCAAGTAAAATGGAGCTAAAGTTCAGCTATTACAATTATATCCATTCTCTAAACTCTACTGGGAAAGCAGAGCAATTCTAAGGCAGGGAATGCTATAGAATATGATCTCTGCATGACATAAAATAAGAAATAAAATGATAGTGTGAAATCAGCTATTATTACTCAAATTGTTATTTCCTCCTTCTTCCTTTTCTTGGGAGAGTTTGTTGGGTTTTGTGTTATTTTGCTTTCATCTTGAAGTCACCTTTTATGTCCCTACTGACCCATCTTTCTCATGTACTTTCTAATTTCACAAATGCTTCTTCTCAGAACACAGGGAGTCAGGAAACAATATTGAATTTTTCATCATATTTTTTGCAGAAAATTTTATTCATTTATTTTTTATAAACTTTAATTTTATGTAAAATAATGCCCTGATCAAGAAGGATGTGAGAGTTAAAAGAGAGAAAAATTACATGTCTTAGATCTGAAGGAAACTTATGATATGGTCACAGTGACTGGGATATAACTATTCAAATACAAAACTGAATGAGTATATGACCAATAAATGGATGAGGGAACATTTGTGTTTTTTTATTGTACATGTCACCATATTGAATTGCTTTAGAATATTTAGTCAATTTATTGACTATAAAAAGAATTATACTGTTAGAATTTTGTGTCATGATAATGGCATTGGTATTGAGTAGTTATTTGTGGAATAGACAATAATACAAAACACTGAAATGGAACTATATGTGATTACCAGTAAAATACCATTTCGTTATTCTAAATTAATCATAGGAACATGGAGCCTATAACATGCACAGAAGTCAACTTCTTATTCAGTGCCATCCAGCTAATAACCAACAGAAGATTTGAAAAGAGCTCTTCTGATTAAGGAATATTTATAATTATTATATATATATATGTTTTGCAACTTTATTCACAAATCTATCCCATGCTTTTTAAATATAACAGTCAGCATAACCATTTATTAAATTATAAACTGTTGTGTAGAAAAGGATATTTGAAAAGCTTATTTCCACAAATAGGCAATGTATCTTTGACAACCAGTAGGTTGCATGTGGATTTTCTTTTCTGCTTAGAAGTGCCCTTATCACCTAATAAAATGCATGGTATGTAGACGATATATGGAAAACATCTTCTAAACTGAAATATCAAGGTCAAAATGCAGTGACCTGCTCAGAACAAGACCTTTCTTTGTCCTTTTCTTTCTAATCCGTAGAAATCATGAGTAGATTCCTAATGCATTTTAACTCAATTCACAACATTTCATGGTAAGATATGTCATTCCTCTCTTCTGGCACTCTGCAGGTTTTCTTTTATTCTTAATAGTAAATAATGTAAATTATAAATTCATTAGCAAAATTTGTTTTACTCTTTTTTTCTTACATTTTATCTAAATGCTCTCTTTAGCAAAGACATATCAAAATCAAAGTGTCCAAGAGGAACAGCTGCTCTTGCAAAGGCCTGGATTCAGTTCTAAACTATTTGTAACTCCATTTCCAGGCAATCTGACATCTTCTGGCCTCTGTAAGCACAGGTGTATATGTGGTATACATTCATACATGCAGAAAAGGCACATACATGTACATACATACATACATATATACATATGTATATATGTCATTTTAAAAAATAATTTCAAAGCTAACAATGCTATCCTAGTTTTCCTGGAATTAATACACATTTCATATCAATTTTCACCTAGCCATGTTTTTAAACCTTTGAACCCTTTCCTCTAATTTCATATACAAGAGACCCTTGTCTGTACTCTTTTTCTGTATCTACATCTCCATTTTAAAGCTTCTGTATTTCATTGTTTTCAGTTGACACTATCCCACTCAGAGTAACCTCCTAACACTGATCATGGCCTACCGCAGCTACCTCTACCCACTGATATCACAGGCTGCAATACTTACCACTCCTTACTGACCAGGCAATAGATGAAGATGATTTTGCTGCTCCTAAAACCAAAATATTCCCATCTGTGGTCTTATGTTCTTCTCTAGTCTCTGCTAGGAAGGCTGGATCTCAGAGAAATGCAGACTCACTGTTCCCTCATCACATCTCAAATAGTTCCTTACCATAGGTATCTCTTGACTTCCTGATAGATAAACAATATCTGGTTCTTTTGGGTTATATTATCGTTCTCCAAGTAGTACATATAGAACACGTAGTACATATAATATGCTTTACTTGTTCCCTTTTATGCTGTCTCTTTCTCCCCATTATTATGTAAACTCTTGAAGGGCATGATTTTATGAACTCCATTTCTTGCTTGGCCCTGAACCTTTTAACCTCTGTTTGGCACTTGGCAATTGCTAATTAAATGCTGCACAATAAGCACACATATTTTCCTGGACTCCAACACTCTTCAATGAATTGTTTCTCTAGTACTTACATAGTCTTTATCAAAGATATAATTTCCAAGTAAAGTATAATACAAGACTTTTACCTTCACTTTACATTTATTGCTATTTGCATAACACTTGCTACTAATGTAATTTTGGCACAATGTATATCTTTTAAAAGGCCAATAAAAAACAACAGAGCTCTTTATATTGTTTTACATTTGTATGTACATATTATATGCATTTGTATACCTGTGTACGTGCAGTGCATACATGGAGTTTATAGGACAACTTACAAGCGCCATTATTTCCTTCCGCTATGTAGGTTCTGTGTATTGAACCTTCATATTCAGGTTACAGTCTCTTAAGACTTCTTTCTGTTTTGTTTTTTCTTGTTGTCATTTGTTTTCTTTTCTTGTCCTTTTTTCAACACAGGGTTTCTCTTTGCAGCTCTTGTCTGTCCTAAACTTGCTCAGTAGACCATGCTGGCTTCAAACTTAGAGATTTGCCTGTCTCTTCCTACCGAATGTTGTGATTAAAGGTGCACATACCACCACTCTTCTTAGAACTTCTTTGAGGACTGTTTCTAAGCAAGTTGGCCTTCTTATATCCCAGATTCAAAGGAGTCTTCAATGGTCATTAACCTTCCTCTGTTGACCCATTTTGCTTGCCTGGATTCTGTCTTCTGATGTCACTCAGACTTTTCTGGACACCAGGTGGTGCCTTGCTGGTGCTGATTCCCACAATTATCCTCAGTACAAGTGTTCCTTTATGGTGTGCACCCAGCACATGTTGTTTGTGGGGGAAAAAAAAAGGAAATTTCGGCCATCTAGAGCTAAAGATTCCTGGGGTCCTTGGTGCTGTCTCATTCATTCTCTCAGCTTTCGAAGTGCCTCCCGGACATATAAGTTTTGCTTGACCCAGTCACTCAGATTTTGTTGTTGTCTCTGTTAAAGCATGGGTAACAAGGTCCTCTGAGGCTCAAAGGCACTGGAATGCCTCTATCAGGTCTTCACCTAATGCGTGCTGAGAATCTACATGTGAGACAGGAAAAATCCCAGATGGCGCATCTCTCTATCTAGGATGAATTTCCTGCCCACCTGCAGTTTTTGTGGAGAGACTGGCACTGGAGAGAGGAGGTGGCTCTGTTTTGTTCCACAGTCCTAATTTCACTGCCTCTTATAATGACAAAGCTTGCCTCATCCTATAAAATCTCAAAAATCCTTAAAGGATTCTTTAGAAAACAAGACATTTAAAATAACTGTTAGGGAAAGCCTTTACTATAGACATTAAATCTTCGGTAACTTTTGAGAGGAAGAAGTAAATTTCATGTTACTTGTGTGTGTGTGTGTGTGTGTGTGTGTATCCCTCACAAGCTAAAACTGTGTGAAGAAATGATTTCATCTGGGGAAGCAAGTGGGTACATATATATTTTATTAAGATTTTGAAAGTTGTTACTCATTCAAATGTTTATTCAAAAATTTAGTTCATTGCTCATTAGTGGTCAAACATGTTATACATAAAATCTGAAAATTTCTACTCTGTGTTCTCCCTAAATCTAAAACATGTATTTTGGAAGCTTTCTTAACATACTTGCATAGCATGTGAATAGCCTGACACTTGTGAGATTATATGAAACAGTTGAGGGAGATGGAAAAACTTAGTAGTCAGAGGACATCAGTTGTCCTGAAAGGCTGAAAGGCTGCTCTGTGACCCTGCAGTAGGCTTAGTTCATGTTCCTTCAGTAGGAAAAATCAGAGAGAAGCAGCACTGCTACCTCTGAATAGAAGATGTATCAAGTAGTCTGAGGAAAAGATGGGTTTTCTTAAGAAGAAAAGAGGTTCTGCAGGGACGTTTTTTGGTGAAAGTAAAACACAAGTCTTGGAGGAGCTGTTTTGTTTTGTATTGGTATTTAAGTTGTTTCATGTATTTGGATGATCAAACTTCATATGACATGCATGTCATTACCCCTATTTATATATCCTACAGTATTTTTTATCATGTAATTTTAATTTATAAATAGTCATAAAAGCATTAATTTCTAACTCACTATGAATCAAATAATTGATTCAGTAAAATTTGACCATTTCCCCTTGGTGGGGAGGCCTGGTGACAATCAGAGGAAGGGGAAGCAGGCTATCTGGATGAGACCTGATAGGCTGTGATCATATGGTGGGGAAGGAGGTCCTCTTCTGTCACAGGCCTAGGGGAGGGCAATAGGGTTAAAAATGGATGGAGGGGGAAATGGGAAGGTACAAGTGAGGGGATAACAATCAAGATGTAATCTGAATAAATTATTTAAATTAAAAAAGGAAAAAAATTGATTGAGAACTCATGGGTCTGGGGCGGGGGGTACTTACACAGGTCGGAAGGAATAGAGTCAGAAAGAGTAAATGTATCTTTATGTTATGCTCTAAAGTTTTGCAATAAGTTGCGCAAAGTGGCCTTTATCTAGATATAAACCATAAGTATTGGAGAATGAATAATTTTGTTACAAAAATAAACAGGACTTTCATTTCTAGTGGCTTACTTACTTTTCAGAACTATAACAAAGCCACGCTATTCTCAGTTCAGTGGTACGTGGATTAGTTTCACAGTATAAATCTCTCCTCTCCTGTCAGGTCCTGTTGTCCCGTCTCATCTAAAGACCTCTGAACAAAGATCTCACTGTTAGTAGCATATTGAGGTGCTACCACCATTGTGGTTGCTAAGTGCACAGCTTATGTTCAAACAAAAACATTTTACGAGTTTTAATTTTGGGATTACAGTACGACATCTAGAGCTCTTGGGTGTTATTACTAAGGGTTCACTCTAACCGCTTTCTATTTTCATACTTGAGAATGATGTTGCCTATACAATTGTGTTTTGTTTAGTTTATGTACCACGAAGATACAGGCTCTTGTTTTCCTATTCATACTGAAATATCCATTGCACTGCTATTTGGAACAGTCCTTTACAGTTCTATTATTTTATGGACGTCTTAGGATATTTTCAATTATGACTAGGCAATTGCCTGTCATGATTGGTAGCTATAGGCTGAACTGGCCTTTGATGCATGTTACACAGTATGAGGACTTTTAAATTATTTCCCTCCCACAGTTAATGAATAAATTACCAGAGAGTGATCTTTGAATACTAGAACTGCAATGAAAGAAGCTGTACTTCTACCCTTGCTTTGTTCTTTTAAGAACAAAGGAGAATATCAAGAATGACCTTTTATCCTTTTGGTAATTAGATTGTAATCAAAAACAGCAACTGCTGTAAACAATTATGTACCACTCTCACTATGTGTATAGTCCCCTTTAGGTGAAATGATCTGTGAATGTCAGAGCTTAGTAACATGCAAAACTGTTATGTCTCTTCTGTGTTCTGGTGCCATATACACTTCCTGAACACTGTAGCATTAAAATTCACTGGTCAAACTCAGCTGCTGTAGTGATATTTTGAAGACTTGATAAAACTTCACTATTAGTTGACTTTAAGTTAGACAAGTTATCCGACAGTTTGGATGAGTCCACATTAACTGGTCAAGAATTCCCCTGTCTATAACAGCTTCTCCCTTCCTGGGTTTCAGCCTTTCCTTCCTGATAGTTTGGTCTAAGATAATTCTTTTCAACAAGGCTATCCTGGGCTTCCTGTTGAGTATACTTCTTGGAATAATCACTTCCTGCTGCAAACAGATATGTAAATATCAATTGTTGCAGAGAAATATGTTCTTGACACTGTCTTATTCCTCAGAAACTATTACAACATAAGGACGGCATCTGAGTTGGAGCGTAGTCTGATCACTCTAAAATATGGACTTGTTTGAGTTAATAAGATAGTATTCTAAATCTCTTGTTTATTATTTTAACATGGAAATGTGGTATTTATACATTGTACCTATACATTATTCTTAAGTAAAACAAGAATATATGTATGTGTTTGTCTATGTATGCAAGCCCATCATATCACATAATATAAATCTACATCTACATCTAAGAACCTTTAAATTGTATTCATTTTTTTGAGTTCCTGTTTATTTTTCATAATATTTAGTCTCATTCATTGAAATTTTTCTTTTTTCACATTTATAATATTATACATACATATATAATAAATTACCTCCAGGAAGAAGAACCATGAAACAATCAGGAATTATATACATGTCACAATCATAACATTTGGCTATTTGTATTTGGCAAACTTAAGAAAATGTCTTTCCTTTCTTCATGCCTCTAAAGTTCTGAATGTAAATCAGATAATTAATTTTATTTCTTCTTAAGTCTCTGACGGGGTTGAACACCAAATAGTTAGTTTTGCAATTAAGCTTAGTTGTTTAGGGGTTAAGATGTTTTTAGGTCGAGATAGATGTTTAAGTTGATAAAGAAGGAGAGATTATAGATATTGATTTACATTGAAACTGTATTTTATTAGAGTGTGAAAGAGAGAATTATGATTATTATTAGTACTAGTATATTCAATAATACCTTATCCTGGTAAATTAATAAAATTTCTGAATAAATGTATTATCTCAACTATTATCAGTTTTAGACTGAGATAAAAATCATTGCTTCATTCAAGGTATTATAGTAAAGTAAGAAATAAGTTCAAATCAACATTTTAAAATCATTTTCCATTTTAACATTTTTAACATTTTCCATTATTCATCTTAATAAGGAAGTAACTAGATATCTCATATGTGATTTGCAATAATCTTAAACATAATTTAAATGAAATATGTGTAAATATAGAATAATTTTAAAAAGTTTTATGTAAAATTTTAAATTATTCATGACTATATGTTATATCTTTTCTTGTATAAAGTTATATTCTTGTATACAGTTATATTTATTATATAGATGATACTTAGTAAACTTTGAGATGTGATGGTCAACTTTTAGATGTTATTTTTGAAACTCCACTAACAAGAGTGCAGTTTTTTTAATACAAACAATTTCCATCTTGTTAAGCAAATAAATACTATTAGGAGTTCATTAATTTTATATCTTTAAGTAAACAAATAAACAAGTTAATAAGAAAACTAAAAGCTTTTTAAAAGAGAATTGCTTGATAACATCATTTAACCTGTGTTTTAAGTAGTTGACAAAATTTGAGTAGCAAAACTACAAAGATCGTAAGTGGTGGTCTGTCAGTCAATCAATTGTTCATTCATAGTTATTTAGTAATTTCAGCCTTTATTCAATATTGTAGTTAATATTCTGTACTGCACACTATAAATATTGTTATTAAGATCTTAGATTGCAGAGATGAAGGACACATGCTTATATTCCATAAGGTTCTACAAAATACATTTGATAGGGAATTAGTAGATACATCGTGTAACAATAAGATACAATTTAAATACAATAGAGACAGTGCATGAAAGCAGAAATAGGGGAAGAGTGGAAGAAGAAACAGGTCATAGTAGTAGGTGATTAAAGATGATCAATGTTTGTTATACATAACTGTAAAATGTTATAATAAAATCCATTATTTTCTATGGTTAATAAATACTAATAAAATCTAAGAAAGTATATTTATGATGATTGTACAAAAATATAAGTATACTGGATATAGTGAGATGAAAAATGCAGTTGCTTTGATATACTAATTAAAACATACTAGTTCTATATTAATAATACAAGATAATTTATTTTTATGTGAAAAAATCATAGCTGATTATCTATTCTATCACAACACACTCATATTGCCTCATTTATCTTCAATATATGTACTAATGTTTTGATGAACTTTATTACAATAGTTTGGTCTTATTTTTAAACATATTCTCAAATGTGGGAAATTACAATTCTTATGAATTTATTGTAATTATTAAGAATTATTATGAGACTTGATACCCTATGAGCATATACAGGGGGAGGAAGTTCCCCTCAGTCACAGTTATAGGGGAGGAGAGTAGGGGGAAAATGGGAGGGAGGGAGGAATGGGAGGATACAAGGGATGGGATAATTATTGAGATGTAATATGAATAAATTACATATTTATTCATATAAAAAGAATTATTATTAATTATTAATGTTAATAACGATTATTTTAAAGACTAGGAGGCTTTGTTAACTTAAAATGTTTTTGTTATCGGATTTGAGTATTATCAAAAGAAATTAAACATGATGATTTAAATAAGTCCATTTCCTTTTTGTCAGTTGATATTATAAGCATGATGTACCTGTGAATACTTGTCATTCTTGTGCCTACCTGACAGCGATAGACTTAAAGGGGTAGATTTGGGCTCAGGCTGTTGAGGATACAGTACATGACAGGAAGGAAATCTAGATGGAGGAAGTGACCTCTGGCTGTAGTGGCAGGAGTGGAACACAGTAGGTAGTCGGAGTCTTGATACTGAAGCAGGAAGAGCAACTGCTGGATGCAGTCCCAGTCTATAACCCTGAAAGAGTAGTTCCTAGTGACTTATGTCTGTCAACTAGGCACTCTGTAGAAGATCCCACAACAGCTTCATGATATCAGGATTAAGTGATCCTGTAGGGAACTTTTCACAATCAATTCATAACCCATGGCATTCTCTGTTCCATAATTATAAAGAGCATCAAGCAAAGCTTAAGTCCCCTCCATTTCAAACATTGATATTTCATTGAGAAGAAGAGAAAAATAAAGCATGCAAGTAGAACCTCATAATTAAAATTTATCATAATGGTAAAGACACAAGATATTGTAGAATTGGATTTGATGTTAAATGGCATGGATGTGAAAAGGCATATAATTTCTAGCATCTGCTCAAAGTAAGATGGTGTGTTTTATACTAGAGCCTAGTTGCATATCCCAGTACTAGCATGTATTAGTTGCATGGTTTGGGATGAGGGATTGAACCTCTCTCTGCCTCTTCACACAGTAGATGGCTAACAATATTCTCTGAGTCCTGGCATGGTGGAAAAAGTTAGCTAGATTTCCTCATGTAAGCTGCTTCAAACTGTATCTGGTTCAGGTAAGTGCTTCATACTATACTAATATTAATGAAGGAAAGGGAGTAAACAGAGTTAAGGATTGTGGCCCTTGTATCTGGAACATTGTGGAGTTTTCACAACAGGCCTGAAAATTCATATGAAAACCAAATTGTAGTTGACATATAAAGAGTATTAAAAGGTGAAGCATGCACAGTTTTAAGATATTGAAACTTTGGAAGGAAGAACAGAAGAATGCAACCAAAACTAAGAATGTAGAATCCATATACTTTATCAGTTCTGCTTCTCATTGTCACTTGACTGTTAAAAAATAGCTTAAAATTATTTTAGTACTATTTACATTCATTATCATGTGATGTGGCTTAACTGGGGATAATTTATGAAAATTTATTTTTGTAGTATAAATTCTGTTATCTCTTTATGCTTTCTTTCGAAAGAAATTATCAAGAAGACCTAATGCAATAGGTCAGTTTTCATTTATCTTCTAGAACATTTGAGTTAGGGGGCTGGAAAGACGGCTCAGCAGTTGAGAGCATATTGGATTCCTAACACACACATGGCAACCATCTGTTAGCTCCAGTTCTGAGGAATCTTACACCCTCCTCTGTACTCTATTGACCCCAGACATTCCCATGGAACATTTACACATAAGCAGATAAAATCCTCATACACATAAAATAATTAAATCTTTAAAACAAGATTTTGAGAGAAATTAGAACTTCTGTGAGAGATTTTGTTTTTAATCTTCATGTCTACAAATAGGACTTGAGTTAAATATAATCATGGAGATTTTAATTTATGGATTTTTAATTTATTCTAAATAAATATTTCTTCAAATTATTCATGACTTTTCTTAACAGCTAATGTTCATATTTCACTTTAGAATTGTCTACTTTTTTCCCAAATTATATTGAGATGTGTTTGTGTGCATGTGTTCAGTTTATTTCATCAAGGTAAGGCATAAGTCAACTGGGTATCAATTGTTTTGTTGTTCTTTGTTTTATTCTTTTGAATACATATTGTAAGTTCTTTGTTATCATCAGTATAAAGCAAATGTGTCTTTAGTCTCAGGAGTTATGTGACTATGTATTCCGATGACAATGAAAGAAATAAAAATACTCCGCCTGCCATTTTAATTGTAAAAATGTAGAAAGTGAGGACAGAAAATTTATAATTCTACTGCCTAGAATCATATATTTATAAAGTTGTTTTTATAATTTATTTATCTTATTTTTTAGTTTGGGGTAACATGTAATGTTACTATTAAAACATTATCTAAATTCAGCCCTTCTAAGTTATTTTCCTTGTGTGGTTTTCAGGCCACCCTTTATTTTTTTCCTCCCTACTTCACTATGTGCTCCTTCACGACCTTATTTTTTAGATTTTTTTTTTGTCATTTTCTTGCCATCTGAACGAGGCTGTGAAAAACAGATCACCAGACCTTACTTGGTGGTTGGTAGTTCCCAGTAGAACATGAGTGTATTCAATCACATAATTTAAAGCATATCATAAACATGCTGAGGTTTCTGAAAATTATGTCATCTCCATAAAATCTATTTATGCTCTTTCCAAGTTACAACTCTTTCACACTGTGACTAATGCTGGTCCAGTTAATCCTACAGTAAACATCTTTGTTTGCAGTTATTCTTGCTGTATGTATTTTACTGTATTCATGTGCAATAATATATATATATATAAGAGAAAAAATAATAAAAATCTTTCTTTTTTATTCTTAAAATTTCTAGTTTTAAAAATATATATTTTTTTAATTTTCTGTGTATACATGTCTGCCTGCATGGATGTCTGTGCTGCACATGTTCACATGGTGCTTTATGGAAGACAGAAGATTGTGTCTGATTTTTCTGGAATGGAAGATACTGAAGGTTGTGAGCCATCACCACCAAACGCCGAGGGCCCTCTGTAAGAAGAGGTAATGATGAGCTATTTCTTCAGCCCTTGCTCCTGATATGTGTTTTGGACAGCTCCACCCCTCCGCCCTTCCCCACCATCACCACCCGTGCACACCTCCCTGTATTTTACCTACTTTTTATGGCTTACAACAGGATGAGGGTAATATTTGTAGAACTGAAATTTGCATCATGAAAGTCATTCTCTTTTGGAAAGGCCTGGATGCTTGCAATTTGCACTGATGTAACATCAAATCTTACAGTTTTAAAGGTCATCTGGAGTGTGTCCTAGAGAACCTCCTAATCTTGAATGTGTCGGAATCTCCTCCAAGCTCACTGACCTCTTCAAGTTCTCCAAACACAAAAGCTAAATTCTCCTGAAAGCTTTTTTATCTTTCCTCCCCTTAGAAATCACACTGTCTTGTTTCTTTCACATTTCCACTCAAATGCCATTTTCACAGAAGCCCGTCATGACTTCAGAGGATAAAATCATACACCAACTACAATCTTCGCCTTTATATACCTTCGAAAAGATGACTTGTTCTTGCCATATCCATTTTGCTAAGAATAAATGTATTTGTATTATTAAAATTGCCTTCTTAAATCCCTCAGAAGAATAAGAACATTGCCCATTTTTTGTTTGTTGTTTTTTTGTTTTTGTTTTTGTTTTTATTTTTTCCTCCCATTCTCCCCTCCCTCCCATTTTCCCCTTAATCCCTTCCCCTATGACTGTTCCTCAGAGGGATTACCTCCCCTTGTATATGCTCATAGGGTATCAAGTCTCTTCTTGGTAACCTGCTGTCCTTCCTCTGAGTGCCATTAGGTCTCCTCCTCCAGGGGACATAGTCAAATGTGAGGCACCAGAGTACTTGAGAAAGTCATATCCCTCTCTCCACTCAAATGTGGAGACTGTCCTGTCCATGGGCTAGATCTGGGTAGGGGTTTAAATTTTACCGCCTGTATTGTCCTTGGCTAGTGCCTTAGTTTGAGCAGGACCCCTTGACCCAAATCTGCCTATCATAATGTTCTACTTGTAGGTTTCTAGGACCCACTGGATCTTTGTACATTGCTATTCTCCCATGGTTCTCTCATCTAGAGTCCCAATAGGATGTCCTCCCCTCTGTCCCAGTTTCCTGGTAAGGGAAGGCTTTCGTAGGATATGCCCATTGGACTAGTATGCAGATATAAGTGAGTATATACCATTTGAGTCTTTCTGCTTCTGGGTTAACTCACTCATTATGATCATCTCTAGCTCAATCCATTTGTCCACAAATTTTGGGAATTCCTTGATTTTAATAGCTGAGTAGTATTCCATAGTGTATATGTACCACAGTTTCTTTATCCATTCTTCTACTGAGGGACATTTAGGCTGTTTCCATGATCTGGCTATTATGAATAAGGCTTGGAAAAGTGGAAAGGTCAGGAAATGTTGTCAATAAGTACTTATTGATTGGACAAAGAAAAAGAATCTTCAATTTAGTGAAAGCTCTAGCAAGTTATGTAGACTCTGTGCGTTCCAGTTACAAAGGAAATCTAACTTGCAGCATGTACTTATAATCAAACAGTGCTACACTCTAAAGGGTAACAGCTACCATATTTATGAAGCAAGAGAGATTAATAAGTTCTGAAATAATAAGATTTAATGCTGTGCATATATTGTTTTTTTCAATAAGTTTTTAATGTAATAGTATAAAAGGAAGGAGGAGGCTAATCTAAACTTTAGCAAATATACTGAAATGTAATGTTAAAACTCTGGTTGTATGCAGTTTGGATCTCATAAGAAACTAAGTTGACTTAATGAATCATTCGTGATTACTTCATTGTCACAACAATCTGACATTACCAAGAGTTTCAGATGTAAAGAGAATGATCTGTAAGTGCTTCAGAATTCTAAAGACTTTCATTTCTCCCCTCTTCAACACTTAGTCATTCTGTAGCCCTTTATCTTGAAAAGTCAAAAAGGAAAATAAAAAAAGGAAAAGAAAAAAAAGTCAACCATATTCAAGATGTCAAAGGTCTCATTTCCTCTGCAAACATGTTCAGATCTTGATAAATCTTGAAATATTCTGCATTGATAAAAAAAGTTTCCATCCAAATCATAAACTACAGCATCTTTCAGTTTTACAATAAGGACACAGTCTGGGACTAAGTCAGCCAAATGATCCAAATTCAACTTTAGCTGCCTTGGCTGACAGGAGAGCTAAAGTTAGTTTGGACAATAGTTTCCTATGTTTCTGTCCTTAAGGAAGAAGCAGTTTATAATGCAAAAGTACAGGAGACTGAGGTAAAGATTTTCTTCAAATAAAAACAAAATGTGTAAATATTTAAAGGACTTTAGACTATTGGAGGAAAAAACTTTAAATAAAAATCTAGCTCATTCCTAGATGTCCTTTTTGCCTGTTTTTTGCTTTCTTCCTCATTTTAGTTCTTACCAGCACTCTTGATTAACAGTCCCTACTCAAACAGTTGCCTTATTTTTCCCAGAAACAGCATCTTCAGAACCAGGATTCAGAAAGTCTGCTTCTCTACAGACCACAGCAGGAGTGGCTTCCTCTTCCTTTTAGTGACCAACTTATTTATTGTCATCTTCTTCACCCATTAACACAATAATTTCTAGCTTTAAGTTTCCTGATATTTAAAGTAGGTCTTAGTTAGAGCTAAAGATTTATTTTAGAGCAACACAAAACACATTTTGTGAATTGATACTAATAATCTGACTATAGAATTTTGATGATTTATTTAAAAGGAACATAATAGTTTTCACGAATCGATGGTAAACATAATGAGTGTATTTACATTATGGGGTGCTCAATAAATTTTTGAGCAGCTGTTTGGGAAGAATAAGAAAAGGTATGCAGAAGAACAGTAGAATAAAGACCATATACAACAAATCATTTTTATCTCAAATTCTTATCTAGAAAATAATAAAAACACGAAGCTCAATAAAATGAAGAGTGAAGGATGTTCTAACTGCTTACCAGTTTGTGTCCATTTCTAATAATGCACTCATTTATTTCATGTGTCATGTTAAGTCCTTTTCAGGAGAGAAAGGGGCCACCAGTATTATTTTTGGAAAACTCTGGAGGGGAAATACTCTGGGCCCTGACAACATAGGAGATTGGCTACTCTCATAATCTATTTTATAATCTAGCTTCAGAATTCAATATGATAGCTTCCAGCCAATGTGGCTGTTAGCTCTTAGCCTAGGTACCGTCATAACAGCCAGGTGCTGTAAATGACAGTTTTGTTTATTTGATTGTTTGTTTGGTGTGCACAAGAGTTTTGCTTGCTTGTATGTCTGTGTACCATGTGCATACATGGTGCCCTCGGAAGCCAAGGAGTATTCAGATTTCATGGAACTAGAGTTCAAGAAGATCATGAACTGCCTTGTAGGTACTGAGTATTTATTAAACCTGTGATCTCTGGAAGAGCAGCAAGGGCTGTTAATGACCAAGCCAACTCTCCAGCCTCCAGTTGTTAAAACAAGTGTGACTATATCAATAATGTTTTCATTAATGACACCCTGAAATGATGGCCTATGGAGCATAGTGAGATAACACAACACAATGCTAAAACTGTTATTTGAAATTTTTAATTTCAAAGTGCTATTAGAAAATGGCTTATCACATCTGATTCTACTGCTATATAAATACTGGAAATCTATTTTCTGAGAGAGAAATTGACAAACCGTGGCTTCTGGCAGGGACTTGGCCTTCTTCCAGTTTGGGAAATGAATTTTTTGTTGGAACAGGGCTGTGCTTAATTGTGACATTTACTGTACCCTGCTCCTCTACTCTAATGGCAGACATGAAGAATGGTGACAGCTACCCTATAGCTACAAAGTCGAAGGCATTCAGTACCTGGTGCTTACAGGAGAACTATGCAGGCTGCTGCTTTAGAGAACTCCTATGCTGTCTTGCCTGCACTGCTGCTTTGCTATGAATTAGACAAACCACTTAGCGAGATCTACTGTTTAGAAGAAAACAGACCTTTGGGTTTATCCACGATTCATTGTATTTTCAGAACTTTATGAAGGGCCAGGCACGTGATATAATTTGCAAAGCATACTTAATTATGTTCAATAGATACCCCCAGGCATAGATGGTGACCTAGAATTCAATTCTTCTCTGGTTTCTGTGAGCCATCTGAGTGGGACACTGAGACGACTCTATGAACCATATACATACATAGCCCCATTACAGTACCTGAGAGCCAAAGATAGCCAGAGATTATTGAAGTGAAAAGATTGTCCAATGAGTAGTGACCTACAGTCAGAAGGAAGTTTAAGTGTTGGTGTAGTATTATTTCATAGTAGAATGACTGTAAATTACAATAATTTCTATGAAATTTAAAAATAGAAGAAAGGATAGTTACTAATTTTACTGTAATGACATGATAATCTCATTGAGGGCATAGATCTGTTTAACTTCTTGATGTGAACATTGCATACAATGTTTTCAAACTTATGTGCATGGCATCTTGCTTAGATACACAGTGTTTATGGTTTAGTATAACCTAAAGAATATTTGACTTAGATATAAAAGATAAATGAAAGTGTCACAAATGTGATACATATGACAGATCAGTCTTCTCAAATTCTGTGATGTGGAGAGGCATCTGAGAACTTTGAGGGAGAGGAAGGAGAGAGTCTTAGATAGGAGAAAAATGGAATGTTTCAGTTTGCTGACTCTTTTCTATTTTGATCTGCACAAACTACATTGTGAATATTTTATTTTCAATTGAGGGTTTATTTCTAGGATATAGTTATATTTGATTATATATATTAAAATATATATTCCAAAATAAAATTTAAATGACCTTTAAATCGTCCACTTAAAATATTTTAATGACACTACTATTACTTCTACAATTAAGAGCTGACATAATTGCTCATTCATTAAATAGAATTATGGCCAAGAAGTGAATCCTTTACTAACATATGCTATGGATGCAATGAAATATCCTGTCAATTTCCACCGCAAGAATTACTGCAAATTTAGCTATAGAAAGACGGAATTTCTCATATGTGTAATATTAATTTTAGGAACAGTATGAATGAAAGTTTAAACTTTCATAGTACAGATGAATAAATGTAAGCATAAATAATTCCACAATAATATATATTTGTTGAATCAGCTAATTTCATTCCATTTCTGGATATATTATACATTATTTCTTATTTGTAATGAATAGGTAACATAAATACTTTACTTTAGGTTTATAGTATATATTGATGATTACATAGCTTTCCAAGGTTTTCTTACCCTTTCAAGAATGGCTCTGACTAAAAACAACTGTACTTTAAACTCCATGTATGCCTCACATGTGCAGATTGCCTCAATAAAAGACAAATAGGAGTGTATCTAAAGAGTTGTTGCTTGTTCCTTTTCTCAATGAATAAATTTATCTGCTCATTTTGTCCTAATCAGGGAAGAATGAGGTAGTTGATTACAACTGAAAGCATTTTTATCAGCTATAAATTACTGGCTGGCATTTTCATGCACTCTCAGGAAGCTCTGTATGTCTACTGTAAAAGTTGGTCCATTTTGGAGATTTCCTTTCTCATGGTCATTTTTTGAGTGAGAACACACTGTGTTGTGAAGATACATATTGTTTTTTTAAAAAAATACCAAACCTATATTTTAATGCAGGAATGGGTGAGATTGGACCAATCCTATCACCTATGTTGTTTAGAGATTGTTTTAGAAGATTAATATTTTATGAAGTCTCTATCTGTGCAATTTGACTTGGAAACATTTATGCTGAAACCTCGGCTACAAAATGGAAACACTAGATTGTTTTTCTGCCATGACACTTATATATCTATTATATTTTCAAAAGAGAAAAATAATGGTTAGATTACCAGAGGAGTCAGAGATCTCTTGGTTGCTGAACAATAAGCAATAGGCCAAGATTTAACGTATTTACAACATAAAATGTCTCTTACCCAAAGCATTATTACTTTGGTTACCTTTTAGATCAGATGATGGTAATATATCTCTAGTTCTTTATACAAGATTTTAACATGTTCTAAGACATTTCTGCTTTATTTAGCTTGTTGTTGCTGCATTATGGGAACACTTTATAAGGTTTCTAACAACTGTGATCATAATGTTTGCTAGCTTATTTTCAAAACTACTTGACTGCTGCACATATGTCATAAAAACATTGTTCCAGTTCTGAATTTTCTTACTTTCTTTCTTTACTACTACTGCTTAAGACTATACTGTATTCTGACTGACTTTTATCTTTGTAACCACTAGTGCTCTGTCCTACTTGCTGAAAATTTATCCACATCCATTGCTAGTATGTAAGTTTTGGTTCTGCATTTTTTTCATTTTTAAATATATATGCATACATTTTCTCATTTATTAAATGATTTTAATAACCTTCAATATGGTGATATCTGTCAGCTCCATAATTTAAGTTTTACACTCAATATAACATGTTTAATTCCTTCAGGAGCATACCTCAGATTCTTCAAAACCTTAGGTACCAGGGTCTGGAGAGATGGTACTGTTCTTACAGAGACCAGGGTACTGTATCCAGCACACCAATATCAGATGACACACAGAACCTTAAGTTCAACCTAAACCTTATGATTTCTCATTGCCAGCATCTTTCTGATCTATTTCTCTCTTATATTACTTTATTTCAGATGTATTCATCGTAAAACTCTCAGTTCATACATTACTCATCACCTAACTTGTAACTTTGCTTCTTGGTTCTTCTTTCTTTCTGTTATCTCTCTATTCAATATTATTCCACTTGTCTAAAAAGTCATTTTTAGAATTTTCTTATAATTTTCCTTCTTTTCTGTTACTATTATTATACTTCATGGTGTTAACATAGTGATTTTTCTTAATATTAAATATACTTAAAACTTTTCATTAGTCATTAAGCATGGAGTTTTAATCCTAATGTACCACTTCCAGCCTATTTGTAACAGTGTTTGCATTCTCCATAGTTTGGTTTCCTATCTTTTTTCTGAGGCTTGCAGCCATTGGTTTTGGGAGACCACTACACTGCTTTTTTTCTTTTGACTTCAAATATTAGCTGTTTCCATTATATTTTGGTGCTTGCCATACTACCCTCAAATTTTATTTTTATACACTAAATATTTGCATTTTAATATGTAATCATTATGGGTTCTTTTTCCTCAGTACTTTTTGCAATAATTCAATATAAAAAACCGTCTTTGGAATATTGAATTTTTTAGGCAGGAGCTTATTTACTCCATGTACATACAGCTTAGGTGTTTCACATGGACGTTCATGGTTCTTCAAATGTCATTTTGGCCATTTAGCAAAGGTAATGTTCATCTGCACATGGGCATATCTCATCAGATACAACCTATAGGAAATAATACTATAAAGAGAAAGGACTTCTTCTCATATTTTTGACTCACATAATTCTGTGCTCATATATAACCTCTTTAGGCAGTATGATATATCTCCTGCTTTATTTTTCTATCTTCTCCATTGGAGAAGATGACTCTCAGTAGAGATTACCCAGCTCTTGATGACTGACTAGCAAAGAGAAATTTTCCACCCTGTTGATGAGAGAACATGTTAATATTGGAAGAGAATTCTAATAGAAAAACTCAATTGACAATGTACATAATAGGCAGTGGTTTTTTGTTTGTTTTCTCTCCTGATGCACTGTGGCATTTCTGTCTCTCAATAACAGTTTGTCTCACAATGGTTCTCAGAGTTCATGGATAGGTTAAATAAATAAAAAGAGCTACCATTCTCAATTGAACAGTATATTTTTGGGTAGTGATGATGGATATAATTTTAGGGGTCAAGTTTTCCTCTCATTCTACCCCCTTGTCTTTCATTCCTGTATGAGAAGTTGAACCAAGACCTTCACGTATTCCATATAAGCATGATGCCAGTGAGGAGTACCCAAGACTTTTGTATGACATTGTTTCGTCTTGGCACAGGATCTTACAAACTTCCTAGGCTGGCCTTGATCCCTCTGCCTTGGCTGGCCTCTTGAGTATGTGGAGGTCTATGCATGTATCACAGTGCCCAGCCTGCTCTCATATCTTTTGCATCTAGTTTTCATGGTTGGAGATTCTGTAACTGTTTAACGTCTTGCCCTACTTTGGTTTTCTTTATTAATTAAAACCTTACAGTGCCACTGCACTCATCTTCCCCTCATGTTATTAACTTTAGCTTACTACCTGTAAACTCATGGATAGATCTAGCATTTTGTAGTAAACAGGGTGAGGCGAATGGTAAGAGAAATCAAACAGACTCAGCCTATTTAGCCAGTAAAATAAAAAATAAAATAAAATAAAATATTCCAGGGGATAACAAATGGCCTGAAATCAGCTGGCATTAAAGTTTCTGTTTTGAATAACTGAAAGGATATATATAGTAACTAAAAATAAAACCTAAGAAAAAGTGCTTGTTAATGCTACAAACTAGAAATCCATGAATTTTCATTTGAGTATATTAAATTTGAGCTGTTTTGCAGAGATGCTGAATAGTTTTTTAAATAAATGTTGGCTTATAGCTCAGAGTAAGACCAATAAACACAATTAATTAAGTAATCAGCTAGTTAACTAGTTAAAAAGGAACATTACAATATTTGAATTAAGTTTTCATAATCATTAATACTGTCAATTGATAAGTTTCTCAGAGAACTAGGTATAGCTTTACCTCCAAATCTAGCTCTACCATTTCTGGGCATATACCTGAATGATGCTCCATCATACAACAAGGACATTTGCTCAACTATGTTCATAGCAACTTTATTTGTAATAGCCAGAATCTGAAAACAACATAGATGTTCCTTCACAGGAGAATTGATACAGAAATTGTGGTAAATTTACACAATGGAATACTACTCAGCTATAGCTAAAACACTATGAATATAACATTTATGTCATTCTGGTTGTTTTGTGGTCCTTCTTGCTGTAGGTAGTTTATTGTATTTATGTGAAATAACATAAATGTATATGTACAAAGTAGTTAATAAAAATTTTTCAGAAAAAAA
>OU015753.1:67907915-67922951 GCA_907169655.1 Acomys percivali | reverse complement strand
TAGGATGCTTGTGTGCCACATTAAGATTATGTAATTGATAGAATAGTAATAATTTTTGATGACTTATTTGAAAAATAAGTGAAAAACAGATTTAGGATAAGCTATACAGAATATCCACTTATAAATACAATGTATTTTCAAATATTCATCAAGAAAGCCTCTTGTTTCACTGATAAGATAGGTTAAATACTGAATGCACATCTACCACTACTACAGTTCTGTTTCTTAATTTTTACAGAAAAAAATAAATGAAATGATTGCTTAACCTTGCTTCTTACTGACAGATGCTACCTGCTCGCAATCTGCCAAAGGGAGGAAACTGGAAACTTTGTCCTCCACTCAAGCAAAGTGAGCTTTTCTTCCTTGAGTGATTTAACTCTAAAGGAAACTAAGTAAAAGTCAGTAAGAAACATCACTGTGCCAGCATCGTGGAAGCATGCATCTTAGTTTTTTTTTTTTTTCACATTTTATTTTATTTTATTTTTTTCCTGTCCTAATTTCTTTCTTTTTTTTAAATTTTATTTTTTTATTAATTTATTCTTGTTACATCTCTATGGTTATCCCATCCCTTGTATCCTCCCATTCTTCCCTCCCTCCCATTTTCCCCTTATTCCCCTCCCCTATGTCTGTTCCTCAGAGGGATTACCTCCCCCTATATATGCTCATAGGGTATCAAGTCTCTTCTTGGTGACCTGCTGTTCTTCCTCTGAGTGCCACTAGGTCTCCCCCTCCAGGGGACATAGTCAAATGTGAGGCACCAGAGTACCTGAGAAAGTCATGTCCCTCTCTCCACTCAAATGTGGAGACTGTCCTGTCCATGGGCTAGATCTGGGTAGGGGTTTAAATTTTACCACCTGTATTGTCCTTGGCTAGTGCCTTAGTTTGAGTGGGACCCCTTGGCCCAAATCTTCCCTTACCAGGAAACTGGGACAGAGGGGAGGATATCCTATTGGGACTCTAGATGAGAGTACCATGTGAGAATAGCAATGTAGAAGGATCCAGATGGTCCTAGAAACCTGCATCTTAGTTTTATAGAATTCAGTAGAAACCACAGACAGAAAGTGGAAACTAATCAGATGAAACTGTTCAGAGATAGAGTTTCAGTACTTTTTCTCATTTGCACAAGAGTGTGTTCTATCATGTGGAGAAAGTAGAAAGAATGGTTTCTAAGGCAACAAATTAGTAGAAGAAAGTCAAATCTGTGTCTTCTTAAAGGCGAAAGAGTACTAAAAAACATCTAATGGATCATGATGAGTTTACATGCAAAGACACCGAATGGAGAGGCAGGCTTCCATGAGACAGACATGGTCTCAAGGCTGCAGCAGCAATGGGAACTTCCTTGGGACTCAGAAAATGATGGTTTGGTGAAAAATGTTTATGGAAATAAATCTTCAAATTCTTTGAATGATAGTTTAACGCCTAAGCTAATGAGAATTTCCTTTCAGGGACAGATTTGCTTCAAAAGTGTACAATATGAGCTGATAGACAAAGCAAATACTTTGAAGAAAGATATTCAAAAAGTAAACTTCTGGAGAGCTAACCATTAAGGCATGCTTTTATTATAAGTTGAACTGCAATATAACTGCTTTACAAAGGATGCCAGAGGTTTCAATATAAAACTCCTATTAGAAACGGTTACTCCATAAAATTAGCTATTCAGGTCTTTGAGCATCCCACACCATCTGGCAGACACGTGGTAGGCCAGATGTCCTGTGTCTTTCTATGGAGTTTAGAGTCATTGGGTATCCAACCAAGCACCATGGACATCTCATTTTGGAGAGAAGTTACCACATTGTTCATTGGATCAATTTGCTTTATATTATCATTAGTTCAAGGAACATAACAATTTTATTGGTAACATTCACTCCTGTATAGTAAAGCCCTTCATAGGTAGATCATCCTACATTCTATGAAATGTGATTGTGAGGAAGGATGTTTGCTATAGCTTCAGATTTGCCCATTGAGAGGTAATGGTAGGGCAGCAATGACTAAAGGATAGTAAAATGTGTATATTGCATATTTCATTTTTGGTCTTTACCAAAAGTCTCAGGAGACCTAGGCAGGCCTCTCAATGGGATCCCTTTCTGCACATAGGTAGTGTCATTCCCTACCTGCAGCCTGCTCCCTTATGTCACAAGCCTAGAGTTATTGCTCTCTTTTTTTTTATGATTTTACTTGTCTTTCTTATATTTGGCTAACTTATTTATCCATTAAATTTCTTTGCTTTTTTATTTACAGCTTTCTAGGACAGTGGTATTTAGGTTTCTTTGGACTAGAATTTAAAAGATCAGCTTATGAAAAAATATACATGATGTGAGATTATCTATTTAAAATTCTAACAATTTTACCTTTGGTTTTGACAAATCCCCTCAAGTAACGGCTTTCATAAGATGGTCATATTTTATACACACTTTCTTTTAATACAGTTTGAGCTGTTAAATCAAAAAGGGAATGTATAAGTGGAAGATATGACATTGGTTTAAAGAAGATACAGTTTATTTCTTCATTATGTTAAAGCAAAAAATCAGTCATCTGTAGCTCCTGACAGAGGCCTGTCCCTGCTAGCCACACACACAGTTTCTACATTTGGATTCACTGGCTGCTGAGCACAATGTTTTATTACTTCTGTTCCATTCAGTGAAGAAACAGAAATGAGAAATATGCATAGCCATTTCAAGGAAATGCTGTAGAAATTAGATAACATGTCAACAGGGGCATTGCTTAGACAAGCGTGAGGTCTATGACAGGGTAAGGTCTTGGGAGGATGTGGGGCTGACTCTAGCTAAGACATGTAGTGGTAGTGGGTGTCATGGAGACTATAGAGGCCACTTTCTACCCAGACGGAGAGGAACACCAACTCACCCACAAAAACTTCTACCCAAAATTTACTCTGCCTACAAGATATGCAGGGATAAAATTAGAGGAGAGAGTGAGGAAATGTCTAACCAATGCCTAGCCCAATCTGAGCTCCACCCCATGGGAGAGAACCAACCCATGAAACTACTAAGGATACTCTGCTATGCTTGCAGATGGGAGCCTAATATAGTTGTCCTCTGAGATGCTCCACCAAGCAGCTGATCCAAACAGATGCTGAGACTCACAGCCAGACAATAGGCAGAGTGCAGAAAAGTGAAGGTAAGGGTAGAAGTATCCAGAGGGGACAAATATCCACAAGAAGACCAACAGAGTAAATTGATCAGAGCCCAGGCATCACTCAAGGACAATGAATACACTGGACCTAGGTCCTTTACACATATGTATCTGATGAACAGCTTAGTCCTCATGTGAGTGCCCTAAAGGGAACAGGCACTGTCTCTGAAATGGACTCAGTTGCCTGTTTTTCATTCACTTCCCTCTGGTGGGACTACCTTGCCTCGCCTCAGTGGAAGAGGATGTACTCAGTGTTGATGACACTTGATATGCCATGGTGAAATGTTCAGGGAGTGCTTTCCTTTTCCGAAGAGTAGGGAAGAGGGGTAGGGGAAGAGGCAGGGAAGGTGGGACTGGGAGTAGGGGAGGGAAGGGACCAAAATAAAGATGTAAAGCTAAATAAATAAATAAATGAATGAATGAATACATAAACTGTGTATACTTGAAAAAAAGAGAAAGAAACAGAAGTAGGCTGAGAATTGGATTGTAATTGTAACAGTGATATTTGATCAGGCTCCTTCCCAGGGAGCTTAGTGTTTTTCATTCTGATGTCTCTGAAGATATAGGTCTTAATTAAGTCTGATTATCTTCTGTTTAAAGAATATGGGAGGATACTAAATGAGTCATTCTTTAGAGTAACATTCTTTAGTTTTGGATAGTTGCACTTATTCTTTGCTCTTTTTAAAAATTAAAATAGTATCTTAAATACTATACATGCCAACTACAGTTTCCTTTTCTTCCACTTCTCTGAGCTCCCTCCTCTACCTCTACTCTCCCTCATATCCATTCCCTTTTCCCTTTCTATTTCCACTTAAAAAAAAAAAAAAACAGGTCTCTAAGAGCTGAGAGCCGGACAAGACAAAACTCAATATATTAAGACAAATTAAAAGCTGAAGTGAAAGTGTCCTGTTTCTTTAAAAACTCATTTGCTATGTGATGTCTTCCTGCAAACTGTCTTATGAGAGGGCTTGTGATGCTTTGCTTGTGAGAAGACACGTGATATTTTTCTGGTAGCTGTCTTGTGATGGGGCATGTGATGTTTTGCTGAAAACAGACACATGAAAGGACACATGGCATTTAGAAAGAATATAAATAGAACCCCACAGACATTGAGATGATGCTTTTTGCATTATTATAGCTTGCAATGTTTAGCTGGTCTTCATTGGTCTTTACTTGGCAGAGAAAAATGTAAGAGATCTTCTCATAGCGTTCTGGCTGATTCTGGCTAGTTCCACGGACTCATGATGATTCAACAGAGCCTTGCTGTTTCTCCTGGATTGTGCTGCCTCTACAATTCATGTTGCTGTTTGGTGTTTGCTACTGGACGGGTCTGCTAGTGTGCTGACAACAGAGTGGAATTGGCCTAAAACTGTGTCAGAACAGGTCCACAGCCCCCCTTTTTAAAAAACCTTCTTTCTTTCCTGGTTGGTGGGTTTGAAGGGAGGTAGAACTGTTTAAGGATTGTAAATAATGTAGATTTAGAAATTTCTAAGCATATAGAAAGCCGTCATATCAGTGTTGGAAAAGACAGCCAAATAGGTGGGGAAAAGTCTCAAAAGCAGGCAGAAGAGATTATTTTCTCTTTTAACAACAAATTCTTCGCTTTAAATAATGATTACTAACTTTGGATGGAACACATTGAGTGATTCTTACTTTTTTATTTGCTGCCTCAGGCAATAGTATACCAATTATTTAGTTGGTTGTTTTGTTTGTTATTTGTGGTTGATGGCAATGGATCAGTGAATTGGAAAATAAAGTTCCTCATACTAAGAATCTGTTCTTCCATTGAGCTACATTCCTAGCGGTAGTCTGTACACTTAGCAGTTATTTCATAATGTCATTGTTTCAATAAGACAAAGAAACAAACAATATGACATCCATTCCAGATATTGGAATTAATGAAATATAACTAATTCATGCATTCTAGAAGCTTATATTGCTATGAGTTCATAGCTTCTCTCTACATTTGGCATGGCTTTCAATGATCATATATTCTTTCTTTCAATTACTTTAATTATACTCAAAAAAGCTTTACATCATGAAGACTTACATTTCAAAAGATTTCCTCAATGGTTGCTTGGAACTCAAAGAATGTGATTTCATACAAACAATGTAATTAAAACAATGAATTGTAGTAAATCCTTAACAGAACCAATGTGCAGGTATAATTTTAACTGCGGTTTTTAGAAGCAGGGTGTAACAAAATAAAATAAATTTCACAAGAGATAAGAAAAATTTCTTTCTTTTTTTATTGAGGAAAATTCACTCACATATGTACATATATATTAAATATTTTAGAACTCTGTATTACCTTACATCTCTACTGCTGCGGTAAACACCATAACTAGTAAAGAACTCAGGTAAGAAAGGTTTTCTTTCATGTTAGAGGTCTAGGTAACAGTCTTTCACTGAAAAAGCACAAGGCAGACACCTGGAGGCAGGAGCTAAGGCAAAACCATGGAGGATTCTGCTTTCAAGATTGTTCTTCATGCCTTGCTCATCTTGCTTTCTTATGCAACTTAGAACCCAGAACCACTTGCCCAAGATGGCAAGACACACAGTAAATTGGGCTGTTCTGGTATCAATCAATCTAGAAAATGCTCTGCAGAGTTATTTAGTGCCCAATCTGATAGAAGCACTTTCATAATAGAGCATCCTTCTTTCCAGATGACTCTGGCTAGTGTCAACTTGTCAAAAAACTAACTAGTATAAAGTTCCATATCACCACATACAGCTCTTCCACATCCTCCTAGTTTAAGGCCACTTAAAGGGAAAGCAAAAAGTGAAAGTAAAGTAAGAGCCATGCTTGCCCACCTATTACATTCTTACATTCCCATCTATTCAGCCCGTCTTTCATCATTAAGTTGGCTCAATGTCCCAGTGATAACAGACAGTAAGAAAGATGTCACATGATTGAATAAATTGTATCACTGGTGCGCCAAAAAAGTGGCTCCTTGACACTCAAAGACAATCTTTGCTTTTTAAGGATAACAATTCTCTCAATTGTATTTAATAGAATTTTAACAAAATAGTAAGCATGCTAAAAGAGATGAAAAGCAGGTGAACCAGAAGTTAACAGTTGGAACAATATGGCTTAAAACAGCTCCACTGAGATCTCTTTACCTTTTAGGTTAAGGGGAGAAGGAAAGACAGGGTTTCTCTTGACTCCATATCATAGTACAAGAAACTTTGATGTTTTCTGTTGTTCTACTGATGGCAGCGTTAATGAGGGAGAATCACCACCAGTTTTATAGAATATTTATTGCCTATGTTATAATTTCATTTAGATTGATTATAAACCTAAACCGTATCTTACTTTTCCTCTATGTTTTTCTTTACGGCCTGCATATGAGGACTGATAGAGATACACAGTGAGGTTTTATAAAAAGAATAGGAAGATGTTTCTAGGCTTGTTTTTACTTTAAATTATCTACCTCTTTCCTCATTTATTCAGAATTCAGTAATAGACATGTAGCTCTAACATGGATTTTCTACTTCTTTGTACGTATGTATAGCAATGTGTGAAATGCTTTTAAGCACAGATCTTTTTTGCATATACCTTTGTGTCTTGTTTGGTTGGTTTTCTCTTTCTCAGTGGTGCTATTCCTAAAATATATCTTTGTGATTAGGAAAGGGACACTAAAGGGTGTGTGACAGTCAGCACAAAAGCCAGTTTCAGAGCATAAGGCACAGAAAAGTAAATTCAACATCACAGTAGAGATTTAGGTATGAACATGGGATTCTTATTTCTATCAGGAAACCACTTCCCTCTCTATCTCCTCTTACACTTTAAAGTGTTACAGTGTTAATTTGTGGGGGAGATTCATTATTATACATTTTAGGACTGTTCTTGGTGTTTATTTTATTTTGAAGATAATTATAAGAAATATTAGGCTCAGGGTTGGAGAATAAGAGGGAGAAAAATGAAGACCAGACGCTTGCATAACACTAGTCTCATAGCATCACTTTCTTTATTGTTCCCTTAGATCTATCTATTCCTTCTTTCTCTCCCCCTTTTCCTTGCATTCTTCCTGCTTTTCTAACTCTTAATGAATTGTTACTAACCATATGCTTCCTTAAAAGATTTCTGCCAGATTCTGGATACTAAATAATGAAGCCAAAGGTCTGTTTCCTGTCTTAAAGATTGACACATTCTAATTGGGAGAGAACTATAAGCATAATTAGGAAATAATTAAACAATAAGTTTATGATGATTTTTCCAAAGGAAGAAAAGATCCCTCTACTCCATTTATTACTGGATTAAACTCCATGCAGAAGGAACAGCTAGAGCTGAGGCACAGTGGGAGTTTTCAAGGAAGAAAAATAGTGCAGAAATGTAGTCCCTTTAACAAGATGAGCAATGCAAGTAATATAAAGTGTCAGGATAAAAACATCACATTTTGAATTTTAAATCACTGTACTACTGGGTCTAAGACATGAGGTAACAGTGTGATGTGCAGTGAGCAAAGAGCAGGTAGTTTATGAAGGCTTTATACACTGTATATAGGAGTTTCAGTCTTGTAAGACAATGACATATTCTGGAGCCTCTGATTCTGAAATAACTGCATTGTCAGTAATGGTTAGAAAGATTATGCTGATAGCTGTGGTGACAATGTACCTAGGCTGCTTGGCATAGTAAGGCAGTTATTCACATTGTGTCAACCTTAAAAATACCATAAAATTCCTTTAAAATATCATAAGTAGTACATGTAGAGCACCTAACCCATCCCACACCAGGCCTTAACCAATGGGTTTAGAGCACAGATTATGTGAACTGTGGTCACATCACTGAGAACTGTTGCTTCACAGCCCAGCATTGTCAGAAAGTATCATTTTGCTACTTCAGGGCAAAACCAAATTCCAATTCCAAGCAGGGTTTTCACAGAATGTATAATATGCTCACACCACCATAAAGTCAAAAATCTTGAGATGAACCACTATAAATCAGAAGCTATCTGTGCTATGAAAATATGCCAGAAGAAGACAGGAGGCATCAATTTTTCTGGTCTGTGCAGATGAGGGTCTGAGCCAAAGCAGTAAAACCAGATTGCAGGGGAGAGGCAGGTTTAAGTCATTTTCACTGTGCAAATGGGGAGACTAATGATTACTTAGATATGATTTTAAGCCAAGGGAGGAATTTAATAATATAGGTGTTTTATTTTTGCTGTTTTCTCCTTAATGCCTAAGTGTAAATTACAGAGACTATTTGTAAAGATATTATAAGGCTAGGTCTCCATGTTCAAGTGTCTGACCCAGAGAATTCTTGTCCTCAAGAGCAGCACCATTGGTTCACATGGCTTTTATAGTGAGGCCACATTTTCAGTTACCCTGTGATGTTCAGAAAACCTACAGTGAAATGATGACTGATTCAACTGGTATATATGTTTTATTTCAACACTAAAGCTCTTTGGAAGTCTGATAAGACCAGCATTTAGCAAGACATGGAAATGTCTAAGGGACTACAGCTGGGCTGGCAGACAAATCTATTTGGTGGTTTTGTGTTTAACTTTTAAAAATTGTAACCATCAGGCAAGTTTTGGTATGGTTAAGGATCCTAAAAATAAATTCAGGAATATTTTGTTTTAAAATGCTTATGTGCCAACATATTTATCATTTTGGTTTAAAGCATTTACAAACTTATGAAATTTGGTATATGCACAAATAAAGTTTTCTTAATTTATATATTTATGCAAAAATATAAATATAACATTAACTTTGGAGTATTTTACAATTTTAACATTTGAATCTATAGTCAGTTAATTTCCAGGATTAGGTTTGTAATTATGTGAATATATGTGTGCCTCTATTGTAGGATTGTGATTTGAATGCAGTGTCTGAAGTAGAAAGAAGTGGGAGGAAGAACACTGTAGCTGAAGTTACAGGTGGTTGTGAGCTGCCTGGCCTGGCAATGGGACCCAGCTTGGGTCTTCTGCAAGAGCAATATTGTTCTTCTCATTTATTTCTGTAGTTCCTAGTGCTTTTATTTGTTTGTTTAATTGTATTTTCTCTTTATCGATCTATACTTGCATTATAACTAATTTATTGTGTGTGTACATGTTTGTGCATGTGTGTGTATGTGTGCATGTGTGTGTGTGTATGTTGTGTCTCCTCATGCACAGGTGTGCATGCAAGAGCGCATGAGGACGTTTGTCTGGATATCAGGGGACAAGTCGAGGGTTTCTTTTTTTCTACTTTGTCCATCCAGTGATTAAACTCACATTGTAAGACCCAACAACAGCAAACACTTTTACCCAGTGAATCATTCCACAGGCCCATAATAAGTACTTTTTAAAATTCAATGCAAAATTTGTTTCAAATCACTAACATTTAATTTTCCTGTTTTCTAATTCTGTTGGGAGTACAGTGACAATGAGGCACCTGCTGTTTCTCGGGCAATTTTTTTCCATCCCAATGGAAAACAGCTTCTTGTTATTTCTAGAAGGGTGACTTCATGTTGAATCCTATGCATTTGTGAAGGCAAAATATCTTTATGATAATGCTGCTTGTTTTCTTATTCTTCATAGGTTTTGGTGGCAAAAACTGAAATGCATTGATCGAGATGTGGAAGATGAAGCCCTCCTGCTGTGTGAAGAATTGTAGTCTCTCCTGGACTATTTTGTCTGGCTGAAATGCTTGCCATCTTTCGCTGGTAATTCTTCAGATTAGACTTTAGGGCACTAGTGTGGAAATGTTTTAGAATGGTGAGTCTGCTCATTAATTTTCAGATACAATCCACATAGCCCAAAGAGGATTACAATGCTAGACAATGTAGTACATTCTGGCTAGCACTCAGACATTCTGATGCCCCAGTCTAGTATTTTCCCAAGCTGGTCCTTAATACTGAAAATCTATAACTATGAAAGTAATGCTTTATGTAGTTGCTATTGTAAGATATACATGTATTACTTAAACATATTATCTAAGAGCATCTCTATATTAAGGCTTACTACCTTTTCTTTTGCTAAGGAATCTGTACACTACATTGAATTTAGACATTTTTATTTTAAAAACAAAGTTTCCATATGTATAGTTCTCAAATATAGTCCTTCAAAAACTACATAAGAAATACCAAATGCTTTCTGAGAGAAAATTGGAAGAAAAATAAAACAGGATAGAATTTCTGGTCTTCTGAGTTCCACAAGAGAATCATATGTGTAAAATTGGCTGATAATTATGCTGTCTAAATATTTTAGGAAAAATAAAATAGACTCACACAACTATATAAAGGTAAAAGCTTGCTTAGTTTGCACTTGCTTAGTTGTAAACTTCCATAGCAGTGAACGCCTATGCACTTAGGAAGGCCATTCTGAAGCCCTGAGCTTCACTTAGGGTTTTACACTCTATCATAATCCTCTTATTATTTTGAAATTATAATATAATTACATTATTTCCTTCCTCTTTCCTTTCCAACTCCTCCCATGTAATCTCATTTTCTCTCTCTCCTTCTGTTTCTATCTCTCTCAAATTCACAGCCATCTTTTCTTTAAGTTTATATATGTGCGTGCGCGCGTGCATGCACACACACACACACACACACACACACACACAAAACTTTCTTACTCCATATAATCACATATGTCTTGCATGTATATGATTGTGGTATGCATAAAGTCTTACCAACAACTTGGGCACCTAAACATGACCTGAATAAGGCCATCAACACAGAAATGTTAATTTCTGCAGGGGGAGTTCATAAAGCCTCAATCATAAGCAAAGAACAAGAACTACAGAAAACCAATGATTGTTGCAGTGGGAGAAAATCTTCATCAAAGAAAAGCCCCCAATTAGTTCTTCAGTATCAACTCACCAGTTATGTCACATTTTATGAATTTATCTACTGCAAAAAAAAAAACTGCAAAGAAAATATGATAGAGTTGAAACTAGAAAATAATTTTATGTCTTCTTTCATGCTTCATATGTCCTTTTTCCTACATTCTGTCCCTTAGCATTCCCTAATATTTCTCTTTCTTGAGTTTGTTTCTAAGTGTTGTGCTATTTTCTTAATTTTCATTATTTATTTATCTATTTTTCAGGATAGAATACAAATAGGAGACAGAACATGCATTTTATTTAATTTTTTGTTTTCTGTGTTTGGATGACATTGACTAACATTTTACATTATTAATCCATCTATAGTCTTTTAAATGTTATGATTTCATATTTAGGGCTGAATGAATATTAATTGGTTTTATAAATGTACCAGATTTATCCTTACCAATATAATCTGTTAACGAATATCTATGATGTTTCGGTTTTCTTGCTATAGTAAATAGAGCAGAAATAAACATGGATCTGTGAATATCTCTCTGGTAGGCTATGTAGTTCCTCTGGTATATGCCCAGAAATGGAATAACTGGCATATATTCTAATAAAGTGTTTTTATTTTAAAAAGAAAAGAGAAATGAAGTTCTGTAAGTCTGTATTAGTCAATGTACTCCAAAGAAATAAAGATTCAGAGTTGATAGACTTTAAGTGTATGTATTTATATATACACATAATATATATGATGTATACCATATACATATTACATAATAATACACTTATACACACATAATATATAATATACATATATTATTTGTGTATATGTTTGTGTATATATATACATAAATTCTGTCAATTTTGTATCCTTATCTTAATATATACATAAAATATATATGCATAACATATATTATGTATATGTGTTGAGAGACTGAGAGAGAGGGGAGAGACAGAGAGGAAGAGAGAGAGAGAGAGAGAGAGAGAGAGAGAGAGAGAGAGATATTTTATTAATTTCTACACAGACTGGGTGAGTTTGAGAGCAACACACACTGTACAACTAGATTTTCTTCCTTCAGTTTATAGCACAAACACCAGTATCTTTTTGAAGCACCCTCACAGGCCCATCCAGAAATGTAGTAATCCCTGTAGTTTAGTAAAACTGGTACAACTAGCCATCATAGGAGCCATAGAAGCTAAAAATGCATTCTCCCAGGAGGGACAAGAAAGCTGACTGGACCAATGAATGATCTTCCAATTGTGAAATTAAAAAAAAATGATCTAGGTAAGATGGAAAGATAGAATTAATGAATGGAGACACCAAATGTGCCAATGTTAGGTAATAGAGTATCTTTTGATACCACTACAAGAGCAACTACAAAGGAATTCGATTAAAGAGATGAGGTCACATTCTAAAGGTTTTCATATGGAATGCTGCATATATACTTAAGGTTATAAGAAAAGCAGATAGGAAACAGTCTTGATTGGCTTTTTATTTTTTTAGGGATTTTCAAATTATAGTTTCTATCCACCTTTACAAGAACACAGGGGTTTTGGTCATTTGCTTAATTTTTTTTTTTGTTAAGCTTCAAGTTAAATATGTCATATTTTTGACTTGCTAATAGTTAATTCTTCTCAGTGCTAGATGTACAAATTATCTTATTAATTTAGTGACTAATACAGGATAGAAAAACAAACTGTTTATTAAAACAATCTATTATTGTTGAAACATTGTAACCCACTGCTGGGATGCCATTTCATGTTTCTTTTCTTATTATCAGCATATTCACATGTGAAGGCAGCTTCCAAGTGCACTAATTGGTTAATAAGTGGGTAACCAGCTTTACTCCAGTTTTCAGTACTTTGTACAAACTATATTGTCTGAAGTCAACATGCTCATAGCTAATTATTTGCAAAAGTTACAATGAGACTGTAAATATTTTGGTATCGTCCCCAGCTTGGTAGAGCTTTGGTTGCTGAAATTATCTCAACAGGTCAAACATTTCAATTGCACCATCATACTCTCGTTTTTTTGTAGAAGATGTTGCCAAAATGCTTCACTTTTAATAATCACAAACCATCATGAGCTGTTGTCAAAATTCTTTTTCAGTGTAGCAGGCACCAGGATGTTCCGTTAATGTATTCTGCTTTTGTTAAGTTTCTTTCTTTTTTAAAAGATGTATTATTTTTAAATTTTATTTTTCATTTATACATTCACTTTGTAGCCCTGTGGTAGCCCTCTTCCTCCTTTCCTCCCGGTCTCTCCCTCCCATCCTCTTCCTCCATCCCCCATCCTCTTCTTCACAGAAAAGGGGAGCCCTACCCTCGCACCGATCCAACCACATCAAGTTGCACAAGTGCTGAGTTCTTCCTCATCCCCTGAGACCAGGAAAGGCAGCTAGGTTAGGGTGAAGAGCTCGAAAGCAGGCAAAAGAGCCCATGCTGTAGATAGCACGTGCTCAACTTTGGAGACCTATACAAAGATCAAACTGCTCATTGGTTGGCTCAACCTGAGACCTACCCCATAGGGCAGAGTCAACCCCTGTCACCATTAAGGATACTCTGCTACGTTTACAGACAGGAGCCTAACTTAATCATTCTCTGACAAGCCTGCCCTGCCCCCAAAAGCCAGTGATCCAATCGGATGCTGAGACTTACCTCCAAGCTTCAGGTGGATCTAGGGGTCCTGTGAAAGAGTGGGAGGGAAGGATAGAAGGACTTGGAGGGAAGAAGAATACTGCAAGAAGACCAACGGAGTCGACTAACCTAGATCCATGGAGGCTTACAGAGACAAAAACACCAAACAAAGAGTATTCATGCACTGGACCTTTGGCCCCTACACATTTGTTATATTTCTTGATGAGAGGCATTGGGTCAAACCAGCGGTTCTCGCCTTCTGAACGCTGCGACCCTCTAATATAGCTACTCATATTTTTGTAACACCCAACCATAAAACTATGTTCATCTCTTCATCACAGTAATTTTGTTAGTGTTATGGATCATAATTTAAATATCACAGGTCACCTCTGTGAAATGGTTATTTCAAGACCCAAAGCAGCTGTGACCCACAGGTTGAGGACTACTGCTTTAACCCAATTCTCATGTTTTAGTGTATATAACTAATTATTAATTCTACTTTTGTACTGAATTTTCTTGATAATTTGCAAATACTATATCCTGTTTTGTTATTTATCCATGTCTGTCTATCATTTTCATCGGTCTCATCTATCTATCTATCTATCTATCTATCTATCTATCTATCTATCTGGCATCTACCATCTGTCTGTCTGTCGGTCTATTTTTAATTTGATTCTGAGGTCAGGAGTAAATTGGAAATCTCCTAAAACAGATCTGATTCTCCATAATTTTGGACCAAATTTTATTTATATACATATATATATATATATATATATATGAAAATTAAATAGAAAACAATCAGGAAAATGCCTTCTGTCTTTCAGAGTATCCATTTGTATCTTTTGTGACTATTAATGTTACCGCTTTCCCTTTGTACCGTGTCAGGAGAACTCTTGCTCATTGGAAAATTCAGAGACCTTGTTTTCTCGGTTGATTATGACTTTGACTCACTCTACAGGAAGCCAGTATGGGGCTATCAACACCTACTTTTTTGCTTTACAGATGGAAGCAGGTCAAGTAACCCCTCCCCCCCCACACACACACTCAATGGGAAGCAAAGTATTTCATTAGCTGAAATTAACTCCCTATCGAGGTTTCTCCTGTGCAGACAGTTGCCATTTGGACACAGAGATGAGGAGATTGTCAGATAATATTTAAGTTGATATTGGAAGTGACAGAAAGATACTTCTACATAATCATGTGAATTGTGCATAATTATCTAGCTAAGCATCAAAAATGCTTTTGGGTTTCAGAATACAGTTAGATTTAATTGTTCGGCATTACAGAAATATAACATCCTGCAGATGTGAAAAATTATAGTAAAAAGAAAACAAAAATTTCAATACCTAAAAGTATATTTGCTCTCTCCTTTTTTATTGTTGTTCTTGGCAGAGCAGTTTGCAGGAAACATGAAATGTTTTGTTTTGTGGTTAGTGAAGAGGTTTTGTGTGTGTGTGTGTGTGTGTGTGTGTGTGTGTGTGTGTGTGTGTGTGT
>OU015753.1:67857955-67904038 GCA_907169655.1 Acomys percivali | reverse complement strand
TGTGTGTGTGTGTGTGTGTGTGTGTGTGTGTGTGTGTGTGTGTGTGTATGTGACTCTCTTTGATGCAATGATGAACATTATGGGCCTTGTACAGTATGGATTCTGTGTTAAATCTTGCTTTAGTAGGCAGTTCAGCTTCTGATGTGAGCGTGTATAGATTTGCTTTCATAAGGCCTGAGATGTGACTCTTCTGATAGTCTATGCCATTCGTTTGTATTTTGCAGAGTTTGGTGTTAGAGATTGCATGGGACATCCTGAGAAGATGTTACTGTAAGTCAAGGTTCTAGTACAGCAAGCATTAGGCGTTTCTGGGAAATGTTAAGGTGCGGCCACTCCAGCAAGTCTGGAGCAAAGACATTCTGAGTAGGCCTTTGCCTAGATCCACTCAACCTCTCCCTGGCTTCTCTGTTTTGTCTTTAGTATCCTTTCTGTGCCCTTTCCGTTGCTAGTTTGTATGCCTTTCATGGTGTTGCCTTGTACTCACACAGCTCATCTCTCAGTCACAGGTTTGTTTCTCTTGTGTGCTTCTGGGCCAACTCTTGTTCAGTGATCCTGCATGCACTACCCAGCAGCTTCACTTGCCTCAAATGAGATCTTCACATTCTCACTCATAGCCCTGACTTGTCTTGCTTTCACTATAGTCAGGAAATGCTCCTTTGGCAGAGATGTGGGCAGCGGTTAGATCTACCTCTGAGTGCCACTTCTGGCAATCTAGCCTTCACCTACTTATTATCAACTTCTTTTTGTTGTTTTTTTAATTCTTGTTACATCTCAATGGTTATCCCATCCCTTGTATCCTCCCTTTCTTCCCTCCCTCCCATTTCCCCTTACTCCCTCCCCTATGACTGTTCCTGAGGGGGACTTCCTCCCCCTGTATATGCTCATAGGGTATCAAGTCGCTTCTTGGTAACCTGCTGTCCTTCCTCTGAGTGCCACCAGGTCTCGATCACTTTCTTGCGTATGATTACTATTAGCAGTTTTTAAAATGGGAGTGTGTGCCTGCTGCTGTTAGTTCCAGTGTGGTGAAAAAGAAAACCAATTCTTTGTTACCACACTGGTGCTGATTTTTAATTCAGACATAAATATGTGATAAATTCTAATCTGTTTGTTTTTATTTTCCCCTACTTTCTCAAATACTGCTAAGTTATTTACATATTTTAAAGAAAAATCAACCTTATATGATTATTGTAAAGAATATTAGTTTTGGGGATTAAGAGATGGTTCCAGGGTTAAGAACATGGTCTGTTCTTTCAGAGGACCCGAGTTGAATTCCCAACACCCAGATGGCAGTTCACAACTTTCTGTAAGTCCAGATCCAATAGATCCAACATTCTCCAACAGAAGTACGTGGCAGCAAAACATAAATGTACATAAAAGAACATTAAATAAATCATTAAGAAAGAAAAACGTAAGAAACCATTAATATTTAACATAGGCTCTTTAGCTATGAGCTATAACTACATAATATTTTGAAGTAAAGTATAGATTCATGGTTTCAAAAAAGAAAAGAAAAGACATCATGAATTTGAGGAATGAGAGGGACTACCACAGGAATACAAGGAAGTAGAGGAGGGGAAAACCTGATGTAACTACAGAACTCTTAAATGAAGATCTCAAAAATTATGTTAAAACATTACTTGAAAAATAAATAGTATCAGCTATATGCATTCGAATGCCAATTAAGTGGTAGAATGTGCTGTATAAGCCACATAGTTAATATTAATTTACTGAAAAGCCAGTGACTGTTTGCTTAGTTAGAATGAAACTTCCAAATTGCTAGCACATGACTTTATGAAGGTAACATTCTTTTCTATGTTATATTACTGAGAAAATGTGTGATTGAGAGAAAAGTAACACACTTCAAGGGAGATGAGTTTTTTTTCTTGCAGTTTGAAACAAGCAAAGTTATTTATCACAATTTCCTATCATGTGGACCACATGATATAGGTGGCAGAGGTTAAAGATTATATTTTCTTATCATAAAGGGAAGCAAGAAAGGAATGATGTGAACATTATTATGTTAACAAGATTTCCACAGAAAGTTAAATTAACAATTTAAAACAATTTTAAATTATTCATGTATACTTCATCAGTCGGATAATTTTCTAATTACATATAATTAATAAAATATCCCAAAAGATCCCTACTAGGTAATAACTCAAATGAGACTACTATGGTTAACATAATCCCAGCACTTGGGAGGCAGAGGCAGGCGGATTGCTGTGAGTTCGAGGGCAGCCTGGACTAAAAAGCGAGTCCAGGACAGTCAAGGCTACACAGAGAAACCCTGTCTCGAAAAACCAAAAAAAAAAAAAAAGAAAAGAAAAGAAGAAAATAACCAATGTTCATCTATATATGCAATTCTTACATAGTTTCGGTTGCTAATAGTTTTGTTCTCTTGTAATTGACATTCTCATTTGTTCTCTTATTTTAATAAATATTAGTTCTTCAAAATATTTGAGCCAGATATGGTGGCATACACCTTTAATCTCAGCACTCCAGGGGGAGGAGCAGAGGCAGAGACAGGGACAGGCAGATTTCTGTGAGTTCAATCCATGAGTTCAAGGCCAGCTTGGTCTACAAAACAAGTACAGGACAGCCAGGGCTAATACCCAGAGAAACCCTGTCTGGAAAAACATACAAAAAACAAACAATGCAAAAGAAAAACACCACAATATTTGCATCATACCCATCCCTCCACTCCAAATCACCCCAGACCTAACTCTCCTTCCTTTACCAACTCTACTTTGTCTCCTTTTGTTAAAAAAACAAAAAGAAAAGCCCAAACCAACCATTATAATTCATTTGGCCAGCATATACTTTGGATTTATGGTCTTCTAAGGAAAGTGATCTCTCTCTCTCTCTCTCTCTCTCTCTCTCTCTCTCTCTCTCTCTCTCTCTCTCTCTCTCTCTCTCTCCTTCTCTCCTCCCCCTATGTGTTTTTGTCAACAACCTTTCAATGAAGTTGAAACTTCTTTCCCATTTCCCTTCCTTTGTTGGAATTTTCTCTTGCCTGAGTTTAGCCAAGTCATGTGCATGCAATAAGAACTGGTGTGAGTTCATATGTGCAGCTGTTCTGCTCTGTGTGGAAAATACTGTTTCCTTGCTGTCATCCTCTGCCTCTGTTTTTACAACAATCTTTTTTTTACCATCTGTCCACATTCGTCTTCAATGCTTGGTAAGAATATGCATGATAGAGATGTCTTATTTAAGGACAAGCATTCATAGTATTTTTTCTTTAACACCAAACATTATACTTACAACAGAGAAAGACAAATTTAATTTTTCTGCCTTTTGATTTTAGCCCAATGTTTTATTATCTTGTGTATTTATTTTTACTCAAATCCTGTGCTACTTCCACAGCAAGCTATAACCACATAAAACTTAACATTTTTTCTTCCTTTGTTTTTGGTATCTAATTAGAAAGATAGCATATAATAGATTAGAGCCATATGTGAGCCATGTCTCCTTAGGCATATGCTAGAGCAGAAAAAAATAATTAACTATAATGAACCTCAAATTTATTTCCATTAATATAATAAGGTAAAATTTGATTTTCATTTTTGCCTTGAGAATTATGAAAGAAGAAAAAATGAGCTCCTGTGTGGGCTTGATGGTTAATGTTGTAAGTTATCTTGGCTGTGAGATTGTTGCAAAATACAGCCAACTGCTCTCACAACACTTGACAATACAATTTTCTTATATTGCCTCAAATTTTTCTCTCATGAATTTTTTGACTAGTATTTTGACAATATATTTAAAATATATGAGCTATGCATTGTCAACAATGCTTTGCTTTACCACTAGTGTCTACTTGCAAGATCTCACAGAAGGGCCATTTCTTAGGTATAAAGTCCCTGGCCACCTAGGGGAAATTTGGACCTGAGTAAAGGGCAGAAGAATGACATACCTTCTCTTTCTTAAAAAATGTGCTGGATTTCCTCCAGTTAGTTTCTGATTCTGTACAGTTTTTACATTAAGAGAGAACTTGGCTATATCCACCTCTGCATAAGATCAGTGAGAAAAATAACAAGAAACTGAGGAAAATTTAGGCTTGCCTTTCAGCACACAAGAGTGTTTCAATGTTGACTAAAAGTAGTTTGCAGAATGTGAGGTGCTCATGATCCAGTATCAATGACATTTCCTAATGTTTACTGGTTTTCTGATTTTTTCTTTGCCTTTTATCCTCACTGATACCTGATCATTTCCTGAGTACCCATCTTCCCTCAAGGGCTCTTTGCACAATCTGTCACTGAGCATGCCAGCATAAAATTGTTTTCAATATTAATTTCCATTTTCAGGTAATTCTTTCTTCTTTATAATAACCCATTCTCATCCTTGGCTATCAAATGTGCTTCTTATTTCTCTGAGAAGATGATAAAAAGTTACTAGCGGCATTTCAATGTGTTCACATGTCATCCTCTAAGCTTTTAACTCTATACTTCATATTTTTCCCACCTGGTCCCATGAAGGCATCTCTGTGTCCCCATAGAAAAGTAGAACTCATTCAATCATCATTTTAGAATGATGTAATTTATCCCATTAAAGATACAAAATAAACAAATATTTTATTGATATAACATTCTCTAATTATTTTCTATTTCTTTTCTCTGCCTAGACTACATCTCAAGACGTCACATTATTTATGTCTATTTCACCTATTGCTCCTGTCTTAAGGAATAATTGTGTTAAAGATATTATTAAGATAAGAATTTTATCGGAGACATTTAGTCCTACATGTCCACAAGCAAACTCATTAGCTTCTCTACTGCCATTTCCCATCTCAGGAAACTTATTTCTTTCTTGTTGCTCAAGCCACAAAAGTGGGAATTGACTTTGAGATTCCATTTGTAGCTTCCACAATTACCTAGTTACTGTCATCCTCTCTCTAATCTGTTTTTGGCATTCAGATTAAATCATATTCATAGCAAGAAATATGGTTCTACTAAACATGAATATTAGATGATGTTCTATCTAAGCTTGAACCTCTTAGGTTATCCTCCTATTTAGTCCAGGATCCCTAAAGATCCCCCTGGCATCCACCTGGCTGACCTGTTGACTTTCTCTTCTCTATTCTTGACAGCCTTCTTTTACTGATCCGGCTGATGTTTTCTCAGCCTCTTGTCTTTCCTCAAATATGCTGCAGGCACCTGCGCCTCGTTGAATTTGTAAATGATATTCTTTCCTGAAAAGTTACTCTCTTACTTATGTTTGTATTTGATGAACTATCACATTAACTGTGAAGTCCTATCACAAATTATCTTTGCCTCTTATACTTTGTTTGCCTAGCACACAGAACACCAACATCTCATATACATTTTGCTCCTTTCTATGGTTCACTTTTAACTACTCTGTAGTTTTTGCAAAGGGCAACTTTCATGCTTTGTTGATGACTCAAGTGTCCTTAGATTTAGTACTGCGAAATACATGGCAGACAATCTAAAAATAACACTTAAAAGGAATCTCAGGCACTAGTGGTACAGTTATGAAATGGAGACTGGTGTCAAACTTCTATAGCAAGCTTGTTCCATTCATTGTTATTTTCTACATATCACACCGGCATATTCTGGGTGGCTTCAACTAATAAGTCTTAATTTTAATTTTAATGTTATAATAGAACTTTTATCATTTTTGAGATAATAGGGTTTTTAAAGTTAATGAACAACGAATTGAGAAAAAGTAAAAAATAAGTAATTTTCTTTTAGTTCATAATAAATCTACAATGATATAACATTGGATATAGGATCTAAAACTAATATTAAGTCAGACCAAAATTTTTGTGATAGCAAACTGGAGATTCAGTTAATAGATTCACTTTGTATCTAGTTAGGAGCAAAGTAAAATATCCTTATTTGCTAAAAAGTGATATATGATGCCCTTAATAATTTTATAATATTTTAAAGACTTTACATACACATATGTCTCAGTATATATTTGTATTATCTATCAATCTATGTATCTATTCCCATATAGGTTTATTACACATATATGTGTATGTTACTGTGTAGAAAATTGGTCTTCTGCAAGACCATTAAGTACTCTTAATCAGTCAACCATCTCTTTTCTACCATGAATAACATGTTCAATAGCTGAGCTGCATTTTGTTGTGAAGATGTAGAACATAGTACTATCATCTACAAATGTCTCGAAGACTCAACCTGCAGGATTTGGACAAAGAAGATAACAAAAAATCTTAATGGACACACAGAGATAGTAAGCTAAAATACAAAAAATTTCGATGACTGAAAGAGGTAGGTATTTACAAAATTAACTATTTAAAAATATAACAAGTGAATTTTATAGCCACACTTGGTTACATAGGTGTATAGATATAGTTTAGCATTACTGGTGCCAAAGTTAATTTTATCTGTGAAGTAGGCTTAGCAGTAGATAACACAGATATTTTGTTAGATTTTTCTTGAAGGAGTCTATGTGGATACGTTGTGGAAGTTTTAGGTTCTTTAAAACCTCAGTTATGTTATATAAACATGTCTTTGCTTTAATCCCGAATGTGCCATGTGGGTTGGCCTCAGTTTGTCCACGGCTGATAACTGCCTTCTAAGAGAACACCTTATCTTTGTCAGCTGGCACCTGCCTCATGAGGAGGAGGTAAAGTCTTCGCCTGCTGAAAAAAATATGAAATCCCGGAGAGGGTGCGTGGGCTGTGAGAGGAATGCTTAGAGGAGACAGTCAAAAGAGGAAGTGAAGGCTGTGGCTGGATTTGTTGTTTCTGACTGAATATCCAGACCACTAAAGAGATAGCTATTGCCCCAGAGAACCCCCAGGACCCTACACAGCAGGATGTTGCCAAAGAGAACTAAGCCCCTTCTCCCCACTAACAGTCTCGCTTTCCTACCTGGTGTTGGAGTGTTGGAAAGGATCAGGGTGTAGAAGGGAGAGAAAGGCTTAAGAACCCCAAATAAAGTAAGTTTTTAAAAAATTGAAGCATACAAGAATGCATCTAGATAAACTTCACAATTAAACTTCACAAAAAATTTTATATGTGGTAGATTTTGTCTTGGATCCAATAGATAACAATTTCTTTGCCATTTTAATTTCACTAAGAGTTCTCTTCTTTTCCATCTGCATCAATGTCTTTTTTTTTTTTTGACACAGTTAGGAATACCAGAAGTCAAGTCACATAGAAAAGATCTTCGTCCCTTCACAATTCATTTTAATACTCAGTGATTTCCAACATGCAGTTGCCTTTTACTGCATTAGTCTTTCTTTTTTTTTTCTTTTTTAAAAATTTTATTTTATTAAATTATTCACATTACATCTCAAATGGTTATCCCAACCTTTGTATCCTCCCATTCCTCCCTCCCTCCCACTTTCCCCTTATTCCCCTCCCCTATGATTGTTCCTGAGGCAGATTTCCTCCCCCTGTAAATGCTCATAGGGTATCAAGTCTCTTCTTGGTAGCCTGCTATCCTTCCTCTGAGTGCCACTAGGTCTCCCCATTCAGGGGACGTGGTCAAATGGCTAGGCTCACAACCATAAGCATTAGTCTTTCTTATCTTCATCGCCTAGGTTATCTTTCTTTAGGCATCTCCTCCCATATAAAATCTTTCATGATCTTAATCTTTCCTTGTGTTCTATACAATTTTCTGTCATCAGATATATTATCCATTTCACATAAAAATAAATGTATGATGGTCCTACAGTAGAAAATATAGTGAGCTTTAAAAGTGTAGCAATTATATACTTTTCAAATAATTCTCAAACTCCTAAAACAGAGGTCCTCTTGAGTATTTGATTAAAGCTGACTCTAGGGTAGATGAAAATAGTCTATCCCATAGGATAACTGAAATAATTGTTAATCATTCATTGATAGAATAGTGAATTTCTTCACTTTACATTTTAATAGTTCTATTTCTTTTTATTTACAGATATGCTTTACCTGCATGTATGTTCATGCACAATATGTATGCAGTTCCTATAAAGGCCATAAGAGTGCATTGGATCCCCTGTAACTGGAGTTATAGATGTTTGGAAAGCATCTTGTGAGTTCTCTGCAGGGAGAGCAAGTACTCTTAACCTCTGAGCCATCTCTAGCCCCAACTGTGCATATTTTTAAAGTTAAAATTATTCACAAGGATTTAAGATTAAGTAAACAAACTAAACAATAGAAATGTGTTTTGTGTTGTTGTTGCTCATTTTAAAGAGAGAAGCCTGTACACACTTCATGGAATGTGATTAAGCAGTTCCTAAATGCTCCCTGAGTCTGGCCTCTGAAGCACACATTTTCCCTAAACAATTTACTTTACAGACTAGCCACTGCCTTTTTAAAATCAGATTTTGACTGGTAAATAGAAGATGAAGAAGTTTAGGCACTCTGATACTGAGTCATAAGCTTGCATCTTTATTTTCACATGAGAAAACTGATGTAAACCATTTGCCAACAAATGCTTTGAAAATGTTTTTCAGCAAAAATATTAAATTTCAACCACTCAATTTGTTTTTAAAATCACATTACTTATTTGGTTGTTTAGTGGTGTGTGTGTGTGTGTCTGTGTCTGTGTGTGTGTGTTTCTGAAAGCACACACTAGTACATGAGTGTCTGTAAGTCAGAGGTCAATTTGCAAGAGTTAGTGATTTTCTAGCTCATAGGGAACAGGCTCAAGTTGTCAGGTCCAGTGTCAAGGACATTTAGCAATTGGCCCTCTTTTTGGTCCATAATAACTAAATTATTACAATTGAAATTCTATGGGCAGAAATAAGAGCAACAAATCCATTGAAATTTATAAATATAAACTAGAGAAACTAACTTACAATGAAATCCAGTTAGTTTTATGTGTAATATTATGTGTGTTTTAAGCACTTGTTTCATTTCTGCATTATTTAGGTATTCTAAATTTTTTTCTTCTTCTTAATTAATTAATTAATTTATTTATTTTATTAATTTATTCTTGTTACATCTCTATGGTTATCCCCTCCCTTGTATCCTCCCATTTTCCCCTCCCTCCCATTTTCCCCTTATTCCCCTCCCCTATGACTGTTCCTGAGAGGGATTACCCCTACCCAGATCTAGCCAATGGACAGGACAGTCTCTACACTCGAGTGGAGAGTGGGATATGACTTTCTCATGTACTCTGGTGCTTCACATTTGACTACGTCCCCTGGAGGGGGAGACCTAGTGGCACTCAGAGGAAGGACAGCAGGTCACCGAGAAGATACTTGATACCCTATGAGCATATACAGGTATTCTAAATTTTTAAAGCTATTGTAGTTTCTATGGTCTCCCAAGTCTTGTCATTTAATTCCAGCCATTGAGTTACTTTGCTGTTATATTTTGTTTTTATGACTTTTTATGCACTTTTCATAGCAAAGTCCCATGAAGGTACAGGTTCCAAAGACTTGTTCACACAGTGTAATACTCTAAGGGAGTGGTAGGAGTTTTAAGAATGGAAAGTGATTGGAGGCTTTAGCAAACTTGTGTGACTTCTATCTCTTTTTCATGCCCTGACCTTGAGGTGATCAGTTTTGGTCTACCAAATGCTCTTTGCCATGATATGCTGCCTCAATACAGGCACAAGAGCAGCTGCAGCAGTCACATATTGAAGCTACTAAAAACTGTGACTCAAAAAATGAAACATACTTTTTTATAGGTTTATTGTCTTGGTGAAAATTTTATACAGCAACAAAATCTGACTAAGGTAAATACTCATATAGTGACTAATTATTACTGTATGTATTAATATATGTATATTAAGGTGTTACTTTGCCATGTGAATCAAACATATTACTACAAACTTGGTGGAGCATCAAAGGTTGTAAGAGCCAGAAATCAGAAAGTACCAGTCCAACTGTCTTAAGGACATGATAAAGCTGCTTCCCTGATGAGACCACAGAAGCAGTGATTGGATTTTCTGCACAAAACTAGCATGGGATCAAACCAGTCAACATAATATTATGGGATGGGGTGAGGATCTCTTGAATCCCCACCATTAGCTGAACAGCATTTAATGGTTGGTGGCTTTCGGGGAATGAAGAGTTAGTTTGCTCTGAAGAATGGTTCTTGCAAGATTGACCACGTGCCTGTGGACGGCCCCATAATTATGAGAATACCACCAGCATGAATTAGAATAATTTTAGGAAACCAAAGACGACATGAAGTTGAGTAATGAATCTGGAAGGAATTAGAGAAAAGAGTTAATAGTCAACAATAAAACAAATTCATTGTGTTTATATGACCCGCCCTCAAAATATTACAGTAAAAACCAAACAAATTTGTCATATTATTCTTCAAGACAAAAGTCTAAAAAGAAATGTGTGAGATTAAAATTCAAGAACTTTCACAGCTCCATTATTTGATGACGGTTCTATGGAATAACCCATTTAATCAGTACTCGATCTTCCAGAGGCAAATTACACTTAATGGTTTATAGTCCATTACTTGGTGAAAAAAGCACATTTCTCTATCTGGGTTGGTCATCTCCTCAGCCCTGTTTTACTATAAGCCTCTAGTGTGCTTACAATTGTTCTTATCAATAACATTTGATGAGTGTTAGTTCACTGTGAACTCCATCATCATATCATCTAAAGATTTTTGATTTAGTGAAATTATAATCTCACAAAAGAATTATCAGAGGGTCCTAGAAACCTACAAGTAGAACATTATGATAGGCAGACTTGGGCCCAGGGGTCCCACTGAAACTAAGGCACTAGCCAAGAACAATACAGGCGGTAAACTTTAAACCCCTACCCAGATCTAGCCAATGGTCAGAACAGTCTCCACACTTGAGTGGAGAGTGGGATATGACTTTCTCACGTACTCTGGTGCCTCACATTTGACTATGTCCCGTGGAGGGGGAGACCTGGTGGCACTCAGAGGAAAGACAGCAGGTCACTGAGAAGAGACTTGATACCCTATGAGCATATACAGGGGGAGGTAATCCCTCTCAGGAACAGTCATAGAGGAGGGGATTAAGTGGAAAATGGGAGGGAGGGAAGAATGGGAGGATACAAGGGATGGGATAACCATTGAGAGGTAACAAGAATAAATTAATAAAATTAAAAAAAAAAGATTTTCCGTTTAGCTCCATGTACAATCCACTGTTAGCTGTCTAAGAAAACAAACCTACAGACAAGGAATGAGCTTCCCAACATCACTGTATGCGGCAGAGTTCTGTCTGTACAGGCATTGTGAATTTTTCTATATATATTTATCAGAGAACAAATTAACCTAATAGTAGAAAATATCTTTGAAAGATATGTTCAGTTTGAGAAGAATTTCTAATTATATCTGACTGAAAATAAATTTTGTATCTTGGATAATGTCCCATTTTCCAATAAGAGAATTATAAAAAGAGGGCAGTATTTGGCATGAGAGGATCCTGGTTTTATATTATTATTATATTTTATCTGTAAATGTATATATGTGTGTGAAGAGAGTTGATTTTCTCCTTCCACTCTGAGAACTGGGTTTCAAACTCAGTTTTTGAGGTTCATGTGGTAAGAGCCTTTATCAGAGCCTTTCTTGAATACAGAATTGAAATAGATGGGTTCTCCCTGTCTCTGTATCAATGAGTTATTTGTTTTCATTTTGGTAGGTGAAGACAATAGAAACATTATGACACTCATTTATCTTCCAATAAAAAAATTTAAAAGGTGATGAAAGGAAAAACACAGAGTAAAAGTCAAACATTTAACATGGCTTGAATTCTCATTTGTTAATATTTTTTGGCTATGTAAGTTTACACATATAGTAAATCTAAAGAGATTTTATAATGGATTAAACATGATTTTTTGAAAATAAAAGAATGTATATTTAGTTTTAATTTAAATAATCAGTGCAGGGAACTGACCCAAGCAACCTACAAGTAGAACATTATGATAGGCAGATTTGGGTCAAGGGGACCCGCTCAAACTAAGGCAACAGCCAAGGACAATACAGGCGGTAAACTTTAAACCCCTACCCAGATCTAGCCAATGGACCGGACAGTCTCCACACTTGAGTGTAGAGTGGGATATGACTTTCTCACGTACTCTGGTGCCTCACATTTGACTAAGCAAGACTTTCATAGATTGCCCAAAACAAGGTTACTACATTGTTCCAGAGGTAGTTTTAGGTCTTAGCTTTCTTCCCTACTAATTTCACATTGATTCACTTTGCTCTAACATTTTTGTTTCTAAATTAATGTATGCAGTTCTCTGATTTGATATGGTTGCTCTTTCCTTTATTTTCATTTTATATGCTAAATTAATACTAATTTGGTTGTGCCTCTTGAGAGAGGGAAAATGTGTCTTTACCAGTATGATTATGTACAAATGGACAAGAGGTAATTCAGTTTTTATTGCTTCATTCTTTGCAAATCAAGATGCATATCAAGAAGAGAAAAAGTCCTTAAAAATGAATTCATTTTATTCTGCCTTCTATTTGTTCTTGCTAGGAACCATTAAGGTTACTTGGACTATGGAAACTTCCCTCCTACTGTGATTATTGACAAGTGAGTAGCAGCTACGTCTCAGGTTAGTGAATAGGTAGATGCAGTGTTGGTACAGAGAAGTAGGTGTTGCTGGGTAGTTTTGTCTATATATACGTGTAAGGGGTTCAACCAGTCAAGTCATCACTAAGTGCAAACACTTGCCCTAAAATCCTTGTTCCATTTCCCCATCTCTTAGTTACCCACAAATTTCACTCATCTCCACATTTCCTTTTGCCACATTGACCAGGATGAAAGTCACTTTATAACCCAGTCAGGCTACAAGCTTCTCTCAGTCCTCCTGCTGCAGTGCTGCAGAGCTGAGATTACAGGCATCAACTATGACAGGCACCTCTTATTTCTTTTGTGTTTAACTGTGCTTTTGTTTTATTTTTCTGCTGTACATAAATTGGTTTGTAGTAGCATTGTTCCTTAAAGTTCTAGTCTTAATTTTAGGTTAATTACTAGACTTGTAGTCTTTTCTTGCTTTGATTGACACGAAACTCATGATGCTCTTTTCACCAAGGAGACATCAAGAATGAATAACTGACTTAATTCCTTATCTTTAACTATTGTCTGTTCATTTTTGACTCATTATACTAAGATCTCTATATTGGAATTAGTTTTATAACTCTGTATATTTCTTTATGCTTATCCTTAAATGCTATAAGGTATTTGATAATCAAACTGGAGTTACTGTATTCTATTCTTGTGTAACATAAATTTATAGATAGTAGAATATTTCTGCAACGTTTTATGAATTGTAAATAAAATCTTTAGTGAGTTTTGAGCCAGGTAATATTTCAGTTTGATTTTAACTACAGTAATATCAGTTAAGATCTAGTCAATATGTCATGAAATGCATTAGGTGTAAAAACACTAACCACTGTTACTAATTCCAGATACGCAATTCCCCACACACCAATAGAGGTGGATCATTCCCAGAAGTGATGGCATCGTTGTAAGGCAATATATCACCAGTGGCATTTTGTTACCAGTGCATCAACACTTTGAGTACTCACTCTCTATTTGAAGAAATCCTGACATCTGGAATTGCTCCCTCTAGTAATGCTATTTAAATCATCATGGGATAATGCTTCTTAATCATCTTCAACTTAGTTGAAAATATTAAAAGGATTGTCTATTTAATTCATGCCCTCCTTTGGGGTTGTCTAGATAGTGGGCTGTTTATTTGTGCTGCTTAAACAACTTTATTACTGGCATATCTTTTCAGGGCATATTAACCTACAGAGTTAATGAGAAAGCTTGGGCTATCTGATATTAGTGAGTTATAATTCAGATGCACATTACTATAGCTACTTCTTTAATAACTAGCTATTATGCTTTATAGTGCTGCTAGGCTCAAGTAGTAAGATCAGAGAAGCCTTATCTTAAATTAGATGACTTCATAGAGGTCCTACATTTCAGGAACACAGTGTCAAAGAAACATTTTAACAGACTAGACTTTTGAAGCAATAAGTAATATGCTGATTTATCAAACAAAGCTAAGGTATTATATAAGCTAAGAGCAGTCATGAAAAATACACACATACGTGAACATATGTATGAGCATACTCTCACACACATTTATATATAAAATGTTTCTATTTGTAAACCTAGGTAAAAAAAAAAGACAAGAAACCCAAACAATAAATAAATAAATATGTGACACGACTGTACATAAAACATAGAAGACAAAGTCACAAGTCCATATAGAGTGCTTCATGCCAGAGAGCCTGGGCTAAGATATTGAGGTAGAAATGAATATTCATAAAAATTTTTTAAAGAGATGATTTTTCACCATCAGTCAAGATAAGCTAATACAAAATTTCTATGATTTTAAAGCAAATGTCCTAAAGTCAGTCTTTCCTCATCATTAATATATCATCTAATGAGAGAATTTATTAAAAAGAGATCACAGTAACATACTATTTAAAACAGAATTTTAAAGCATTTAGCTATTACTTTGTGTGGTGCTATCGAGGCTTTAGGATCTGGGGAAATGGAGCCAATAAATGAGGAGGACTAAAGTCCCATGGAATAGCCAACTTTATTCAGAGCATCAGACAATTAATACTCTGTTGGTTAAGAGAAATAAAGTATACAATCACAAGGACAAGCCACATGTGGCAAAAATATGTCTTTTCCTAAAGGCCTATAACTAACTAACTAACTAACTAACTAGATAGCCATACCCAGTTGTAATGAATATGTGAAATAAACTCACTCCTATCTGCTACACTTGGGAGGGGCAAAAAACACATTCCAAGAACAATTCTGTGTTTTTTTTTTTTTAAATTGAATTCACATGACTATAGTCTTTCAGAATACTCCTTAAGCAATTGGCTCTGTTCTTGGGTCATGCTTTGAATCCCACAGTTTATATATTGGTTTATTTATTTCATAATACTGAATACATAGATCAAGAGTTGGGATAGTAAAAGAGGAATGGACTCATAAACTCCTCAGGTGAACATAATATTAGGTGAAGAACATGAGCAGACATGTTACTACAGACACTGAGTGGCAACATCATGCCAAGAACTTTCTACAGGTGCCAATTAAAGAAAGTAGGAATATAGGTACAAGTAAAGGAGCAGAGAGAAAAAAAATCAGCAAAGCAACTTTCTTTGTAAATATGATGCTTTCTCCATGACCTTCTTGCCTGGAATAATTTGAGAATCAATGTCTGAGAAAAACTTGCCTCATCTTCTCTCTTTAGTGTCACATTGTATCATTCATCACAAGGTTTTAACTACTGCCTTGGTTCCATATTGTGTATAGTCACAGAAATCAATAATTTGTGCACTGGCACAAAACAGTGTAAACTAGAGCTTAGATTTTGTGTGTGTTTATCCAGTTTCCTCGTGATCTTCCCACAATTAGCCTAAATGCTTAGGTTTGGCTTTGAAATTAAAGAATCATTTGTATATTGTTTTTCTTCTAAAAAACATATAAGAAGTTGCCTGTGCAGTATAAATGCAATGCATATTTTGATGAGATAAGTTAATTTCCACAAGAACTGCAGTCTCAATATGAGGAACTATTTACACATTGTTTAGCATTCCTGAAAGCCAAGAAAAACAACAGCAGTGTATCTTCATATGTATTAATATTATCAATAATTTTGTAAGTCCCACTGTTATAATATTAGTACATAAGTATGAGCTATAGACCAGTTAATTGACTATGGACAAGTTTAACCATAAGGAAATAAAAGACAATTCTTATGATTTCATACTCTTTCTCTGCATTCATACTAGATAAAAAACATATTTTACGACCTATATATTGTGTATATGCGTGGCAAACATCTTTGCATGTTTGTGTGTGTGCCAGTGTGCGTGGGGGAGTGTGTGTGTGTGTGTGTGTGTGTGTGTGTGTGTGTGTGTGTGTGTGTATGTTGGGCTCTGACTAATTCAGGTCATCACAATGAATCAGAAAGCTTGCCCTTTCTTGGCTGGACTGCTTGAGCTGGCCTGCCAGCATGAGGTCTGCCTGTCTCCATCATTAGCTATGGTTACAGGCATGTGCAGGGATCTTGTACTTTGATGTGGTTTCTGAGGATTCAAATCAGGTCCTTATGTTAAAACAGTCAGCATTCTTACTCACTGAACCAAGGCCATCTCTCCAGCTCCTAAAAATTATATTTAAAAATTATTTCATAAATGCTTTAGGTTCAACGTACTGTACTACAAGCAACAAAAACAACAAGAAAAATAAATAAATAAATATTTGCCACTACAGTGTTAACTTTATATTTTAAAAAAATTCTAAGTTTTTATTAACAAGTGTCATACACTGAATTGATAATGGGCCACTTCTTGTAATAAAATGTTCAGCGATCACATGTAAACCATGTATATTCAAATTGAACAAGGGTAATGTTTAAACATTCTTTGCTATTACTGGAGTACTTTAGACCAAATTATTATTATTATAATTATTATTCATATATGCAAATTTGCAGATTATCTCAATGACTAAATTTAGTAACCTTACCTCAACTACCAAGACAACAGCTTGCTTTTGTGTCTCTTTCTGAACCATATTTCTTCCAATTAAGTTTTATTGGTTCCATGTAGAATTTTATTTAATTAACACTTCAGTAACTCAGGTGTCATGTCTTATCATATAGTGTTTTGGTAGATTTTATTATTATAAAAAAATTAAGGCTTATCTAATAATTTCCAGTTTTAGAAAATTCTTAAACATGTTCTTACTTATTCACAAATTATGTGCTTCGGTGTGGTGTCCTCTCACATACCTCCTACATCTTTTTAGTGAGAAGAAATCTTTTTAGAGAGGAAATGAGTTTTCACTCTGCTTTTCAAAGGGAATGTTTCAACAAATAACACATTTTGCTTGAAGTAGAAAGTTTGGCCCTCAGAATCTCTATGGAGATAAATGATCTGTCAACTTGATGGGTGGCTGGAAAGAAATCTGAATCCAGGCATCACGTATGAGGAGACAGGAGAACAGGACTATGGTATAGAGATCAGCCAATTGGAGGCTCTGATTTCTAAATATGGGATTAAAAACAGCATGATATTATCGAAGAGTTTCATCCAAATAGTTTTATCGAATGAGACAGTCATCCTAGAGTGCAACAAGGACATTTTGATAATATCAGTCTAGGGAAATGGCTAAGTTGTTTGTGTTTTATGTATTTACTGTGTAAAGTGAGCACCAGAGTTTTGATCTTCACATGATGGGCCTCCTGAGTACCAATAATCTCAGCGCAATCTGGAGGTAGAGATGGGGAAACTCCTGGCCAAGCTGGCTAGCTGGATTAATCAAATCAGCAAGTTCTGAGTTTCCTAAGTAAGGAATGTGAAGCAAGATCAAGGAAGACCCCCCTACATTAACTTCTGATCTCTACATAGGCCCAGGCACACATGAGTTTGCACACTCAGTATGTATCTGCCCATCCTCATATGAACATACACGTACACATGCACACAAAAGATTATGTAGGCTCATAGTTTCAAATTAGGGTTCCTCATATCATGTTTTCACACAATGCCATGAAAATGTACATATATTATCAATAGAAAAGCCATGAGCAGACATTATGGGTCCAGAGTATCTCCCTGTCCATGAACAGAGATCACACAAGAATCAGTTTCAAAGATAAAGGAAGTAACTATTTAAAAAGAACAATGAAGGAAATCAGTGCCACTTTAACCTTTTCAACTTTCAAGAAGAGAAAGAAATCATGTCTATTTTTCCAATGTAAAAGTTCAATTAGGTTATAGAAGACATAGACTGAGTGAGAGTGGGAATATTTTTGCTCTTTCAAAATCTAGATGGGCAACCTTGAACTCTACATATTTATTATACCAGGTGTGTGACTACATATAGTCTTGCCAAATACCATCAATTCATTCTCTGTTCTAATTTAGGCCGATCGTTCTGAATAGAGATAGTGAAACATTTAGCAATATAACCATTGCAAATTCCTTAGTTCCCATCTCATTCATATGGCTTCCATGCATTTTTTTTTAATTTAGAGAAAGAATTTCTAAGTATCTATGCCATTTTGGATAGAGCAAAACATTTTGGTCATAGATATTATTGCTGAATCATAGTTACAGTTGATTTTTATGTGAGCTAGCTTCATGGTGATAAGTTGAAAACATTTTTTAAAAAAGATTTTAAGATATAATGCATCCTCAATTCAAGCAGTATTCCCTTAGCAAGACATTTTGCAAAATATTTATAGCATAACTGCTGTTTTTTTTAAAAGGCTAGCACTATCAAGCATATGTAGATATGTGCATGTCACCTTTTTGAACTGTTCCCCAAGTGGGACTTCAGTGTAAATGCTCTGTTGGAAGCCAATCCTGGCATATTTACAACCTCCTGTCTTCATAGTTCAGCACTGCAAAGGAGAACTCTCTCTGGTTCTGATTCATGGGAATTGTGTTTTCCTATAATGTTCAAATAATGATCTACTTCAATTTTTTTTTTTGTAAAAGACTAAAGAAACCCACTTTCTATCAAGGTCATTACTGAACTCAGTGTGTTCAGTTTAAAAGCACAGAGGTGCCATCTAGCAGCCACTTTCAGGAATTATCTACACTGATTTGCTCCTTTGTCCACTAAACTGGAAATTCAGTGAATTTGTACAGGTTTCAGGTTTAGCATTTTACTAACTTGGTGATGTGGGGTACTGCCTGTCATTTACAAATTTCATTACAATGGAACTGATTGGCATCTCTTAAAATAGTCAGTGGCATATGCTCTTGAGTTTATGCTTTTCTAAAGGATTTGGGAGCTTGTTAATTAGACTTTAATTAAGAAAACATAATTCAAATAAATTTACTGAGAAAAAAATCAATATTTCTATATGAAAATACAAATAATTCACTAGTGGCAAATTGCCTTCCTTTGGCATGGAAATTCTAATCTTTCCAATTTGTTAGTGTATTAAATGAAAGAAAAGAAAGTAGGCACGTATTGAAAGTCAAATAAAGTCCAATTGCAAGGGAGGAGCACTAGTGACAGTAAATCATTATCTATGTAGGAAAATTAAATAAACATACAGAGATTTTGAATGGTACTATCTGATGTGTGTAGAATCTTATATCTTAAAAAATATGTTCAAATTTCAAGAATTGCCCCTGTCATTTCATTTGTATCTATCTATAATTATATTTATATTTACAGTAAACACAAGTAAAAGATGATAGAGAATTAAAGAAAATAAATTTGTTTTTAAAATTTCTGTTGTGATAGTATTCACATACACAAACACCATCTGGTTAGAATTTATAACTATTTCAGTGACAGTTTTAAAGAAATGTTTGTGTATCTCCACACTGCAGCCATGTGAACTACTATAATGCTGTATCTTTAACTTTAATTTCATCAATATAACTTTTTACAATTCTGTTCTTTAAAAATCCAAACTTTTAACTAGAACATGACTAAGTTAAAGTTGAAAGAACATGTCCTTTATCATGTCCTTTCATCGTTGACAATTATTTTGAAAGCCCACTGCTACTATTTGAAATGGTTTTTTTGGTACATTGTAGTAACTAAAAATAGTTGGGTGAAACATAAAATTAGTTTCTATTTGCTCTCATAAAAGTGATATTTTGTCTACAAATCAAAACATTTACACATTAAATTACTTAATAAAAAGTTTTAATATTGTCGGATATTTCATGTAATACAGCAAAATCCTATGATACTGTCTTTTAATGCTATCTAAAAACATCTGGAGACTGAAGGAAGCTTGAAAAGTGAATAGATTCCTTTTCTCCCATGAGTTTCTCAGATCAATGCTACAGAGTTCAGGCTGACCTAATTGGAAAGTTTTAAATCACTGAATAATCACATATCTCATAAAAAGTATCAAAGATCAAATCAACCAAAGCATGGATGCTTACTTGGGGAGTTATCGCTATGCTTAATAAATTATTAAAAAGTAATTGCCAGTAGTTATGGTATTTACACATTAAGGATCCCAGACACATCCAATCACATATACAACTGTCAATAAGAACCCACACTTCTTAAAAAGTAAATACTTTTACAAGATATTCTAAATTAGATAGTTGAGAAAATGTAGTCACAAGTTTTAGCCAGTATCTTTGAGAGTCAAAACGGTATATGTCACTATGGATGCAGAGACATAAGGGAAAAGTTAAAAATATACAAACAAAGTGGCATGATTTATCTGGTGTAATATGCTTCACCTTAGTATACACAACATGCCATTAGGCTTACTAAGATGGCTTTCAAACATTGTTTGAAGATTTCGGAATGTCAGTATCAGGACAACTATAGGTTTAAAATAATATTAATTTATTTTCCTAAGATCTCTTTAAATATGAATTTCCTGCAATATTTTTATACAATTATAATTTTACACCGTACGCTAGGATGGGCTTTAAAATATCACAACCAGCTGTAGATTGTAGTTAGTTAAATCTCAGTAATATTAAATTGTTTCCTTTAATTTCAAAATGTCAACCTTTAAAATAACTTTAAAGAGTTCAAAACACAGCATCGAATGGCTTTTATAATATGGTATAATTTTCCCAATCATGTCATATTGCTGCTCACCAGCTAAGTATTTAAAATAATAAATGCTTTCTGTCTCTTACTCTAGCTATTGCCTTATCCCTTACTTTAGAGAATTATGATTTTCTTAGAATGCTTCCCTTTTAGAAATGACCACCCTTAATACGCTTTCCTCACACATCCCTGAAAATATTATTTTCATCGCTCTCTGCTTTGTACTAGATGAGCTGAGCGTTCACTTTCATTGTTGGATAATTTACAGAGTTCCACAGCTATATCATAACTCATCCTTTCTATTGCCCTCCTTAGTTTAACAGGCTACTCACTTCCTGTCTCCTAAAGCAGATCACCAGAACTTCCTCGGGGTTCCCTAATTTTCTTCAGCAAAAGAAAAGGAACACAAAGTCCCTCGCACAACCTCTCTTGGCTATGCAGATAGTGTAGCTTTTCTGTTCCGTCATGGGTTACAAGCAGCCTCCCAATGTTTTGGACACAAACCGCAGCACGTCTGCGATGGGAGTATTATTGACCAGCATCAGCTGGGAAATGCTTCCCTGCTTCCAACAAAGAGACCGTTCACCATCTAACACAGGCTTATAAACTGCATTGTTTCTGCTGCAAACTCCCTTGCGTGGCCCGTCCTACTTCAGAAGAGAGCATTAGGCAGCTGGACAGCGAATAAGCTAAATTCCCTGGAGAACCGCATTGCCCGCTACCCACATACATTATCTTCACTCTGGTCCCTCCCCCCTCACACCAGGACTCTACCTTAAGAGGGTAGCCCTCTGGTAGTTCACCTTGTTGTCTTCCAAGCAGGGTGGATGCACCAGGCACCAGGGGGTAGCTGAAAGAACAGTCCCCACATGCCGTTTTGGACCCCTCCTCACCCCATCTTGATCAGGTCGTTAGAATTTACACATTTATTTCAAACCAGTCAAAAAATATATTGCCCTTACCTTGGAAGGATCTAATCCAGCAAGTAAAGACAGAAGAAGGAGGTTGAGAAGGCTGGACCTCGCCTGCATTCTGATGTGGGTTTTGACTCTCTTTACTCTGTTTTATGTAGCCACTCCACTCACTGCGGAGACCTTTCCCACGTCAGTTGCACTTTCTGCCTGCCAGTCAGAGCAGAGTGAAGGCAGAAGCAGCAGCGGCAGCAGCAGTAGCAGCAGCGGCAGCGGAGGCAGCCGCCCTGGGGGGCGATCATTCCGCAGGCATCTCAGATTGGGGAGTCCGGGAGCTCAAAAAGCTGGGACCGGCTGCGGAGGGTGCTGGCCGAGGTGCTGAAGCGCCTCCACCTGGTGCGTCTGGGTCTACCCTCTCTCCTCCTGCTAGATAGCCAGCCCACCTCAAAAGTTTTGACCCAAGAAGATAAAAGGAGTAACTGCTGAGAGGTGTGGAGACCTGAACAACGGATATGACATCACTACAGCTCCTGGGGTTTTGTACGTGCTGGTGGTGGTGGTGGGGAGTGTTTTGCGGGAATTTGTTAACCAAAGGACTCTTATGCTCCGTTTCAGCCTTTGCTGGCAACTTCAGCTGCAGAGAGTCAGCTGTACACAGTATTACGAAACAGGCACTGCACTGGAACCTTCTGTCATTGACGAAGGATTTGATTTCAAATTTAGTGCTCTAGACAAAGTTTTCAAGTGGATTGTCAACGTAGTTTTTTTTTTTTTTTATCTATTCAAGGTGTATGTTTTAAAAATTACAGACTCATTTAGTTATTGAGAGATATGTATGGCTATTTAGGAATACTTAATTAAAAGCATATTTTGGATTAGGCAGTGTGCACTTTTTTGGGTTTAATACTGGAAGCCTGAAAATACATTCCAGGAATAAATGCAGGGGCTTTGTGTTTTCATTTAGTATTTTTCATTATCCTCTCTATTGAAATACCTCCCCCCATCCACACATTAACACCCAGAAATATAGTTTCCTTGTCATTCTGAATTGTGCTTGGATCTGAGGGGAAAAAATCTATGAGGGGTACCGGAGTAAATTATCCCTAACCTTTGAACTAACCAAAAGAGTTTTGTTCTCCAGAGCTGAGTCTTGGGTGGATGGAGCTGACCAGCAAGGAAAAGCAAGATTCCCCCCACTCACTGTGAAACATGACTACACCTAGACAACATTATTTGTCTGAAAATAAAACAATGTAAACATTATCAATAAGAAGAATAGGTGGGGAGGATTTGACAGCCATTAGAACAAACATCCTCATTCAGTTACAACTTACCTTATATAGCTTCTATTGTTTTGTTTGTTTTTTTTAAGAAGTAACATTTTCTCAGGATTAAGGTCCACAAAGCAGTGCTATGGACCTTGCTTATATATAGTTTCACCTTAAGCAGAGAAATTGGTGGAGGCATCAGTCACATATGGTCAGCAAAATATTCTCTAAGAGCTTACTAAAACTACTCCATGTTCCATGTAAAATCCACAGGATTCAAATGTGTGGACAGCTAAAATTGTGACAATTCGTATCATGCTATTCCTTTTTATTCTGAAATTATTCATATCTGGAGTTGTGTATAATTACTTTGGTTCTTTTTTTCCCTACAAAATATATGTGACATAAAGCTAACTATATCTGGGATTTTTATTTTGAAGGGGTGGTTTGTGCTTTATAAAGAGACCACAGAATAACAGAGAGGGGGTAGGATTACTTAGGGTTTAATGATAAACCAAAAATCACAACTAAATATGTAATTTCACATTTTGTGATAAAAAGATTAAAAACAGTTATCTTTAAACTCTAGACTCATGCTCATAGTTTGTGAAAACTTTCTAAAGCCTATTTATATCTAGTGGTTTTTTTCAAATTTACAACTTAAAAAAATCCATTCCTACTCCATTTTCAGTGATTCATAGGTACAGTTAGAATTTTTATTCTTACACTTGTAAAAACATTCTATGATACTAAAGAGTTAAAAATCAATTTTTGAATTGGTGACAGTCTACAGAATAATTATTGTTTATTATCTAGTCTTAAATGAATGTAGCAAAATCACATGCATATAATAATTATATAATGCATATTTAGTTATATTTCCTTTCCTAACATATATTTTACTAATTTATTAAAAAACAAAGACCTTCTACCAGAAAATGTAATATGTTCTTTTAGGTTTTAGAAAATATACCTAAAAGACATAGAAAATGTAAGATAAAACATCATATAAATTGTAAACTTCAAGATCAACAGGTATTCTTGTAATGATAATTATCTAACAGAAAAAAAATATATTTCAAGCTCATGGGTCACAGTATCAATAGCTGAAATAAGAGTTCTGTGTAGACATTGCCCTTCTCCATCTTTGCGTTTTCTGTACTTTGCAGCACTGGAGTAGCATTTGTAAACAAAGGGTTAATAAAACTAAGTGTATGAAAGCTTGCCAGAAAGAACTGATAGGAAAAGATGATGATATCCTGAGATCTAAACTAAGCACTGCATGGTAATTATATTACAAATGAAAACAGATGATCAGAGCGTGCTTACAGCACACTTCTTTAAGAGAAGCTCAGTCATTTGTAGAGAACAATCAAGTTCAGTAATAAATCAAAGCTGCACTAAACCTGCCATGGCACAACACAGGCTCTAAACAAAGCAGCAGCAGACATTCACCAGCACCCTACCACCCTCTGGCTCCCTGCTAAAATAAAACAGCAGAATGGCTTAATTTCTCCAAGTAGACGTCTCTTCCTTTTACTTAGTCATTTGTTTTGTAGCAATGTCCTATCCCATTTCCATACAATCAATTTAATGACATTGAGGTCACACTGTGCAGTGTATCTGTATATAGTCATCTATGGAGCATTTCTAGCATAAGGGAGAAAGGCCATGAAGTCCTTTCTATTTTGTCTTATCTCAGTTAATCCAGAATCATTAACTTATAGAAAATAGATGAAGCATCTATTTTGTTTATCTTGTGATTTCTGATTGGTGACTGCAGTCAACTTAGATCATATAAAATATAACCATAAAGTATATAAATATATAGTATTTATAAATCCTGGATTTTCAGTGGATACATGAAAGTATTACATACTTATATATACCTTAAAAATTAGCCTGCTATGCTTACCAGAGATACAAATTATTTTGAAATCTATACACCATTACCAAAAAAATTAGTTGGCACCATAAAAAAGTTAGCTTCAAAATGATTTTGTATTCATAGATATTACTAAGAAAAATTGATAACATTAAAACTTGTTTGCTTGATATTATGAAGTTCTTATTTACATTTATATTTACATAAGCATTTTTAGTATTTCAGTATTGTTTTGATGAGATTCTATGATATATCCCTCCTTTTATGGTACCTTAGTATTTTAGATATGTCACCATATATTTAGAAAAACTATACTATTAAGTTTAATTTGTTACCTAACATTGAAAAAATTAACACTCATCTAAAGGCAGGACAAATACCAAGGTATGTGGGGTTTTTTTACATAAGTGAAATTGTTGTTATCTTAATTCCTAATGTCCTTGACCTGTAAAGTCCTACCACACTTTTCCTTATTATACACTCTGGTTTTCTATTCTTTCAGATAATAATTTTCATTGCTTGCTTTTAAACTATTCTGTCTAATCCTCTACCTCTCCTAACTGTTCTAAATTAAGACTCTGATAAATATCTATCAATGCATTCCTGTTATATCTACTTTTCACTTCATGGTTTGTTCCTATATTGAAATATATTCTGAGAAGGCTCTTTTGTGCTCAAGAATCCAGAGCAATGCCTGGCATTTTCTTGTCATTTAATCAATAATGATTAAGTGATTAAATAAATGAATAAGATAATTTCCCAATTACTTCATATACAGTATTTACATATGCAATGTTTGCTAGATACCACTGATTAATTTCCTCTAGGCACCTCAAACTCAGTATTTGAAGTCAATATTTTATCTCTAGTGTATGAATTTGAGACATGATTTTTTTCCCTATTGCAAAGAGGCTTGAAGTCACAGAAAGACTGAAGAGACAGCAAGTTAGAAACATCAAGTGAACAAGAGAAAAAATAGTATTTTTGTTGTTGAATTCTTGTTTTATATAACCTAATGATTAACCTCTGCAACCATTTCTTTTCATGAAAGGTAAAACTTAAAATACAGCCTTTTAAATGAAAGGAATGAAAAATGGGAAATGGAGGGAAGGTAGCGGTTTTTGAGAAAACCAAGGTCAAATGATATTAAGGGTTGGGCATATGGCCCACAGACAGAGCCTCCCCAGCATGTTCTAGGCCCTGGATTGATTCTCAACATCATTCGAAGTAAAAATTGATTATCAAAAAATGAAATCTGTTAATATATTATTTGTGAATACTAATTTCATGAAGTAAAATCATTCTTGTATCAAGTATTCAAATTTTAGCCAGTGTTATTAAAACCATTAATTTTCTTTCCCCTTTTCTTCAATTATTATTAGACTTGCACATATGTCAGTGTCTTCGTGTGTGTGTGTGTGTGTGTGTGTGTGTGTGTGTGTGTGTGTGTGTTTTATGCTGTATTTGTGCAAGTTTTAGTGTATTTGCAGAGGTCCGAGGACAACATTTTGAAGTAAATTTTCTTTTCCAATGTGGGATCCTCTGACTGAACTCAGGTCATCAGTATTGTGTGGCTAGAGCTTTTGCCCTGAGCACACAAGACTCAAGGCATTTATTCTTCAGAATGTTCTCTTCTAAAACAGTACAAACACTTTCCCTAATAGAAATCTTAAATTATGCACTTTATGGTCCTTAAATACTTTTTTTAAATTAGCATGTATTCACTGTATATGGCAGAGAGTAATGAGCACATGGCCAGGCAAATGTTAATATAAATTATGCTTTGAACACATGCTTCCAAATGCCTGAAACCACTTTCTCACTCTCTCCATACTTTAGTCTTTTTTGTTTCCTAGAAAGTTTCACATTCAGCTTCATATCATATTTAACACATGATTTTCTGTGTCTATATGAAGCTGTAAGATCAACAAATAAGAGAAAACATATAATATTTGTCTTACTGACACTGAATTTTTTCAATTATTATGATAATATCAAGCTATAATATGGTCCTGCAAAATGGCACCTAATTCAGTTTATGGCTGAAAAAAATCCATTGTGTAAATACACCAAGTCTAATCAATTTTTCTGATTTATAGACAAGTGGGTAAGGTCTTAACTTGGTTATTTAGAATAGGTGCAGTAAATGTTGTTATGCAATTATTTCTGGGGTATGATGACTTAGTGCCCGTTGGGTAAATACCCAGCAGAGGTTTAACTGGGCCATAGGGAAAGTTTATTTTTAGCATTTCTGAGGAACTTCCATACTAGTTCTGACAGTAGCTAGACTAAGTTGTATTCCTGCAAGCAGTATATAAAACTTCCCTCTTTAAAATACCTCTGTAATTACATCTCAGAACTCATTGGAAATTATTAGAATACTTCCTTACCACCAACAAGGAAAAGATAAAAGTGGTTAATAATTTATTTTTTTTATGTAAATGAGCTTTAACAAAAATTTCAGGTTATAGAATCACCATTTTTAACTGAGTGCTTTCAACACTACAGGAAAAAACTATGCCTCACCATTAAAAAATATTCTTGATTATAAATATTAGGTAACAACAAGTTTTATGGAATGAAAAACAAGTATTGTAAACCAAGTCTAATTTTACTTTAAGCCAGGATGTTAGACTAATTAAAGCAAATAAAAATGTTGATTTGACAATGAATTGGACTCTGAAGACAATATTATTGGCTTGGCAAATTTGTAAACTTTAAGAAGATTATTTAAGAAAGGATTTTACGGCCTCAGTACCAACTAAGTTTTTATCTACTAACTCTGATCTACCCAATAACCATGTTATTTCCAACGCTATGGTTGTCTCTTAATTTTTACGATAAATTAACAGCTTCACATCATAGAAGTTCTAGAAGATGACAAAGTGTACCGAACTTTGCTATAGCTCTTAGAGTCTGCCATAGGAGCAGCATGAAACTCCAATGACTTTCAGTGGTTCATAGAGTTTAATGTCCACTCCTTTAGCATTTTTGTCAGAAGATAAAAAGGTAACTGGCAAATCTTTGGGCCATGGGCCCTTTTTTCTAATTAACTTTAATCTTCTCAAATCCATGAATCCAGGTTCAGCAAAGAGATGATCATTTATATAATCACAGGTGAGTGTTCAATAAGAATGCAAAGATCCTTTCAAAATACAAATTTGATCCTTCAGAAATCCTTTAGTGGTTCCCTATTGAGTTGATGATGAAAATATAAGTTCCCTAGCAAAGCACACAGGTTATGTGTGTGGATTCAGGTCTCCCTAGAATCACCTCTCCTGTTAGATGAAAATATTCTAGCTCTCTTGATCTACTTGTGACTCTTTACAGAATTACATGTACTCTTCTTCATAGGCATTTCCATAAACAACACCTTGTTTCATTTTTTCCCTATCTTCTATGTTTAGTTTCACATTTTAACTCACCCCCCACCACTGCCCTTTCAGATTTTTTAACACAGCCTCTTCTCTGACATACAGCATCTGTTTCTCTGTGACACTTACTGCTTTTATTGGTAATCGTGAATCTGAACCTCCATTTCAATCATAGCCCTGGAATACTGTAATATAAAGATCTGTGTATTTTGCATCTCTTCCTACAACCATCAACACCCTACCCAAAGTGACCACTAAGTAAAAGATTAATTATTGAATTTTTTTTTGCATTTATATCTCATAAAAATACTCTGAGGCCAGGAACATAAACTTGTTGTTCATTTGAAGAAAGATTATTTTAAAATAAGAAAAAATTTGTACAATTTATGATGACATCGCCAATGAAAGACAGAGTTAGAATAACTCTTCTAAATCTTATGATCTCATCATAAGATTATTACTTGCATAATCTATGCTGAAGTTAGAACTGTGCAAATTTACCATTAATTATTTTTCTAAAGAACATTGAAAAACAAAATCAGTAACACTATTTAATTTTGACGAATAAAATGTTTTAAAACGCATGGTTTATCCTACATAACTATCACCATCAATGGAATCTCAGACATAGATTCACAATTAAAAACCAATGCAATTTCTGTATGCTATGATTTTTAAAATCCTATTTCATCCTACTTGAACAATTTTTTCAAGGAAACCAGAGAAAATTTTATTTTCCTCGGGACATTATTGGGCTTATCAGGATACATTGTAATGATAAATTGGGAGTTACACAACTGTGTATATAGAATAGAAAGAAGAAGAAATATTACTTTTACTTTCTAGCTCAAGAATGCATTAATGAGTGTTGGAGATGGAAAAAAACTTAAGGAAAAAAAAGAACACACATACACCCATCATGCACACAGGCACACAAAAATTTCTGTAAAAAAGCAAAAGGGGAAATTCAGAAACATGTTCCTCTTCTCCTAAAGAACCCAAACAACAAGTACTATAACCAGGAAGCAGGAAGAAAAGGCCTAAGAAATCATCATCATAGAAGGTAAAGGACTGAAGCAGGCATGAACACCTGTCTTATCTTTCCATTACACTATGACTGGATCATCATTTACATAATTTTTATTATTCAAAACATTTTGTTATGAAGTTATTGGTAGTTAAAAACAGCTTTTGCATATTGTATATTTTAATATTTTGTATAAAAAGTGACCAGAAAAAAACCAGCAAAGATGAACATGAGTAGCTTATAATACAAGACAGAAACTGAACCAAGAAATTTGTGAATTGTAGATATTCCAGGTAAAGACAGGATAAAGAAATTACACCCTCCACCTACAGTTCACTTGAATTTAGTATTTTAGGATAGGATTCAATTCTTTTCAGGCAACAGGTACTTCCACTATCAAAATTTAGAAAGATTTCATTAAAAATTATCTGTTTTTAAACCTTTCAGGATGGAAAAGATCAGTAACACAAGGGACAGCTCATACTGGTGAGTATGTGGAATAAGGAGACACTCATCCATTGCTGGTGGCAGTGCAAACTTATACAGACACTCTGGAAATCAGGATGACAGTTTCCCGGAAAGATGGGAATTGACCCACATCAAGATGCAGCTATATGATTCTTAGACATATACCCAAAGGATGCTCTGTACTAACAGAAGAACACTTACTCAATCATGTCCATTGCTAATCTATTCATAATAGCCAGAAATTGAAAACAACATCTGTCCCTCAACATAATACTCTGTGAGCAGTGACAAGGTTTCTTTCACAACCCAACCTCCCAAGTCCAAAATCTATGGCTGTGCCTTCCCTTTTATCCAATAAACCCTATGAATAAACACCTCTTCTCACCAACTCTGACCCAGTCCAGGAGAAGAAATCTAGAAAGTAAAGTCACAAGTCAGCAAAGATTACACAACACAAAGTCACTCATTGGAACTAGCTCTGATGGCTCCCAAAACTGTGCAATAAAGTCAGAACCTTTCGGCCTTGAGTACTGAGGAACTCATCATCCCCCTCACACAACTGGCTTCTCCCTGTCACTTTCATCCACCTGTTTTGGGGGAAAGGTCAGGTATTGTTCCATATTCAGGGTATTAGCATGAGGGAAATCAGCAGTCTGGAAGTCAGTGACTTCTGGAAAGGGGTAGGGTAGATTCAGGTTTTGTAGAGCCTAAGTTCATATAATATGAGTGAGCTCTCCTAAATATAAAATAATACACAAACCACTAATGCCTGTAAACATTATACGAAGTCAGTCACAAATTTTCTAGGTAATTCCAGAGGGAAATGTAGAACTGAAATAGATATCATAACTGTATACTTATGAAAATAATGAGTATAAACAAGTACTTTAAAGTTATTTTTAAATAACTGATAAACAAAATAAAGAAAAAGGAAATGCACAAAAGGAATAAATGACTAAATTAACAATAAATAAGATCTGTATAAATCCAATAGATATTCACAGATGTCAAAAACATAAGTTAGACATGATGAGACAGAATTTTAAATATAATATTTTCATTAATTATTTGAAAATGTATATAATATATTTTTATCATATTTACTCTCTGGTCCTCGCATAGTTCCACTTTCACTACCCTATGAACTCTCAACCTCATAGCTTCTCTTTTGTTTTTAAATAATTGATATTGGCAATGTTATGCTGATCTAGGTTTTGAATCACCATTGGAGTGTGGTCTGCCTACCGAGGATCATGACCTTAATAAAAATAACCTGTGTCCTGTTCCTTCTGAAGCCATCAACTAAATGACTTATAATTGTAGTCTCATAGATGGTCAACATTAGTTGGAGGTAGGGCTGAGCAATAAAGCGACTATAAAATCTTTAATAAATAACAAAGAAACAAATTAAACTACAATCCCATATAAGACTCAGAATATATTGTAAACATGTGAAATGGTATTAGTAAAGTCATGTATATTTCAAAAGAGAATATGTACTATTGTGGAGAAAAATAATAAAAATGGAAAACAATTGCTTTCAATAAGATGTACGGGCTACTGTCAAGTATATGGTGTCTTTGTGTTTCTGATGTCAGGGTAGGCACTGGCACATGGGCATGGACAGGCCACGAGGGGCCACATAGAGAAAGAATAATGAGGAACCAACCCTTCTCTGCATGCTTTTGTATTTACTGTAAGTTCCCAACTCCTTTATAAAGCAATGCCACAACAAATAATAAACCTACAAGCAACCAGTTTACTTTTTTTTTTAGTCTAAGAACAAAGATGATCACAGTAAAAATTTTGTCATGATCTTATTAAAGAGTAGTCATTTTAAGGTAGTGATAGAAACCCAAATAGAAGTAAAAAGAGTCTGAAAAGAATAAAATAACATCTGTGAGCACAAGAAGATTCAATAAACCACTATCAGATATAGCAAAAGTTAAAATACACTAATCCAAAACCAAAGGCTTGTTGAGATATGTTTAATAATATAGTTAAAAGTAAGATAAGTTACTGTATCTTTCTTTTTTCCCAAATAACATTTTAAAAAATATAAAACAAAATCAGGCAGCAGTGGAAGCAGAAATAAACAAGACTCTAAGCAAAATAGGGTCGTTTCATGTGGATTCAGTTCCCAAAGTAACAAAAATCACAAGATAGGTTTCCTGAAAACTCCAAAGTGTGTCTTTTATTAATGGAACTAATTTAAACATTTAGAAACCAAATTCAATAATGATGAAATCTATATTTTGTTAAGTCTATGTACATATTTTCTTCACCAAAATGGATTGTATTTATATATCAGAAAGTATATCTCAGAAATCTGAAACTCTTCTCTGACCTTAGTGAAATGACATAGAAGTTATCATGTTCCTGATGCCTTGGGAGTTAAGCAATATGGTTCTAAATAATCCATGCCTCAAAGGGAGAAACAATGTAGAAGATTTTCTTATCATAATATTAACAATAAAGATATATACCGGATCATGGACATAATGTTTTCAGGAATAAAATTCATGCATCAGAAACAATGGCTAAATATTAATATTCTCCTTTTCAATTCATAGGAGCTAGTGAAGGCTGAAATTAAAGTATAGGAACAATTTTAAAAAGCAGAAATCCATCCGTGGTGGTACATATTTAATAAAAATTATCTTTCAGTCCAAGTTATGTTCTTTAAAACTGTTGATAATTTTATATTCCAAGAATGACTAGTAACTCTATTTAACTGTCCCGGAGTTCTTCAGAAACTTAACTGATTCAATAATGCAAGTTACATTTTCAGTTCCTTTCTACTGGGTAATTTTAAAATGCAATGTTTAAGAATGATAACTATTTGAAGTTCACTTTTTACTGCACTTGTGGGAGATTGAATGTGTATGACATGTCTTTGTAATTGAAATAAAATCTTAATACAAAATAAAGTGATGTTTTATGTTCATTTTACATTCATAACTTTAGATGATCCACTGAGAACTTTTTTCCTTGTTTATTGATGTTCACTTTTATTTTTTATTTTTTATTATTTAATTAATTTATTCTTGTTACACTTTAATGGTTATCCCATCCCTTGTATCCTCCCATTCTTCCCTCCCAACCATTTTCCCCTTATTCCCCTCCTCTATGACTGTTCCTGAGAGGGATTACCTCCCCCTGTATATGCTCATATGGTATCAAGTCCTTCCTCTAAGTGCCACCAGGTCTCCCCCTCCAGGGGACATAGTCAAATGTGAGGCACCAGAGTACGTGAGAAAGTCATATCCCACTCTCCACTCAAGTGTGGAGACTGTTCTGACCATTGGCTAGATCTACATAGGGGTTTAAATTTTACCGCCTGTATTGTTCTTGGCTGGTGCCTTAGTTTGAGCGGGACCCCTGGGCCCAAATCTGCCTATCATAATGTTCTACTTGTAGGTTTCTAGGACCCACTGGATCCTTCTACTTCGCTATTCTCACATGGTTCTCTCATCTAGAGTCCCAATAGGATGTCCTCCCCTCTGTCCCAGTTTCCTGGTAAGTGAAGGCTTTCGTGGGACATGCCCCTTGTGTTAGTATGCTGATATAAGTGAGTGTATACCATTTGAGTCTTTCTGCTTCTGAGTTAACTCACTCATTATGATCATTTCTAGCTCAATCCATTTATCCACCAATTTCGGGAATTCCTTGTTTTTAATAGCTGAGTAGTATTCCATAATGTATATGTACCACAGTTTCTTTATCCATTCTTCTACTGAGGGACATTTAGGCTGTTTCCACGATCTGGCTATTATGAATAAGGCTGCTATGAACATGGTTGAGCAAATTTTCTTTTGTGTGCTGGAGCATCTTCTGGGTATATTCCAAGGAGTGGAATAGCTGGGTCTTGAGGAAGCCACTGAGAACTTTGAATAAAATGTTTGAACATGCGTTTCAACTGAGACCATCACATGAACACCATCACACAGGTATGTTGTGTTGTTTCAGCTTTCAAAAATTTTGGACGTTGTACTGAATCTTTAAATTTAATCTACATTTAAAAATTTCCCACCACTCAATACAAATATTGGCTGCATTTGACAGTGGCCATACTTAAAATAAAGAAGCAAATTGAGCAGAAAAGGGAAGGGTCTTTATTAAAGGCAAATGAAAGGTAACATTTGATGGCAAGTGAGAAAATAACACTTTTCTATGGGTTATAGCCACTTAAGATTTGCTGACATCCTAGTGAGTCCCCACACACCCATACCATTGAGGTCATCCCTTACAGGACTGGACTCACTGATATTAGTGATAACACTAATATAAAAAGGGGACATGTAGGTTTCTAGGACCCTCTGGATCCTTTTTTTAAAATTTTTTCTCTTTTTTTATTAATTTATTCATATTACATCTCAATTGTTAGCCCATCCCTTGTATCCTCCCTTTCTTTCCTCCCTCCCACTTCCCCCTCTACTCCATTCCCCTATGTCTGTGACTGAGGGTGACCACCTCCCCCTGTATATGCTCCTAGGGTATCAAGTCTCTTCTTGGTGACTTATTATCTTTCCTCTGAGTGCCACCAGGCCTCTATAGAATACTACTCAGCTATTAAAAACAAGGAATTTCCCAAATTTGTGGACAAATGGATTGAACTAGAAATTATCATAATGAGTGAGTTCACCCAGAAGCAAAAAGAGTCAAATGGTATGTACTCACTTATATCGAGACACTAGGCCAAGGGGTACGCCCCCATGAAAAACTTTACCTACCAAGAAAGTGGGTCAGCGGGGAGAAAATCATATCAAGACTTTAGGGGTGAGAAGCCTGGGAGAATGAGGAAATAGAAGGATCCAGAGGGTCCTGGAAAAATACAGGCGGGTCTGGGCCCTGGAGTCCTCCTCAAACTATGGCACCAGCCAAGGAAAATATAGGCAGTATACTTCAAACCCCTACCCAGTCTAGTCAATGGACAGGACATTCTCCACCGTTAAGTGGAGAAGGGGATCTGACTTTCACACAAACTCTGGTGCCCCTCTGGATCCTTCTACTTTGTTATTCTCCCATGCTTCTCTTATCTAGAGTCCTAGTAGGATGTCCTCCCCTCTGTCCCAGTTTCCTGGTAAGTGAAAACTTTCTTGAGACATGCCCCTTGGGCTAGTATGCAGATATAAGTGAGTATATACCATTTGAGTCTTTCTGCTTCTGGGTTAACTCACTCATTATGATCATTTCTAGCTCAATCCATTTGTCCACAAATTTCGGGAATTCCTTGTTTTTAATAGCTGAGTAGTATTCCATAGTGTATATGTACCACAGTTTCTTTATCCATTCTTCTACTGAGGGACATTTAAGCTGTTTCCATTATCTGGCTATTATGAATTAGGCTGCTATGAACAAGAATGAGCAAATTTTCTTGTTGTGTGCTGGAGCATCTTCTGGGTATATTCCAGAAGTGGAATAGTTGGGTCTTGAGGAAGCCCTATTCCCAGTTTTCTGAGATAATGCCAGATAGATTTCCAAAGTGGCTGTACTAGTTTGCATTCCCACCAGCAATGAAGCAGTGTTCCTCTCTCTCCACATCGTCGCCAGGGGTCCCACTCAAACTATAACACCAGCCCAGGACAATACAGGCAGTAAACTTCAAACCCCTTCCCAGATCTAGCCAATGGACAGGACATTCTCCACAGTTGAGTGGAGAGTGGGGATATGAGTTTCACACGAACTCTGGTGCCTCATATTTGATCATGTCCCATGGATGGGGAGACCTGGTGGCACTCAGAGGAAGGGTAGCAGGTTACCAAGAAGAGACTTAATACTCTATGAGCATATAAAGGGGAATGAAGTCCCCCTCAGGCACAGTCATAGGGGAGGGGAGTAAGGGGAAAATGAGAGGGAGGGAAGAATAGGAGGTTACAAGGGATGGGAAAACCATTAAGATGTAACAAGAATAAATTAATTTTAAAAAATCAAAGTGAAAAAAAAGGGTGGCTTTTTGGTTAAAGAGAGATCAGTGCTTTTGCTGAGAACTTGGACTTGTTTCACAGAATAAATATGGACACCCAATACTGTCTGTAACTCTACTTCTGGGGAATTTGATGTCCTCTGTTAGTCTCTGCAGACACCGTGAATGCACACTATACACATACATATATGGAGGCAGAACACCCACAAATGAAAATGAATACATCTTAACAAAAGAAGACATGAAGTCAGGAGAAAGAAGAATTGTGTTTCAGAAGTTTTTCAGGATATTTAATCACACTGTGAACCACAAGATTTGTACTGTTTAGTGGGAAAAAAAAAACCTGTTTTTGTTGTGGCTCATTCCTAGGTGTGACTTATCCCTAGCTGATACCTTTAAATCTAAGAGCTAATCTAAGAGCTTTCTTCTTGAATATTGTAAGCAGGATTGCATAAAATCATGCATAGGTCAAGAGGTGGAACATGCAACCAGTTAAGAGCAAGTGAACATAGGGGAAAAAAAGACAGAGCAAGAGGAAGTCAGGAGGATGTGCAGAGACAAGCACAAGGAATAGAAAGGAGGGAGATTCTGTTTCAGGGGTTTTTGAGAGTACATGGTGAAGGAGGCTCCCTTCTTTAGGAATATAAACTGAGGAGGAGGGCCAGCTGTGTGCTCTCTGCCTCTCTGAGCTAGCGGACTTGCGTCTCACCCTCTGGCTTCTAAGTCTTCATTGGTGAAATTGAATGATTAAGATTTTGTTGAAAACAACACAGGAGGGGCTGGAGAGAGGGAATGAGTGGTTAGGATCAAAATATACTATGTACATGTGTGAATATAAAAAAGTAGATAAAATAATAATAAAAACTCAATATGAGAAATAGAACTGCAATACAAATGCCATTTCCTAATTGTTAAAATGTTAAGTAGGATGTAATAGGAAAATCCTTACAACTTAAATGAAAGGGACAAATTTCTTAGAAATTGAAGTCTTCCAGAAGTGAGACAAATATCTAAAAATTAATCTTTAAAACATAGGAAATTATCTCAAAGCATTAGCAGAAAGAAAATTATAAGCCCAAATGTCTTCTTCATTAAATTCTTTCTTTAAACAATTAAGGACAAAATAGTAACAATCTTTACAAACTCTTCCTGCCCATTTAATATGGAGGAAAAAATTCATAACTCATAGAATCTGACTGCCATGTTTGTTCTGGGACTTGACCCTGGGTCTAACTGTTGAATCTTCTCTCCAGAATCCTTTATAAAGATGCTTTGTTTGATATAACCTCTATATGGATGACTTTTGTACTTTCAATCAACAATTTAAATATGCTACCTTGTCACCGAGAAGAGACTTGATACCCTATGAGCATATACAGGGGGAGGTAAACCCTCTCAGGAACAGTCATAGGAGAGGGGAATAAGGGGAAAATGGGAGGGAGGGGAGAATGGGAGGATACAAGGGATGGGATAACCATAGAGATGTAACAAGAATAAATTAATAAAATTTAAAAAAAAAGAAAATAAAAGAAAATTTGTCATTCGTTATCTTCTCTTTGAACTCCTTTACTTTTTTAATGTTACCTCCAAATTCACAAAAGCCGACTTGACAAGGCTCCACAGAACACTGAGGGGCTGCCCAATTTTCCTAGGCTCATTTCCTGTGTGTTATATTAGTTGCGTTCACTTCCTGCATTCAGCCTCTCTAGCCCTTCCTCACCGTTGCCAAGCTAACTCATAAACTGACTTAATGACAACATAAAAATCTCTTCCTGGGTGTGCATCTCCTCTACTTTACATCTACATCTGTCTTTTAATTGCTAGTGTTTTTGTTTAAGCACAGGACAATATTAAAGTAACTCTCCTACAATCCTAGATGGTAATACTATTCATTAAACAAATTTTATTCTGTATGCATTTGGAAAGTTTTCTCAAGGTAGGAGGAGCATTTTAAATGTGATATCAAGTGTCAACTTTATGGAGTTTTGAAAGTCATTCATTTGTATATCCTTTTTGTCTTTTAATGAGAGTTCAAATGCTTTTTAGTCTAAAAAATTATTTTTCCAAAGTGGCTACATTTATTTTATTTTTAGTCTATCTACTAACCCCAAAATGTATCTTAACCTGAGTAGAATGCAGATAAGATTTTTTTTTCCGAATGCTGCCTCTGTCTGGCCATGGCACTACACAGCAGTCTATCTGCTCATGTTTCCTTTTTCAGGTTTCTGTACTCTTATCTATGTGTCTTTTGTTCTTTTTCATACCTCAATACCTCCAGCTTTGGATTGTCTTACAAATAATATTTGCTATGTACATAAATATATCATATATGTATATATATATATCAAATTTATTCAAAAAATTTTGGATTCCTGAGTATTTTCATGATTTAATTCTTTAAGTTCTGTTGGAATCTTTTAACTGATTGAAACTGTATTTTCTTACTCATCCTGAAATTTGGCAGAACAATAAAAAAACAGTATTTTAAACTTTGTATTGTAATTTATTAATTATGTTTGAAAATAAATAACTAATATGAATATACAAACATATATATGTGTGCAAATATACATACATATTCATAATATATATATACATGCTTTAATAAATTTAGTTTCTTTTCAGTAATTATTAATAATAGAATTCATTCAAAGAGTAGAAAATTGGGCCAAGAATTGTAGCTTGTCTTTGCTACTTTGAGCTCTCTTCTTTTTCCCATCCTTTGTCTTCTCCCTCCCCTGGTTTCACCCCCTATCACTAGATAGCAAGGAAAGAAGGATAGGAGAGAGAGAGAGAGTGAGACACACACACACACACACACACACACACAGAGAGAGAGAAAGAGAGAGAGAGAGAGAGAGAGAGAGAGAGAGTGAGAGATATTCCTGAATCTAATATCTTTCTTTTTGTTTCTTTGACCACATCTACTAACAAACCACAACCAACCTCCCTGAATGATGACAACCACCCACCCCACTTATCAGGGCTATAACATTTATATATCCTCTGAAAAGTTCCCAGAATTCCTAATGTCAAACAATCACAGCAACTATTTGCAGCTGGCAAAACCATGCCTCCGCTAGGCCATGAGGCAAGTCATTGAATAATTAAATAATTTATTCAGCAGGATACTTGGAGCCTCCTCCCTAAAAATAGCAAAAGAAAAAAATTAAAAATATTTATCAGATGATGACTCTAAAATTTTTGGAAGCATTGAAATGTTTTTGATGTTTTATTTTGCAATGTAAAGTGATAGCAATTTTAAAAGTACATATACTTTAATTTTTTCTATGTTAGTTTTAAACAAAATGTTTAATGATCATGTCTTGTTTCTTTTAATTATTCTTTCATATGACAGTAGAAAAATCTTACTTGAAGAAAAATTATATATACCAATATCACTATAGTCAACTTCTATCTTCTGACAAACTTTTCATATATTTAATTTTTAATATGTAACAAATATGACTACTAAGCCACCAAGTTGCTAACTATATTCATTAAATATTGTCAATATTTTTAAATTTTTATTATTATTTTTTTCTTTTGGTAAATGTACATTTAATTATTACACATAAATACAATAAACTACATATAGCAAGAAGAACTACAAAACAATCAGGAATTAAATAAATGTTGCATTCATAGTGTTTTGGCTATTTGTATTTGGCAACCTAGAAAAAACATATTTCCTATCTTGGTATGTCTGAGATTGTGAATGTAAGTCACTATCTATCATATGTCATCTCTATCAACTTAAGACATCTATCTAGACCTAAAAACACCTTAAGCTCTAAAAAACTAAGCTTAATTGCAAAACTAAACGATCTGGTCTTCAACCCTATCAAAGACTTGAAAAGGAATAAAAATTAATTACCTGACTAAATCAGAAGTGAAGGTTAACAGCTTCCAACATGAAAAAATGATTGAGAGAATCTTCTGCCTGAATCCTCACCCAAAACTCTCTATAATGTTGGAGCATCATCTTCAGCCTTCTGACCCAATGTATCTGACAGACATATTTGTGAGGCAGGAACTATTGAGTACTTGCTTACCCTGTCTTGGCAGAGTTTGACTGTCAACTCTGCCTGCATCCAAGCTTGCCCATTTTTAGATAGAATTTTGTCTGTGGCCAAAATCAGGACATTTGCTCAGTTGCTTGCCTGCCACATCTGAAACCATCTCCATAATGTGGTTCTTTGATGCTCATCGTCTTTGAGATAGGCTGGGTGTTGGCAGGAGTTAACCTGTCTTGTTGTCAAAGAATCTTTATGATTCTATAGATAGCTAAGGTAAAAAAAAAATTAGGTAAGGTCTTCAAAAACCTCAGAAACCTACAAAATATGACATTTAATGGTTTTGTTGTTAATATTTTAATAGAATTACCAGTTTGACAAGCAGTAAATATTTGCTAGTATTTATTTAAATATTTTCTTCTTTTTAGAAATTAATTAAATAATTAACTTTACATCCCAATCATACTCTTTCTCCTCTCCTCCCAATCTTTCCTTCCTCTCTCTTCCCTCTTTTCCCCTCCCTTAATTCCCAACTCATTCCAGCATATTAAGTCACATCATTATCGAGTGCATCCTCTTCCACTGTGGCTGTCAAGGCAGCCCAGGCAGGGGGAAGTGATAAAAAAAAGCAGGCAACACAGTTTACTTCAGAGACAGCCCCTGCTTACTTTACACATGAATACCAAGCTGCCCATAGGCTTCATCTGTGTGGGGGGCCTAGGTCTAGTCTATGTATGGTTCTTGGTTGGTGCTTCAGTCTCCAAGCCACTCTGGGTCCAGGTTAGTTGGCTCTGTTGTCCTTCTTGTGAAGCTCTAGTCCCCTCCAAGTCCGTCTATGCTTCCCCCAACTTTTCCACAAGACTCACAATGCTTTGCCCAATGCGTGCCTGTGAGTCCCAGCATCTGTTTAGATTCACTTCTGGGTGGAGTCTCTCAGAAGATAGCTATGCTATACACCTGTCTGCCATCACAGAGAGTTAATAGTTAATTGTGTCAGGGGTTGACTCTCTACCATGCGGTGACTCTCAGGTTGGTCCAGGCTTTGGTTGGACATTGCCTCAATCTCTGCTCTATCTTTATCCCTGCATACCTTATAGGCAGGGTAAAGTTAGGGCAGAGTTTTTTTTGGGGTGGATTGGTGTTCTCCTCCCTCCACCAGAGGTTCTGTCTATTTAGAACATGTCCTATTCAATCTCCATGACCTCTGCTACTAGAAATCTCATCTAGAGTTCACTCCCATATTCTCCCAGAAGCCTACCCTGTCTTATGGCTCCAGCCTGTCACAGAGATGCCCCTCCCCGTGGTCTGTCTTCTCTCTGCAGGCCCTCTGTCCTCTCTCCTTCCTTCTCCCAGAGTCTGACCTCCATCCTTATCTCTCTGCTCTCCCTCTCCTACCTTTTTTCCTTTCTTTAACCTCTTCTGCTGTCTATTCTATTTCCCTTTCTAAGTTAAATTAAAGCATCTTCCCTTGGGCCCTCCTTGTTACCTATCTTCTTTGGGTCTGTGAATCCTTTCCTTTGATTTTAAATGTGTTGGGTTTTCTGACTGATCAGCCTAGTTGCCGTGTAATCCTTATCAAAAAGTTTTCAATTAGTTCTATAGCACAAATAGTGCACACTGTTCAAATTTTAAGTTTGTTTGTGGAATGACTGTAACACACATTATGAGTAGAGAAAATTCTCACCTTTGAAATTTTAAATGAAAGTTATAGAGAGATGCTTAACAGGTTAACTTTGGGGAAATAAATTCAGATATTTTAAGAATACAAGTGGAACACTATGGTCTGACCATGCTCACTACTGCTGTGTCCTTGCAAAACTTTAAGGATTGACCACACAGAGGGGGAAAGGGAATGAGGAAAAGACAAACAGTGACATGATAAACTGAGATTATTTGATTAATCTTTATGATATAGAAGCTGCAATACCTCAGAAAATCAAGTTTTCTATATATAGTTGAATAAGTTGAGTCGAGTAACTAGGTTCAGCACATCTTGGTATGAAAAGTCTCCTTAGAGAGAGGTCTTTGGGATGTAAATATCCAGAGTGAAAAAGAACAGTGGTCATTTTCTGCCCATACTATCATCCACCACACACCCTGAGTGTAATGCTTTGCCATCCCTCTGAACCTCATCTTGGGAGGGAATGCTTTGTCAATTTCTCATGGGTCTATGGTTTTGGTCCTTGATACTCTGGGTCATGTCAATAACCCACTCAGAACTTTACACATTCATGGATTCCTCTGCTCCCTACATACTACTGTATATAAATTCACACATCTCATTTTCTCTTGATTTTGTTATCATTTCTAATCTTTAAATAGTTGTAGACCTTGACTTATTCCACCAAGGTATGACATTACAAAAATATGTGTCACTATAAAAATGACACACCTTTATTTTTGAGTAGGTACACTAACATATTTTGTATAAAATATATTGAAATGAAAAACTACTGGGGTAGAAAGAGTGAATAATACTATAAAATTGTAATATTTTATCAATAATATATAAATTATAGTGAAGCTATTGTATGTTACTTTTTATTTTCATTTTTAATTTTTCTTTTCAAAATTAACACACTGTTCTTTGATTATATCCAATCCCTTATCCAACTACTCCCCGATCCTCCGTCCTTTCTATCTAATTTGAGTCTTTTGTTTTTCCTAACCCATCAAGTATATATGATATTGTCCATACAACCTTCAGTGTGAGTCCATCTACTGGAAAAGTGGTTCACAGCCTTCCTAATGCTGTGACTCATGTCATGGTGCCTCCCGCAACCATAAAATTACTCTCTTGCTACTTTATAACACTAATTTGGCTATTGTTATGATTTATTATCAAAATACCTGATATATAGGATATCTGTTATGCAATCACCACAGAAGTTTGATCCACAGCTTGAGAACCAATGTGGACTCTAATGACTTCACCAGAGGCCACACCCTTAAATCAAACTAACTCTCCATACCTTTTTTTGCCCCCTTTGGCTTGGTAAGTACCACAGACTTTAATTTTTATATATTTTATTATTTATTCATATTAGATCTCAATTATTACCTCATCCCTTGTATCTTCCCATTCCTCCCTCCCGCTTACCGCCTACTCCCCTCCCCTATGAATGTGACTGGAGGGGACTTCTTCTCCCTTTATATACTCATAGGGTATCAAGTCTCTTCTTGTTAGCCTGCTATCCTTCCTCTGAGTGCCACCTCCATATCTTAGCAGCTATCAATTGCCAACAACTCGTCTGCTAGTGATGAGAGTTCGTACTCACCACCACATTTCATGCTTGGACATAGCGTACTTTGAACTTCCACAGATATTTTGCATGCTGTTCCAACTTATGTGAGCTCATATGAGCTATTTCCTTGCAATGTCAAACAAAGCAGTGTTTTTGTATGTTTTGTTTTGTTTTGTTTTTTTCCAGCTACAGCCTCCTGCTCTGCTCCTACAATATTTCCAGTCCCCCTGGGAAATGAGCCTTGGGAAGAGCACCTGTGACACAGACGTCCTGTTCAGGGATGGACAGTCTACAGTGCCTTGTTCTGTTCTTGACTAGTGGCTCTCTGTGTTAATCAACGTCTCTGATAAGAGGTGAGAGATGCACAAATCCGTGCAAATAATGATAAGCCATCAGGATTCTGTTATTATTGCAGTGATTTAGCAGACTAATAGTAATATTTTCTCTCTTAGGTCTATGACATATCCAGTTACATATTATTGGCTCATATTGATTCCAGATATCAGTTTCAAATTGCAGGACTGGTATCGAATCTAATCAGAATGTTGCTGGTTACTCTCATAATGTTTGTGCCACTTTTGCTCTTGTCAGGCAGGTATTTGTGGTAGTTTTCAGGATTCACAACTGGGTAAGATTGGTGATTTTTTTTTCTTCTCCTTTTGTAGCATGCATAGCACACTGCAGCACTATGAAAGCTACCCTTTAGTGACTGTAGTCCCAGGGGAGTACCAGCTTCATTTCTTTGCCTGAAGTATTTGATGATCTCAGGAACAGGATCCTACTGTCAAGTTTTTGATAGAGGCAAATATCATTGTTTCTATCAGGGACTAGCCTGCAATGTAGGGATGTCTATTAGGCCTGCTATCCAACAACTCTCAAAAGGTAACTCATTCCTGTTAATTAGCTTGTTATTTACTGGCCTGTGATATCTAGTAGGAGCATTATTGGGTGATTCTATTTAAACTCTTTTAATATGTGTATGTATATATTTAGGAAGTGTCTATAGCATTAGAGTTCTATATGAATGCTTCAAAATGTCCTTAGTGTTATCTAAGCTTGCATTCCCTACTCTACTCTTTCCTCTCATCCTTCACTCTATTTAAGCCCTTCTTTTCCTTCATTCTCCTTTAATTCTTTCTGTGATTGTTCTCTGTTTTCCATTTAAGCCCTTCCCTGATGATGCTTTGCTGATTTCCTCACCTTGATTGGTATCCCATAAGGAAGACATATATCTGAACACTCAAAGATAATATTCATACATGAAAGAAAATGTGATAATTTGTCTTTATAAGCTTGGGTTAATTAACTCATAATTATTATTTCAAAGTTTGTATATGAAACCTGTGAATTTTATGCTTTCATTTTTCTTAACATCTGGAAAATATTATAAGTGTGATTCTTATGTAAGATGGGTAAGTGATCATGTCATGAGAGAAGCACGGTCATTAGCGTAAATGAAGGACATATGTGTCCTATCAATAAAATTGAGAAAAATTCTTTTAGAAGTGAAAAAATATTTTAGTTATTTTACTATTCTGATGCTCAGTAAAGTTTTAAAAAAATAAAATACCTACACTATATTTCATAAAATTCATTACTTAGATGAGTACTTTGAATTTTCACTGTGTTGTTATATGAATAAGTTCCATAATATTTCATACATTCATTTTATCCAAATTATATAAATAATTGAGTATCATCACCTTAGGGTGTCTTTGTCATACTTACACTGGGAACTGATTATTTTGTTCTGTAAAACTTCAAAGAAGAACAGAGAACTATCCATTTCCTATTTTAATTTGATTTAATATGAAGTATATGTTCAAAGTCAATAAACCTGTAATTTCAATTTCAATTAAATTATAATGACTGTGTTCAATATGTAAGCCAAAAATTTTTTTTATTGTCAAGTAAAACATCTCAGTGTATGGAAAATGCTAAAAAGATATTTTTGTAAAAGCCACAGATGCAACAAAGGAAATGTAATATGTGTTTGTCAAATAAGTGAGAAGCATAAATGTCTTTAGCAATTCAAATGTGATCAAGCCTGTGTTCTTGATGGAAAATGGAGATTTTATACAATTGTTTGGTTTGAAAGATGGAAGGTATACAATTCATGGTGATAAAATAAGAAATGAAAAACGGTCCTCACAAAAATCACCAAGTGTTTTAAATGTGTGCTTGAAGTAAAAGAACCAACTTTGCTTATCACACAAATTATACAAGCAGAAAGAGAAAGGATTTGTGTGTGTGTATGTGTGTGTGTGTGTGTGTGTGCATCTGAGTGTTAAAAACAGAGGGGGGGCAGAGAGGGAAGGACTAGTGCTTGGGTACAGTTTTGAAAATTGTGAGCAACAGGGATAAAATTTTCAGAATTTTAATTTGATTAACTATTATCATGTTACCTAGTAATTCCACAAAAATTTACCCATAAATCATGGAAATACTTAGAAAGAGCACTGTAACAATCTTTGAGAAACCAGTGTATATTTTTTGATAATTGGAAACTATTAAACATCTGAGCAATTGTAAAAGCAATGTCTGACAAAAAACAGTAAATGAATAAAATATGAAGTAAGAATTAGTTGTAATGCAGGAGATATGAATGAAAAGTTCCAGAATATAACAGACAAACAGACAAACAAAAAAAACCCTAAATTATTAGTGGAGACAACTAAGAAATTGAAGTTATCATAAAAATGAAATCTTAGATGTTTTTCTCGAGTTGAAACTATATCCACACAAAACAACAATGCATTTACATGCAGTTATCTGTATCTGAAGTGTAGAACACTGAAAAGTCAGCTCCAGAAAATAAGAAAGATTAAAAAAGGTAACAGTGATGCTGGCCTCTGCCTGTCATCCAGCTCTTGGGAGACTTTAGCAAGGCAGGAGGGACCAGTATAAAGACTTATTCCATTGCTATTTCCTTTGAAGATAAAGTGGGACGTGAGTTACATTGAGCAGATGGTCTCTATGACAATGATCAAAAGCTATGGCCAAACCAGGAAGTGATTTGGTCGTTTAGAAAGTAAAAACATGTAAATGCACAAGTAGCCTAAACTTACCTGGGCATAGTTTTTCCTGGAGCCTTCAGAAAGGAGCCTGTGGCACAAATCCAGTATTCCTTTATGGCAAAAGCCATGCAGATGATACAGATGATATGAATTTAAGGAGCATGCCTCAATATAATAAGGGGTATAAAGTGACTGAAACATTATACAAAATGGAGATATCCTCAAACAGCTATCCTTACCATTTGGAATAAGGCAATGATATCTACATTCTCTGCACATTTCCAATAAAAACGACCTAAATAAGAAAAAAAATCAAAGTATCCCTATTTAAAGATGATAAAATTCTATGTATAAGATGTACTAAAGATTGCACCAAATGACTCTCTGAGCAGTTAAGTAATTAGAGAACAGTGGTTGGATAAAAAAAAAAAATTACACACAAAAACCAATAGCCTTCCTACATGAATGGCAAAATGGCAAACAGACTGAAGAA